>JAHRHZ010000098.1:21983547-22073435 GCA_024137785.1 Ginglymostoma cirratum
TTGATGCCATTGGGCTGCAGGGTTCCCAGGCTGAATATGATTTGCTGTTCCTGCAGCCTTCGGGTGGCATCACTGTGGCATTGTAGGAGGCCAAGGATGGACATGTCATCTGAGGAATGGGAGGGGGAGTTGAAATGGTTCGCGACTGGGAGGTGCAGTTGTTTGTTGCGAATAGAGGAAGCCACAACGGGTACAGCGGATGAGGGCAATGACCAAGTGGCATAGCAATTGTAAGTTTGTATTGATGCCCACCCACCCAAATCCCATCCTGTCATTTCTAAGGCCCAGTGATGGCTAACCATGATGGGCCCCAGGATGCCACTTTGCCCTGCAGCTTTTCTGTTCCAATGCAAGTTAAGTCTACGTCTCTAATTCTGGCTGCCTTGCCACTTGCTAAACCTGACAGCTGCCTGAAACTCTGTTACTCCCACCCCACTATCTCCATTCAAAGAGATGTGACCAGTTGGCTTAGTGGTGGCAATCTCATCTCTGGAGCCCGAAGGCTATGATTTCAGGTACCTTTACCTGAATTTTAAACACCCAATCTCTCTGGTGTGGTACTGAGGGCAGTGTGGCTTTTATTGGAGGTTCTGACTTTCTGATGGGCCATTTAAACAAGACAGTGTCTTCCATATCAAGTGATATGGAAGAACCCTGGCATTGTTTGAAGAAAAGCAAGGCATCCGGCATTTATTTCAAAATAGCACTTAAAAATACGTCGCCTTTTATACTTGCTGCTATTTACTGTGAACATATTGGCTGGCGCACTTCCTGTTATAACAATATACTACGTTATGATAGTACTTTACCTGCTAAGCACTTTAGGATATCCTGAAATATTGAAAGGTACTGTAGATAAATTTTTGCTCTGAAGTTCCAAAAAACACGGCACCTGTATATCGTATTAATATGGGCAACACGGTGGCTCAGTGGTTAGCACTGCTGCCTCACAGCACGAGGGACCCAGGTTCAATTCCACCCTCGGGTGACTGTCTGTGTGAAATTTGCATATTCTGTCATGGGTTTCATGTCTGTGTGGCTTTCCTCTGGTCCTATAGTGTCCAGGGATGTGAGGTTAGGGTGGATTGGTTGTGCTAAATTGCCGTAGTGCCCAGGGATGCGCAGGTTAGGGTGGATTGGCCGTGCCCTATATTGGCACCGTGGCTCAGTGGTTAGCACTGCTGCCTCACAGCACCAGGGACCGAGGTTCGATTCCACCCTTGGACGACTGTCTATATGGAGTTTGCACGTTCTCCCTGTGTCTGCGTGGGTTTCCACTGGGTGCTCCAGTTTCCCCCCACAGTCCAAAGATGTGCAGATTAGGTGGATTGACCATGCTAAATTGCCCATAGTGTTCAGGGATGTATAGATTAGGTGAGTTATAGGGGGTTGGGCCTGGGTGGGTGCTTCAAGGGTTGGTGTAGACTTGTTGGGCCGAAGAGCCCGTTTCCGCACCTGTAGGGATTCTATTAATGTGTTCCTGTTTTCTTCCTTTTCTTTCCCCAGTCCAATTTTTATTTTTCTGATTGAGTTCTGTGCTGCTTGCATGAAGCTCCAGCCAGATCTGTTTGCTTAAACCAGCTGATTGAAAAACTTTAAAGGATATCACATCCAAACACGGAATGGCTGCAGCACAAGAGAGGTGTGTGTGTGTGTGTGTGTGTGTGTGTGTGTGTCTCTACAGATGATTTTTTGTTTTTTTTTTGAAAGGCCTCTGCGTTGAATTGTCTCCACCATCCCCCTCAGGCGGTGCAACTACTACTTGTTGCATTAAAAAGTTTTTATTTGTATCATTACATCAATGTGCACTGGTTCTTGATCATTCTGCCAATGGAACAGCTACTTTGTGCAGACCTGGAACCATTCTTGTAAATCGTACCTGCATTCTCTCCTTGGTGCTTGCACATCTTTCTTAAAGTCAGCCTTAGATTTTTGTGCACAGACCTTGGAGGGGGTTTTGAACTTGGAATGTAGCAACTGCAGAAGTGATACTGCTGCCAACAGAGCCACGGCTGGCACACTATCTTATCTGGCACAAATCCCAACTTAACTCTTCTACAAAAATGCTTTCACATCTTGAAATGGCAAGTAGGTCTATTGATTTGATAAGCAAAAGAAAGCTAGAGATAAAGTTGTTTTGTGTTCACATGGGCACTGGGAGCCCGCTATTAAAACTCCAGTATATGCATTTAGATGACTAGTCTACCCTGTGTCTTCATTTGTTAGTAAAGCAAAGAATTATGCAAAGCCAGGATTTACTAGGTGAATAAAGGCGTCATGAGATCATGGTCCTCCAAGGCAATGTCACAATCTTGAAGTTATTTATTTTCTGTGCACTGTTAGAAGAAAATGTTTGAATGGTCTTATCTTTGTTGCGTGCTGCATGTTATTCTGCCCTTGTGGCAACCTGCACAGTGCAGTAAATTATGATGATCATATCATTAAATTGTAAATCCAGTGGATTGCAAAGATAAAAGACACTTTACAATGGCAATATGCAGTGTATAAATTGGTCAGTTAGCTGCACCTTTTTTCACTTTTGGGTTAGAGGAGGGTAAGAGACAGATTGGATTGCTGATGACCTGCATATTTTTATGCTGCTGTTTAACTTTCTTTTGGATATTTACTCCATGACGTTTTTTTAAAAACCTTTTTGTAACATTGTGTAAAGTCTTTAGGAATTGTAGACTATAACAATACATTATGTACGCACTCCCTAGCTCCTCCAAGCATTTTTTCTGCCAATCCAGATAAGATCAATAAATCGGTTGATGGGGTATGGCTGAGAAGGAGATTATGTTTATTTTGTGACAGATTTTGTAATGTCAATAAAAAAGTCACCTTCAATGCTTATTTGAGCATGAATCTTTCCCTATTTTTTGGTACTGAGCTGCTCTTGTGGCTTTTTTTTTTTGCGATTGTTGCATTGGTTGGTAAGTTAGCAGCTTTGCTGCTGTAGATTTCTGCCAGCCTGGAACCAGGCTGAAACTTGTCAGACTACTGCAGTATTATTAGTGATGCTGGTATTAGGTGGACTGAGAAGACAGTCATCCTCCAGCGATGAGCTGGATTTGAATCTAGTGTCAGATGTGAGATGCTCTGCACCCTGCAACACACACCCAGTCCTATATGATTTGTGATTTCTTTTTAACCAACTCCAGTATAGCTCATTCTACACCTTCCTACGCACCTCTGATCCAAATTAATTACTTTGAGTTGTGTGTTTAGGATTCAGGTGTTAACATAGGAGCATGGGAACTGTCCATTGAGCCAATAGTGCTTGCCCTGCCATTCTAGCTCATGGCTGATCATTTCCTTTAATGCCACTTTTCCACACCATTGCCACGTCTCTTAATATCATTGGTCTCCAGAAATCTATTGCTTTTTCTGACTTGAACCTGCTTGATCCACAGCCCTCAGAGGGTGATGAATCTTTGACATTCTCTATCAGGTTGCCCGTTATCGCAGTCTCAAATGCCTATGTACCTTGTTTTTAAAGTCACCAGCCAGGGAAATATTCCATCTGTATCCACCAGCCACATCCTGTAAGAATTTGATAAGTTTCAATGTAATCACCTCTCCTTCTTTGAAGCTTCAGGGAATGCTGAGCCAGTTTCCTCAATCTTTCTTCATAAGCAGTCCTACCATCTGAGGGATTAATCTGGTGAAACTCTGTTGAATTCCCTCCATTGCAAGTGAATGCTTCCTTGGATAAGGAGACCAAAACTGTACATAGTACTGTCAGTGAGGTCTCAACAAGGCTTTGTACAACTGCAGTAAGACGTCTTTACTTCTGTATTCAAATGTCCTTGAAATGCTAGGTGTACCTGCATGCAGCAATTCATTTGACAAGGATATCCAGATTCCTTTGGACACCTGCACTTGACTTTTAAGCATTGTTTTTTTTTCCTAGCAAAGTGAATAACACCTGTCTCATATTCACACTGTTTCCATTTATCATGTTCTAGTCAATACACCTAACTCAAGTACTGATGAAGCCTCCTTATGTCTTCTTCACAACTTGCGTTCCTGTTCAATTTAGTGTTATCACCAAATTTGCAAATATTGGAATTGGTTTCCATGTCCAAATCACTTATACAGACTAAACAGTTGTGGATCAAACATTAATGACAATCTGCTATCCTTAGAGTGGTCTGTTTATTCCTGCTCTCTGTTTTCATTCTATTGACCAATTCTCAGTATGTTGCCCTAATCCCATTTGCTGTAGTTTTATTTTATTTGATAAATAGTGGTCCTCTTTTATGACAAAAATTGCTTCCGATCCTTAGGCTTACCACTATTTCTGGTATTGTAATAAGCTACTTCCTTTGCTCCAGTGGCATATTTAAATTTTGTTAACTATGGTAGATTCTTTGGCTGTTGCAGATTAGAGGAACGCATTTCTGTTGGTTGTGTCAACCTTTGTGGAAAGCCTTCTGAAAATCCAAATACCCCCATTCTTTGTTTATGCTCCATGTAAAATTTTCAAAAACAAAACTCCAAAGATGATTTCCTGACCCGAAATCCATAAAGCCTCTGGGTTTGATATGCAGAATGAAAAATAAATGTCACATTGTTACCTTCATTGCAAAATCTGGTCCATGTTTAACCAAAGACTGTCATCTCTGCTTCCACTTCCGTTTCCTTAGTTTTTATCTTGCATTTCTAATTGATTTGCTATATTCAAGGCTGTACCTCCTATCTGAATGGTTAGGAGAAAGGATTCTTGCGGATTTTAAACTGAGCTGAGCTAGTGGAATCCCTGTATTGACTGTTCCTTCACTATGCTCACCCCCAGGTCATTTAACCAGTAATTTAATAAAAGTTATTTACACCCTTCTCCCTTAGTTGCACATGGGCTGACATTTTATTTGGCCGCAGAAATGGGTGGGTTCACAATTTCCTTCTATCAGCCAGAGTTCTGGTTGTCTACCATTTGTCTTGGTTTCTGTCAATTTTCATGCTGACTGAATTTGGATCTCTGCATACCAAAAGGCAGGAAGCCAATTATATAAACCACTTCACAACTGGATACTGTTTTTGGTCCATTTGGGCTATGGAAGGGAATGGGCACAGAAACCTTTCTTTCCTGTTGGTTAAAGGGATATTGCAGCACTGATTTTTCATTCTAAATGGCAAGATGTGACAAGTGGAGAAGATAAATCTGTGGTGCGCCTCAACTGTTTACAACTTACATTCAGTTCCTTTATCCGTGACATTGATGTATGATTGCGAAATTTGCTCATGACACAAGGATAAGTAGGAGAGTAAATTGTGAAGAAGACATAAAGAATCTGCAAAGGATATGATGGAAAGGTTAAATGAATGGGCAATGTTTGGCAGATGGAATATAATGTAGAAAAAGTGAACTTGTTCATTTTGGCTGGAAGAATAGGAAAACAGCATATTACATAAATGTAGAGACTCTCCAGAACAAGTACGGAGAGATCTGGTGTCCTGGTACGTGCATGCATAAAATCATTATCTATGTACAGCAAGTGATTAGAAAGGCAAATTAAATGTCTATACAAGAGGAATGGGATATAAAAGTAGAGATGTTGTGCTACAGTTGTACAGGGTATTAATAGAATTGCATTTGGAGTACTGTTTTGCTCTCCTTGTTTGGTTTGTCGCCTAATCACTGGACTGCTTCTGACTCAATTATAGATATTTTAATCAACCTATTTGAATGTGTTAGGACACACCTCCAACAAGGTGGGACTTGAACCTGGACCTTCTGACTGCTGTGGCTTCTTGAGGGAAAGCAGCAGCAGCTGCCGCCATCACCAGGTCAGTGGCACCACAACTGACTCAGTTGTACAGCAGGGAGAGTTGAAGTATAGGTGAACGGTAGTGATAGGTGACTCTATAGAGTCAGGGACACAGGTGTTTTTTGTGGCCACGAGTGAGATTCCAGGATAGTGCGTTGCCTCCTTGGTGCCAGGGTCAAGGATGTCTCTGAGCATGCGCAGGATATTTTGAAGGGGGAGCATGAGCAGCCAGAGCTTGTGGTCCATGTTGGTACTGATGAGATATGTTGAAAAAGTGATAAGAGCTTGCGTAGGGAATTTAGGGAGTTAGGTAGGAAGCTGGAAAGCAAGACCTCTAGGGTTGTAACTATGGGATTACTCCTTGTACCATGTGCTGGTGGGACCAGAAGTAGGAAGATAATGCAGTTGAATGTGTGACTGAAAAGCTGGTGTAGGAGGGAGGGTTTCAGATATCTGAATCATTGGGATCTCTTCCAGGGCAGATGGGACCAGTACAAGAAGGATGGGTTGCAAATAAACTGGAGAGGCACCAATATTATTGTAAGCAGATTTGCTAGTGCCACTTGTGAAGGTTTAAACTAGTGTGGCAGGGTGTTGGGAACCAGAGCAGTGGGTCAGCATGTGGTGTGTTTGAAGAGGGGCTAAATCAGAAGAATAGGCAGGGCCAGGTTTATGAACGTAGCAGGATGAGCGGTCCAAAGTGTAATTACTTTAATGTAAGGAGTGTAACAGATGAGGCAGGTGAGTAGTTCATGGGACTGCGATGTGGTAGCTGTTACAGAAACTTGGTTGAGAGAAAGCAGGACTGACAGCTCAACATTCCAGAGTTTAGATGTTTCAGGCATGATAGAGAGGGATGTAGAAGGAGTTACATTATTGATTAAGGAGAATGTCACTGCTGTACTAAGAGACAACATCTTGGAGAGCTCATCCAGTGAAGCAACATGGGTAGTCTTCAGGAATAAGAAAGGTGAAATCACTATAATGGGGTTATACTGCAGGCCTCCCAATGGCCAGTGGGAGCTAGAAGAACAAATATGTAAGTGGATTGTGGAAAGATGTGTAAACAACAGGGTTGTGGTAGTGGGTGATTTTAATTTCCACATTGTACACTGGGACTGGGACTCCCTTAGTGTCAGGGGATTAGATGGGGCAGAATTTGTTAGGTACATCCAGGGAGGATTCTTGAAACAATACGTAGATAGTACAACTAGGGAATGGACAATACCAGACCTTGTATTGAGGAATGAGTCTGGCTAGGTGATCAAAGTTTCAATGGGGGAGCACTTTGGGAACAGTGACCATAATTTTGTAAGTTTTAAGTTATGGAAAAGGACAAGACTGATCCTCAGGTATAAGTTCCAAATCGGGCAAGCCTAATTGCAACTGCATTAGGCAGGAACTGGAAAACTTGGTTTGGGGGCAGCTGTTTTGAAGGTAAATCCAGATCTGACATGTAGGAGTCTTTTTAAAGGCCAGTTAATCAGAGTTCAGGACCAGCATGTTCCTGTGAGGATGAAAGATAAGAAAGGTAAGATTTGCGAACTTTGGATGACAAGAGATGTACTTTTAGTTGAAAAGAAAAAGAAAGCATATGTCAGGTTTAGGAAACAGAAATTGAACAAACCCCTTGAGTAATATAAAGGAAGCAGAAAAGAACTTGAAAGAGAAATTAGGAGGGTTAGAAGGGGCCATGAAATGTCCTTGGCGAGTAGGGTTAAGGAGAATCCTAAGTCATCTTCTATATATGTTAAGAGCAAGAGAGTAACTACAGAAAGGGTATGTCCACTCAATGACAAAGGAGGGAATTTGTATTTGGAGCCAGAGGAAGTGGGTGAGGTGCTTGATGAGTACTTCATATCGGTACACACCAAGGAGAAAGCCATGGATGATGGTAATATTACAGAGGGGTTTGTTGATACTCTAAGGCATGTCCGTGTTAAGGAGGAGGAGGAATTGGGTGTCTTGAGAAACATTTAAGTAGTCAGGTTCTCACGGCCTGATGAGATCCATCCCAGGAAACTGAAGGAGGCAAGAGAGGAGATTGCTGAGGCCTTGACCGATATCTTTGTACCCTCTTTAGCCACACAGTAATAAATGAAGACTGGAGAATAGCTAATATTGTTCCTTTGTTCAAGAAGGGCAACAGGGATAATCCAGGAAATTGTAGGCTGATGTGCTTTACATCAGTGGTAGGAAAACTTTTGGAGAAGAGTCTTAGGGTAGGATTTACTTATGTTTGGAGAAGAATGGACTTATTAGGGATCGTCTGCATGGCTTTATACATGGGAGGTCTTTTTTCACAAACTTGATTGAGTTTTTTGAGGAAGTGAAGATGATGATTGAGGGTAAAGCAGTAGATGTTGTCTGCATGGATTTTACTAAAGCATTTGACAAAGTCCCTCATGTTAAGCTGGCCCAGAAGATCAAATCTCATAGAATTCAGGCGGTCTGATTAGCAAGCTTGCAGATTGCGTGAAAATTGGAAGGATATCAATGTATGCAGCAGGATACAGATCAGATGGAAAGTTGGGTGGAGAAATAGGATATGGTGTTTTAATTTGGACAAGTGTGAGGTGATGCATTTGGGAGGTCAAATGCAAGAGGAAAGTATACTGTAAATGGCTGGACCCTTAACAGCTTTATAGTATAAGAGGGATCTTGGGATCTAATAGCTTGCTGAAAGTGGCAACACAAGTGGATAAGGTGGTAAAGAAGGCAAAAGCCATGCTGCCTTTGTTGGTCAGGGAATTAATTATAAAAGTTGGCAAACCCTGCTGCAACTGAATAAGACTTTGGTCAGGCACCATTTAGAGTACTGTGTGCAGTCCTGGTTTGCTGCACCAGAGGAAAGATGTGGAGGCTTTGGAGACGGTGCAGAAGAGGTTTGCCTGGATTAGTGTCAGCTAAAAGTAGATATTGGACAAACTTGGATTGTTTTCCCGAGAGTGTCCGAGGCTAATGGGGCGACCTGATAGAAGTATATAAAATTGAGAGGCATGGACAGAGTGTATAGTCATTCTGTTTCCCAGGATGGAAATTTCAAATACTAGGGAAAGTAGGTTTAAGGTGAGGGGGGTGGGGGGGGGAAGTTTAAAGGAGATATGTGAGGAAGGCTCTTTACATCAAGGGTAGTAGATGCCTGGAGCAAGCTGCTGGGCTGGTGGTCGAAGCAAATATGATAGCAATGTTTTAAGAAGCATTTAGACAGACATGCGAACAGGCAGGGAATAGAGGGATGCGGACCATATACAGATAGATGAGGTTCGTTTAGAATAGCTTCATGGTCGGTGCAGACATGGTAGGTTGAAGGTCCTGTTCGTGTACTATACTGTTCTATGTTCTATTACTCCTCATTGGTGGATTCAAGCTCTCCTTTGTGTTGCATGTGGGCTGGTTAATTGCCACAAAAATAATTTTGCTGTGAAATAAAACATTATTTTGTGACTGTGGTTTCATTGCTGTAAATTGCTAAAAGTACTCGTGAAACCATTGCCACACAAAGCAGTAACTCTCCATAAGTGGAAATGAAAAATTTTAAGTACTGAACTAGTCATTCTGTGCAACACAATATGTCCATGTATACCATATAATAACAGTTCTTGTGCTGCGACTTGCATTTGTGAGCTACTTATTGTGTTTGTACCAAATATCACACTAAACTTCCAATCGTTGACTCGTTGATCATGATATCATTGGATGTGCATATCTTGCTGCACCTTCAGCTGCTCACCCAATGTTCATGCAGTGCCTCTGGAACATGAATTATCATCTCTTTTTAGGTTTATTATTTGGTTTTGGGATAGATGCTACAAATTGGAACAATCTATGTCCATCTTTTTTGGTGTATTTTTTTTTTCTTTGTTTATTCCTCCATCATGCCTCTCCAAAAAGAGATAATTTTGTTCGATTGGAATAATTGCTGACAGTAATTGTTTATCAATTGTTGACAAATTTAAAACACTTTATTTGAATTTTAGATTCACTATTTGACAGGATGGACTTTTGGACTTAGTATCTCTGAAATGTTCATCTAGTATCTTAACCACTAGATAACTATATCCATATATATTCAGTATCCAATATCCCAGAACACTTCAGCGATCAGAGAAAAGTGGTAGTCTATTAAAGAAGGAAAAGTCAGAAGGGATCATCAACAATTTGATTGAAAATGTATATTTTAAATGAGTGTCTTAACTGAGGATTTCAGGAGTGGCTTATTGAGGGAATTTGAGTATGGGACCCAGGATGCTGACAGTCCACTGACTTAGAATGACACTTGAGCAAGAGGATGTGAGGACATAGTTCAGAGGAAGAGTTTGCTGTAGGAGTTAGCAAGACTGAGGAGAGGGGAAATTCAAAGCCATATTGAGTATAATTTTCAGACTTCTACCCACTTGTGTATTCTAATTTTGCTTTGGCCAGTACTTATTGATAGTTGATCAATTTCTGCATTATAATGTAATATTTTGTGTGTAAGGGTTCAATGCCACTGGGCGTTTGTTTTATTTTCCAATTTTTTTTCTGCCACAACATTTATGACAGTTATGAAAAATGAAGATCCTCAGACTGACTGATTCTGAGCTATTCCAATGTTCTCTAAGCTAGCTTTCTAGCTTGCACCTTTCTTTAATCTTGAAACTCATCCAAAACTTTGCTACCTGTATCCTAATTTGCGCAGAGGCAGGTGATGAGAATTGGGGAAATTTCCTGGGCTGGCATTCCCATTGGCATGGGTCCATCTGGCACAAGAAAGAAATTTTTGGCGGCCATGGACTGGTGGATAAGAAGTGAGCTGTTAATTGGCCAGCTTTAGCACTGTGAGATGTTATAGTTGTGACAGTGAAAATAAAAGGTCCTCTGACTTGCCCCTCACATACTCTACTGCTCCTTAGCAGGCTGTACCCTCCTATTCTGCTATATTCCCCCAATGCTAAGCCTCATTGTGAATTCTTGAGGGATAGTCCAGAAATTCATTAATCTGTTAAATACTTGAGCACCAGAGAAAACCTTGTTTAACTTACTAATCCGTCTCTCTGATCCCTGCTGTCAGTTGCACATGTTTATTTACACAAGATTAAGAGGTTTACGTTGCTTACAATTCCTGGTATTAATACTTTAGAGTCTCTGTCTGTTACTTCCATTGTCCTGGAGTTAAAGGATTTTTTTTAACGTAATGGAAAGTAATAAATGAACAACATTTTGATTTTGAAAAGCTTATTTTTAACAACTCATCTTGTCAGTATGGGGATTTGCTGGTTCTGTACAGAATATTACATGTCAAATGGGCATGACTGTTCCATGGCTTGGTGGCAAAGGCTTTGGGATGGTGGGGCATAACCTGGCATTGGGGTGTGAGGAGGTCTTTAGAACTTGTCTTTCAAAATGCCCCCTCGTGCAGACTAGGGTTCATGATGTCTCGGAGATTCCACGATCCACAGCTGTTTAATAAGCTGGCCTGACTCCATGCAAATTGCAGAAGGCTATTTGTCTTGGCTGTGGAGCTGGCCAGGTTGCGAGTGCATGGTGTGTCTCATGACCTGAAGCAGTCCATATCCTCAAAAGATACTCCTGAAATTAGGGAATCTCAGAATTGGGACTAACCTACCATTTTTTTTTTTTGTTTCCAAGGGCTCCTAAGACATCCCGACCTGGCCCAGGCATAAATCCCCATATCCAATTGGTCTGTCTAGGTTCCTAGACTGGCAATGCCTTGATTTTAGAATTTTTATCTTTTTACTTTCAAGTCCATCTATGACCACAGTCTTCTCCAGCAACCCTGCTTGAACTATGTGCTCTTTTAATTCTTACATGTATTTATAGCAACGCTATGCTGTTGGAACCTAGTTGGTTCCCTTTGGAGAAGACTCACCTTTTATTGAGAATTTATTTCTCAGATTTTACTTGCGGTTTTCCACCTCCCTTGGATTAGAATTTGTATATGACCTGCAGAAAGAAGAGTGGTCATTGATTTGACCACTTCTCCTATACTATGTACTGATTGAATAGAGTGGAACTCATTTGATGAACTGGTCTGTTCTGGAAACATAATATCTTTCTCTCTTCCCCTCCTTCGGTTTCAGAATTGCCTCAGACAGACTATCTACAAGTGGCAGAAGCAACATGGTTGGCACTGAATGTTGTGTCCAATGGTCATTCATCCACCAGTTCTCAGACGATTGGAGTGACAAAGATAGCAAAATCAGTGATCGCTCCTCTAGCCCTACATAATGTTTCTGTATTCCTGTTATCAACCTACCAGACTGACTTCATACTGGTGAGCACAAAATCTGTCTTTCTCAACGTTTTGTAAAGTCTCCTGCAGCAAGTGGTACTGAATAACATCATAATCTTTAGGAAATGTGTGCTTGGGGAAACATCAGTTTATTTATAGAGTGCAAGTGTTTCTCTCTGGTATACAGCATCATGGTCATGTGGTACACACAATATCAGTGTTATCTAACTTGATGCCTTGGGTTCAATTTGTGTTTAATACCTTCCCTGATCAGCAGCTGTTTTATGGTTACATCTGGTGCCCTTTTAGAAATTGCTGTAAAGTTTCTGATTATGGAGGATAATGATCTAGTTAACCAACATGATATTAATGTAAATGGATTCAGGGGTGATGCTGTCTCAGGCATACGTTTGCAAGAAATCATATTGGGCTGTAGATGTGAAAATTGGCATTGAAAACTTAAATTTATGAATGAATAATTCAATGAAAATAGAATTCATCTAAATGAGGTAGGAATTGATTAAGGCTGACAAGAAAGATACTCCCATATTTATTTAAAAATCTGTTATTATGTCATAATCTGAGATAACCAGGTGTAGAGCTGGATGAACACTGCAGGCCAAGCAGCATCAGAGGAGCAGGAAAGCTGACGTTTTGGGTCTGGACCCTTCTGTCATAATCTTATGTTTTTATACATGGTCCCCTCTTTTAAACAAGGGTGTTTAATTTTGTCTGCAGCTTAAATTAGGCAACAGACAAGCTAATAAACAGTACTATAAATCTGAATATTGGTTGCGTCACGACTTGTGCAGATTTGATACGTGGTACATATTTCCATTGTAGTATATTTAATCTCGGGGCACACTACTCTCCTTGTTAAAGACCTACCTATGAAACTGAAATTGAATGGAATTCAAGGAAGTGGTCAGGCCTAGAATGGCAAAATTGACTGGACTGTCTTGCTGTAAGAGAATTTCATAAGACGTTGACAAAATGCTCCATTTTACGTTGCAACGTAGAGAAAAAGAATGCATGTTTCTCAAATTGTATTAATTTATCATTACTTGAGGTGTTTATTCTTGGGAATTCATCACTTTTATATGTAATGTTAGCACCAAGCATTTTTGGGTCTGTTGTACATAAACAATTGGAACTGGTAGAACATAAGCCAGCCACTGCACTACAACCTGTTTTGATCTCTGTATGCTGGCTACACCAAGTGAGCATCCTTAAGATGTAAATGAGTAAACCTGACTCACTGAATTACTATGTCGTGTGGTGCTATGGGTTTACGCTTACTGAGATCTGGGATTTGAATATGTGCAAATACATTTCATTTAGGGCCTTTAACACGTGTGAAATCAGCACTGTCATCCTCTGCTTGTACATTTATATTCTCTTCAATTTGTATGGTCAGGTACGGGAGAGTGATTTACCGGCCGTCATTCACACCCTTTCTGAAGAATTCAGTATCTTCAAGGAGGAGAATGGCGAATCAGTCCCAGTGGATAGTAACAATGTCACAAATGGCTTCATAAAACCCAAAACTGGTAAGGTAACATGGCCTGATTAGAGTTTCATAACTGTTGTATATCTCATGTGACTAGTGCAGGTCTCTCGTGAGGCTGTAATATCAAAGAATGTGACTAAATACATGATAACTAGCTGGGGGTATGGATAAAGGGGAGCCTGTAAGTGTGTGTTTTTTATTTGGTTTCCAAAAGGCATTCAGCAATATGCCATATAAAAGGCTGCTGAATAAGATAACATGGTGTTGGAAGTCGTAAAGAAGCTGAATGAAGGATTGGCTAGTGAACAGGAAACAAAGGGTTGGGATAAATGGGTAATTTTCAGGTTGGCAAACTGTAACTAATGGAGTATAAAAGGCATCCGTGCTGGGCCTCAACTATTTGCAATCTGGATTAATGACTTGGTGAAAGGACTTGCTACCATCAGATTTGCTGATGTTGCAAAGATAGGTAGGAAAGCAAATGGACAGCGGGACATGAAGAAACTGCAAAGAGATAGAGATGGGTTAAGTGAACAAAACTTTAGCAGATGGAGTATTAAATGGGGAAAATGTGAAGTTGTCCACCTTGCCAAGAAGAACAGAAATGCTGAATATCATTTAAATGGAAAGAATGACTGCAGAATGCTGCGGTACAGCAGGATCCAGATGTTCTCGTATATGATTAACATGCAAGTACAACAAGTAATTAGGAAAGTAAATGAGATGCTGGCCTTTTATTGCAAGGAGAATGGAGGAGGGAAGTCTTGTTGCAATTATACAGGATACTGATGTGACTGTGGCTAGTATACTGAGTACAGTTCTGGTCTTTTGCAGGATATATGCTTGTGTTAGAGGCATTAACCATTATTGGTTGTTTCAAAAATAACTCTGTTTCATCGCTTTCCTTTTGGGGAAAGAAATCTGCCATCCTTACCTAGTCTGGCCTACATGTGGCTTCAGATCCACAGTAATGCACTTTGTTCTTAACTGCCCTCTGAAATGACCTAGCAAGTCATTCCATTCAAGGGGCACGTAGGGATGGGCAATAAATGCTGGCTCAGCCAGAAATATTTCATGAACAAATAAAAGTTTAGAGCAAGTTTAATTAGGTCGGTTCCTGGAATGAAGAGGTTTTTACCTGAGAGAAATGATGTTGGATGGGCCTATACTCGTTTGGAGTTTAGAAAAATGAGAGATGGGTTTTTCCCTTTTGAAAAAATTAGGATCCCGAAGAGGCTTGATAAGTTTGATGTTGCGATGATGTTTAGCTGCATGATGAATCTGGAACTAAAATGCAATGTTTACAAATAAGGGGCCTCCTTGTTAAGTCTGAAATGAGAAATAGTTTCTTTCCTCAGATGGTCACAAGACTTTGGATAACTCTGCCAGCGCAGGGAGCAGTGGAGGGTGGGTCATTTGAATATGTTGTTGTGAAGTTGGGTAAAGTATTCATGAATTGGAAAGCCGGAAGTTAGAATTTTTTGGTAAAAACGATCATGGGGAGAAGAGTGTCATGGCCCCTTTAAGAGCTTGTGCTTTGTCTTTGCTTGGAGGTTTATAAATGCAGGTGCTCAGAGTGCCTGAATGGAAACGTTTTGTAAAGAACAGCCAAGCAGCTTTTTTTCCCAAGGCAAGAAGTTTGAATTTGGCCAATTAACTTAAACCAAGCACCTAGATGCAGCAAGCCAATTGAATTTAAATCTGGCATTGGTTTCAGGTTGTCAATCATATTATAAGAATTAGATTGTATTTATGGGTACATAAGATGAAGGCATTTTGGAAAATCGTGAAGGGCCATCTGCCACCTGCCAGAGTTAGCACCGTTGAGATCTCAGAGAAAGCCCATCTAATTAATCAAAGGTACCACGGTATTTTAGCTTAAAGTCCTCATTGAAGAAGTTATAGAGATAAAACATCCCAGACAGCAGAATTAGCAGAAGAAAGGTGTTTGTGAAGAAACTGGAGAAGACAGAATATTCCAGAAAACAGTCTAGGCAAACTTGGAGAGATTAAGTTATAATTCATTGTCCTTTTATTAACTGGGTTTATTAAGTGGGACTTGTTTGAATAAACACAGTATTCCAGCAGAATTTAGCCTAGTTAGGAAGTAGTTAGTCTAGGGGGGGGGATTGTCAGTTTGTTAGTAATTCTGGTAATTTGTTCACTGTTGGGTTAAATAAATAAATTGTTTCTTGTTACTTATAAAGTGGAGATCAGGGATTTTCTTTCTTTTAACCACCCTTAATAGATTACGAGGGGAAAGACAAGCTTCTCTGGGTATTTTAGGGATAATTATTAGAAGGGAACACCTACTCCTGTCATAACAGATTGGGGCTTGTGTTTTAGTTTAATTATCAGAGGGGTTCACCACTTTTCCCTTTCCTAACAATGTTCAGGGTTCAACTTGAGGGATTTTTTTTTAATCTAAAAGGCAGTTGAGGGTTCTGAGGGACTGGCAGGAAAGTGGAGTTACATATAGATCTTTAGTGGGGACGAAGTGGTCTACTCCAGCTCCTTTTTCTTATGAACAAAGCTTGCAGATTGAGCGTACAGTTGGAAAATTAATTTCAATATAGATAAGTTTGAAGTGGTGCATTTTGATGGGAAGATTAAGGGCACCACACTCTGCTTGAATAATGGGTGGCTGAATGGATTGGAGGAGCAGAGGAATCTTGGAGTACAAAACACAAATCACTAAAATTACCAGCACTGGTTAATAAGGCCAGTTTAAATAAAATAAGCACACCTTGCATTGGATAAAATTGACAGGCAGAACCATTTTGTTGAGCTTTTACTGAAAGTAAACCACATGTGGTAGTCAGCAGAAATGAATGCAGTGTTCATGTCTCAATAGTCTTAAAAGGAATGTAGAGACATTGATGAAGGAGTAAAAAGATTCACGAGAATGATACCAAAACCGAGAGAATCTAGGCTGAATCAGCTGAAGCACCTTTATTTAGAAAAGGGACTTGTGGATTATCTGATAAAAGGACTTTATGATGATCAGAGGAGGTGATGGCATAAATGTATAAGGAAATCTTTTCGTTTGCAGCGAGGGTGCCAAAACTAGAAGTCCTAGGTATATCAGAGATAGTAGGAACTGCGATGCTGGAGAATCTGAGATAACAAGGTGTAGAGCTGGATGAACACAGCACGCCAGGCAGCATCAGAGGAGCAGGAAGGCTGACGTTTCGGGTCTGGACCCTTCTTCAGAAATGGGGGAGGGGAAGGGGACTCCGAAATAAATAGAGAGGGGGGAGGCAGATGGAAGGTGGATAAAGGAGCAGGTAGGTGGAGAGGAGATGGACAGGTCAAGGATGCGGGGACGGAGCCAGTAAAGGTGAGTGTAGGTGGGAAGTTAGGATGGGGGTTGGTCAGTCAAGGGAAGACGGACAGGTCAAGGAGGCGGGGATGAGGCTGGTAGGTAGGAGGTGGGGGTGGGGGTTGGTCAGTGAGATGGGAGGAGCGGATAGGTGGGCGATAAGATGGACAGGTCAAGGAGGTGAGGACGAGCTGGGCTGGTTTGGGGATGAAGTCGGGGGTGGGGAGATTTTGAAGCTTGTGAAGCCCACATTGAGATCATTGGGCTGCAGAGTTCCCAAGCGAAACAGGAGGTGCTGTTCCTGCAGCCTTCGGGTAGCATTGTTGAGGCACTGGAGGAGGCCCAGGATGGACATATCGTCCGAGGAGTGGGACGGGGAGTTGAAGTGGTTCGCGACTAGGAGGTGCAGTCATTTGTCACGAACCGAGCGTGGGTGTTCCACAAAGCGGTCTCCAAGCCTCCGCTTGGTTTCCCCAATGTGGCCTCCTCTACATCCTAACTTCCCACCTACACTCACTTTTACTGGCTCCGTCCCCACCACCTTGACCTGTCCGTCTCCTATCCACCTTCCATCTGCCTCCCCCCCTCTCCATTTATTTCGGAGTCCCCTTCCCCTCCCCCATTTCTGAAGAAGGGTCCAGACCTGAAACGTCAGCTTACCTGCTCCTCTGATGCTGCCTGGCCTGCTCTGCTAAGCATATGTTCGACGCTGATAGGTACAAAGGGAATTCAGGCAAATCATCTTTACCCAAAGAGCAGTAAGAATGAGAAACTCATTAGTACAAGGAATAATTGAGGCAATTTACATGAATGCATTTAAAAGGAAGCTAGTGAGGGACAGAGGGAGGTGAAAGGAAAAGAAGATAAGATTATAGGATTAGATAAGGAGTGGAAGGAAGCCTGTGCAGGGGATAAATGTCAGTATTGACCATTTGGGTGGATTGACCTTTCTTTGTGTTAGGACCCTGAAGGTCTCCATTTTGTTGCCCCTGTGAAGCTGGGTTTGGAGGCAGGAGGTGGAGGTGGAGGGACCAGGAAATAGTATAGAGCTATGCCAGAGCTGAGCTCTGATTCAATCTATCCACCCAGAGAATTTCCCAAGCATGGCTAGGGAACTGGATGGGCAATCAAGTAGAGGTAGTTTTTCTGGTATTGTCAACATATTGCAGGAAGTGGAGTGGACACTTGTTACCTCTGGAGGCCACCAAGTTAATGGAGGTGGTTACCTGGTGGTAACCTGTGAGGGATGGCGGTCGGCTGTCTAGCAAATCCCAGAAGCTTCAAGGTCCAATAGCGTGGTTGTAGGCAGGAAAGGCCAGGGCCCCAGCGTAAGTGATACTTCCCAGAGGGATTTTGCTTCTGCTCTGCTCAGTCTGCTGTCTTCACACCTCATCACTTTTTGATCTTTGTGCACAGCTATAAAGCTGTTTCCAATTTCAGGCACCTCCGCAGTACCTACTTTTTTCAGCAACAGAGTCAATGTGATTAAAAATTCGATTGAAATGAAGGAATTGTGGTCCATTTGCCAGTACAGCCCTTAGTATATCATAGAATGGACAAAATAGGGGCTCATTCAAAAACTCACTCATCTTTTGCATTTTTCTGTGTTAAAATTGTACTTTTTTGTTAACCTGGCTGTTTGCTTTGTAGTTAAGCCTGATCAGACAGCATGTTTTGACAAGTAATTGTTTGCAGTCAAGCTGATAAATTCAGTTTTAAAACCTACTTTAAAAAAAAATCTGAGCATATAGATTGAGAGGAGTGTTGTAGGCTGTTCCAACTGGTTAGAGGCACCGGTATCAGTGATCAGTGCTAGAAACTAGGGGAGGGCAATCTATGCAAGCAACACTGTTTTTGTTTCTAGAGTTGGGCCTTATTCTAAACTTAATTTAATCCCGTGGGGACATCTGCAATGCAATTGAATTAAATAGTCATTGATATTCACTGGAACCTGAAGCTTAGCTTATTAGAAGTGAGAATAACTGCATTTAAATTTTTTTTAAAAGGTTTGACTGAGCATGTTTGAATCTGCAAAATAAAACCTAAAAAGGAGACGCTCAACAAACCACTTTTAATGATGGCTAGAGACTGGAGGAGTTTAAAAGCGTCATGTTTTATTCTTCTCAGTGAGCTCTTAACCTGAACCTAACCGTTACTCTTCTCCATTTACAGCTGCCAGCCCCACAGTTCATCCAGTGTTAAGTCCCAAGAACCAGTTCTGTGTAATGAGCTTGGACCCAGATACTCTTCCCACTATTGCCACTATTCTCATGGATGTAATGTTCTACTCTGCAAGGTTTCAATCTTTTGAAAACTTCTTTTGATATATGGTGCTCAATATAGTAATTGCTTACTGTGTAATCCGGAGAACCCTTTATACTTGGATCCGTTATAAGATAAATTTGATGGATTGAGTGGCTGCGTGCTGTCATTTTGAGTTTTTTTTTCTATTAACTGAACATCTTTATCTAAAACATCAGTCAAGTCAGTATGATCTTTGTACAATCTACCATGTAATGTCTTACTTGGAATACAAGATTCTACCCTGTGACCTGAGAGAGTTCATGGGGGAGTTTTTGATTCAGAGTCAATATCAGATAAAAGACTGCATCGTTTTCATCCCTAAAATACCCTGACATACTTTTAACTGAGATTGATTTCACAGAATGCAAAAGATTGAAATGAATTTGTGACTGCTTCTCAAAAGGAAATGCAGAGAGCTTAGTATATCCTTCTGTTGCAGTTTGAAAGCTCTGTCTGCTGATCAGGATCTTGACGACATTCGTTTCTTTTCTTTTTCGTTGATCGATGGCTATATTTCAATTGTAGTGGACACACAGACACAGAAGAGGTTAGTGATCTTGAAATTCTTAAGAGAACTTTGTGACATTATGGATTTTGGAATGTACTAAAGCCTGTGGAATACATTTTCATGTTATTATTTGACTATTTGTTTTTCCCCCAAACAATGGACTGTACTGTCTGAAAAGAATGAGCATTGCAATCTGGGCCAACTTTACTCTGGTTTGTAAGTATGGCAGCAAGTCACTTACTGAGATTGTGCTGCTTCAAAAGCCCCAAAATGAAATTGATTTTCTGCTGCTCACTTTTTCTCATTATATGTGTAGAATCTGGTAAAGTAGAAGGAAGCCATTTTACACACGTTGTTGATGGTAGATCTTTCAAAGAGTCATCGAATCTCATCTCCGCTATACTCCTTGAAAAATTTACATTTTTGAGGTCCTAAACAATTCCCTTTGGAAGTTTTTATTCAGAGTATTTCCATATCCCTGTTCAGGCTGTGCGTTCTAAATCACTAACTCGTAAAGCCTCTTCCCTCTTTCTTTTGCCATTTCGTTAAGTTTGTGTTCTCCCTAAGCTATGCTGTCAAACATGATCATGTTTTTTAGCATCTGTATTAAATCTTCCTTGATTGTTTCTGCTGTATGGAGAATAATTCCACCTTCTTTCATCATTCTACATCATTGACATCCCACATGCCTAGTACTATTGTTGTAAACTTCATCTGCAGCATCTTGGAGATCTTGCAAACTTTTCTAAAGTATTATGTGCTTAAAATGTTTTCCACTTGCTGATATTATCATCCGCTTTGATTTTTTTTTGAAGTTCTGTTCTCGGCCCCTTTTGAGATCAGCATTTCCCCAATCTGTTATTGTTATCTTTGTCATATTTGATATCCTTCTCAGTTATTATCTTAAAGCAGGGCTTTCCAATGTGGGACCTGGGGCTGTACTAACTGCTGTGGAGTTTGGACTACAGTTACATCTGACAGGCTGTCACTGGCCTTGAAAATTTTCAAACCTTGACATGGGGTCACAGTGTGGAAAATGTTTGGGAAGCAGCATCTTAAAGGATAAAAGATATGGCCGCTACATTTATAATTTTTTTGTTTAGCTACCCTGGCTCATTACCTATTACTAGATCCAGAAGTAAATCCCCTCTCCTTTGTTCAGCTTCTTTAACATTTTGGATTAGAATTGAATCTTGTTTATTATTATAGGAACTGATTCCCCTATTCTGTTTACCTTTATCTCTTAGTCAGTTATCTATTATAAAAATGGTGGAAATGCCCTTTCCCCTAATTATTGTTCTGCTACTTAATATTTTTGATTTTATTTGTATATTTATTCTGCCATCATTTTAGGTGGCCTACAGCTTACCCTAAGTATTGTAATCAATCCTTTATTATCATTTTATCTCAACCGCTTGGATTTTATTTCTGTATTGTCATTAGCCTGTCACTATTCTTCTCTGCCCTGATGTTTTTCACACTAGGTGTAGCTGCCATAATGCACTTTTGGTTTGGTCCTTTTTTTTGGTAATTATATTATGCCTTGCCGTGATTTAAATTTCTAGTTGATCTTTCCGCAATCATTGTCTGTATAAATCATAATATGCTTGTTTTTCAGCAGCACATTATTGCCTTGATTTTCTACTTTTATGGAAGGTACTGTGTATCGCTGTATCGACGGGCTAACATATTCTTAATTGCAGAAGTTGCTGGAGAAACTCTGAACAAAGAAGTGTCACTGAACTCAAAACATTAACTCTGCTTTCTCTCCACAGATAGTGCCAGATCTGCTGAGTTTCTCCAACACTTTGTTTTTGCTGAATTTCCAGCACCTGCGGTTTTGTTTTGTATTATTCTTAATTGCAGTTTGTTCTTGTTTTATTTTGCATCCGCTTTTTAAGGCTTGTGCTCTGTAGTTCTATTTACCTCCTTATCCATCAAACTCCTGATTTAATGCATTCTTTCCTAAGCTCTGCTTTTCTCCTTTGCTTGTATTTTGACTGATTTTTAGTTTACTTTACAGTACATTCCCTCCCCACCCCTTCACTTTCCATTTCATGTGCAAAGATGAGTCTGGTGGATAGTTGGTTGGCTTGATGTGTGCCAACATTTTGGCTTTGGGCGGAATAGCACTTTCTCATCATCATCTATGCTGAGGATTGGGATGGATAATTGTCTAGAGGTAGTGAGCCAGGGTCAAGTAATACAAATGTGAGGGTGCATGAACATTGTATATTTAAGCCTGATTTATCTTTAGAGATTTATTTACTTATTTGTATGCTGCTCTTTTACCCCGGGGCAGTTTTTTTTTAATGGTGTGGGTTGGGATATGTTACATGGTCACCAAGGGGCTAAATGAGCCCTTTGCAATGTTTTAATTTGACTATCTGTTTCCACTTGACAGATTCCCTAGCAATCTGCTGCTCACCAGTGCCTCGAGTGAGTTATGGAGGATGGTGCGGATAGGTGGACAGCCTCTGGGATTTGGTAATTGTGAACGTTACTCACTCTCGTATTTGCTCTCACTGTTACGTTAATAGCTGGATGAGCGATGATAACTGAAGATTTAAATGAGCTAATGACCCTGGTTTTAATTGCCCTACAAAGTGCCTCTGATGGATGTGCAGGTTGATTTCAATGGAGGCGAACCAGAATTTGTTTGCAAATTCATTCACTTTAACGAGTGCATTATGACTGACAACAACCTTTAGCGTTTGACCAGAAATAAATGGGATGAAAATTTGTTTGTAGAACATTGATGATCACTGGGGAAGATAATCAGCAACTGCTTTCCTAACCTGGGCTAACTTGAATGAGGAACAAAAACAAAGTTGCGGAAAAAGCTCAGCAGACCTGGCAGCATCTGTGAAGGAAAAAACAGAAATGAAGAAGAGTCACCGGACCTGAAACTTTAACTCTGTTTTTTCCTTCACAGATGCTGCCAGACCTGCTGAGCTTTTCCAGCAACTTTGGTTTAGTTCCTGATTCACAGCATCCGCAGTTCTTTTGGTTCTTATTTAGTTTTGACTCGAATAAGGTTGTCTAATTCATACTGCATTGACAGAGTCAATTTTATGAAATTATCCTGCTGTTTGTGAGCTTTGCTCAAAAATGCATCTCTGCGTGTTGTCTGCAACTTGTTTCTTTTGGTGACACTGACACTGACACTTTTTAAAAAAAGCTGTTTCTCTGTAATGTTGGCCTCCAACAGTGAATTGTCCTTATGCCTGCACGATCCCTGTGAATGGTGATTGAATAAATAATCTTTCAGGGTTATTTTCAGTTAGTTTCTGTTCACATTCTGAGTGGAAATAATTATTGATCCAGTGATATTACCACATGTCACTGTCCCCGCCTGCTCATTTATTTGTGTATGTTCAAGACAAAGATAATAGATTTCTAAGTATTAAAGATAACAATAGATATGGAGATAGTGTAGGCACTGAAGTAAAAGATCAGCCATGTTTATGATGAATAGCAAGGCAAGGGTCAAGGGCCTGAATGGGCCATCTGCTCCTATTTTAAATACTCCAAAAATGGCTGCTGTGAATCATGTGACTTTTCATATTTGTGCTACGGACAGTACCAAGTTTCAAGTAAATATTTTATTTAATATAGACACCCACAGAACTCTGGTGAATTTACGCACCTCTTTAATTAAGGATGGACTGACCAATTCAGAATGCCCATACGTTTCTAGATTGTCTACCTCCTAGTTTCATGCTAGACAAAAGGGAATGTTGGAACTCCATCTCAGTTAGAAGGGAATAGACCCTATCAACTTTCTGTTGTACTGCAACGGTTTTACCCATCCACAGTAGACTGACCGTCAAAAATTGCTGAATCTGAGCACAGGTTTAGAATATGAACGCAAGACTTTTTGTTTTTTTTTGAGATGTCTCTCACCATATGACTTTTGAGGCATCATTTTTTTTAAGGCTTGAAGAATTGAGTAGCCTTGTCATTTAAACTACCAAAACTATTGAAACTATAAGGCAGCCAAAGCTGTTCACTTCACGTTCATAAAAAGTAATCTGAGAAATTAGACAAGAACCTTGCAGTGTGATGAGAATTCTTTGCTTTACAACACTCTCAATTCAAATTTAAAGTTTTGAAGTAATTTGAGCTGCTACAAGACTGCCACAAGAGAGACTGGAGATGATTAATCGAAGGCTGAGAATTTTAATTTGTGTATTTAATTTTGTTCATTTGTGACATTGTGTGTTGATTTCAAATGTTTGAGATGATGGCTAAATGCTAAAAAATAAATAACCTTTTACTTTTGTACTTGCAAAAGCTCGCTGCTGTACTATTTAATTGAATTCCACACCCTAAGGGGAAAATCTGATCACGAGTTGTAAGAAAACATACCCATTTTGTCTGCGATAAGTGAAGCTAAATAGTAACTATCCATGTTTAATTCCATGACTGAATGTAGTAAAAGACAAGGACTTGTAGCCGTTTTATAAGATTGGTCTGGGAAGGATGGTGATTTAAAAACAAGAAGGCTGTGAACTCCTGATAGAAAAGAATTTCAGTAAACTTGCAGTTACCCCAACCCAAAATATAAACCGACGATGGGTCTCATCAAGGAAGAAGTACAATGCAATTCCAAATAACATGAGGACCAGGCTTGGAGACCGACCAGTATTTCATCGGGAATGGAGTCCAGGCAGTGGGTTCAATCCTGGCGGTGTTCAAACGAGTGGAGATGTGAAACCAGAGAGATTTGCAGGTTCAGGTTAGCATAAAGTTGGGTGAGGCTGTGTAACTGGAGTATTGTGAGGAGTGAGAGGCCTAGTGTTGCTTCATGTCAATCTGGTAATGGGTTGCTAAATCTTTAAACTTCCTCAATGCTGCCCTTTGCACAACACAACGCAACGCAAAGCAATGCATGTAATTCAGGCAACCTTTTAAACAGAAATGGGAACCAGGACTTTTTTTTTTTTTAAAACACTGTTTTAACAGTGACGTAAAAATTTGCTTACTGTATGTCTAGGGGAAAATAGCCTGTAGTTACTATGGGGGATATGATACTTATATTACAGTCTCCCAGAGATACAACTGTCAGTCATAGTAACAAGTGACTGTTGACTTGCTCGTTTCCAGGTTAGATTGTTTTTTGTTTGTTGACTTTGGCTGTAGAATCAAATGGATAATTTTCCTAAAATATTTAGGTCATTTGTGATTCTTTGTCTTGTTTTGCACTGCCTTGTATTGGGTTTACAGTCTCATTTATTTCTAAGTTTACATTTTGTATAGTTAAGCGAGTCAATGTCCCTTTTAAATGATGTATTGTGACATGATTTTTTTCCAATTTCTGTCTCGAAAGATAAACAGCCAAGATTTGTTTTTTGCCTATCAGTTATCTGTCATCCTTTTGAATAAGCAGCAGATCAGTTAATAATTGCTCATGACTAATCTCGGAGGTGGGGAAAGGGCCATGTTGCAATTCTGAACTCCTCCATTTTGGGCTTGAGTTTTGGAATGCTACTTTGGGTCTGTCTGTGCGCTTTAGTGCAAATCTAATCTGTGCGGCTGATTTTGTTGAGATCTGTACGTTTGTTTAACAAAACTCATTAACTGTCTGTTTGGTAGTTTGTTGAACTTAAATTCAAAGGGGAACCCCCCTCATCTATTTCAGCTTCACTTGCAAAGGTGTATTTGCCATTGTGTATCATTCTTAGATGTTGGAGCTGAGATCGCCAGGGCTTAATATAATGGAGGTGCTATTGAATGTAAGCATAATGCAATGAAGATAATTATTGTAAATGCAGTGTGCAGTAATGTCAGTTGTTTGATTGATCTCTGTTATATGCAAATCCTGATACTTGTTAATCTGTCTGTTCAGATGAATGTGGGATTGTTGCACAGATCTCCGAGCCTCTAGCAAATGCTGACATTTCTGCGTACTATATCAGCACCTTCAATTTTGACCACGCACTGGTAAGAGTTTGTTTCTTCTCTGCAGATTTACATGTTGCCCATTTGCTTAAAAGCAATAGGCTTTATTGGATATTGATGGATTAAGGAAAGTGAAAGATACTTTTGTGCAAAGTAGTGGTGAAGTATAGCCATTTTTCTTGTGATTCGTTTGGTACATGAGTTTATTTCGCTGTTTCCTCTCTGCAATGGGCTTGGTTTATGCTCCAGGCAGTGGCTAAGAAACCTTTTTGTCTGAAGGAGACTACCATATGAGTGTCTCCTTCAGAAAGCTGCAAACTCTTTTTGGAATGAAAAGGTATGAACTATCGGATGATATGGAGCTGGGTCATTGTGGAAGGAGCTGCTGCTGGAAGAATGTATTTGTGAATCAATGCCAAACAAAGTTCTTGTGGTGTGGGAGGGGAGGTAGCAAAGGTTAAAATCCTGACTATTGAAAATTCTTCTCCACCAGCCTCCCCCTATCATTTTTGTAATTTCATCTACTATCTATGGTAGCACTAACAGTCGTGGAATGATCATCTGATAGTGAATAAACCCTCTATGATTTGTCTCATCCTCCCTGTAATTGAAGATCTGACCATCCAATGTGGTAATAAAATCATCCCATGTTGGAATGTGGTTTATGTATCGAAACTTGTCTGACATTTCAGCCAGTTTGAATTTGTGGAAATGTGTTTGCCAATTCTCAAGTCTTGGGAAGGTGTTTTTATACTGACAAATTAGAGCACATCTAAACCCATTTCCTTTTTTGGCTTAAATTTCTAGACATGGAAAATTTACAGTAAGCAACTGGTTTGGCCATTCATTTGTTCTGCTCCTTCAACCAGATAAAAGGCTAAGGGCAGCAGATGCATGAAACATAACCTGCAAGTTCCCATCCAAGCTATGCACCATCCTGACTTGTTCCCGTTCCATCACGTGTCATTGAGTCTACATCCTGGAACTCTCTTCCCAACAGTGCTGTGTTGTCCTTACGCCCCAAGCACCACGGCAGTTCATGGCGGCAGTTCACCACCTCGTCCAGGGCCATTAAGGATTGATAACAAATGCTGACCTAGCTAGCATCGCCATGTCTCGGCAACTCCTCTTTAAAACCAATGATCCAAGATTTTCTGGTTTCCAATTAATTGACATCTTTGGCTATTTCTGGTATGATTGTAGTACATCACTTGTGGCCCTTGTCTAAGGCTTTGACTTCTTCCTAAAAGTTGGTGCCCATAATTGGATGGAATAGTCTAACTGAGACCTAACCAGTTTTGGGTCTTTAAAAAAAAAGTGTTAATTCCTTGTTTTCACATCCTATATCTTTATTTATATCCAAGCTCTTGTTTGATTTTTAAGATACATCTTAATGCTTGGACATGTGTATTCCTATAGCTGCTTTAACAGTATAATATCTAATTTAGATTTATTCTTTACTCTTTGTTCCCTTTGACTGTAAGAATAAAGTGAATTATTTCATGCTTTGTTCAGCATAACATTTCACTTGTTTTGTATCTGCCCATTTCACCAATCTGTCTGTCTTGTAGTTTATTCCTAAATTAATAACTGTTCATTAACTTCTGAACAAAAATTGATTTTATGTAATTGTTAGGCCTCGAAAGGAGAAATTACCTCACCACTGAACCCTGATTTACAATCTGAAAACAACTGTTCACAACCGCTCTGTGTTCTGTCCTTCAACCAGTTTCCTATCCACATTTCATCCCATGAGCTTCAACTTTGACAAAATATCATACAGTAGACTTTTTAGCAAACTTCTTCTGAAAGTTCCCACAATATTAATTGCCCTATCCTCATCAGTTGTCTATTATTTCATAAAGAAAAACTTTGTGATTAGTTTAGGTACTCCCTAGCAGCTCTAATCTATTGGAGAGGCATAAAAAAAATCAGTACTCCAGGATGAACTAGAGATTTTATAAAAATAACAAAAAATTGGAAAATGGCCCACAGAGGATGGGAGGCAATGAAAATCAACTTCGAAATCCACATTGATCATGTTTGAATTACCTAGTGTCTCATTTGCCTTTTTTCCATAAGATGTAAACGCTGCTTCAACTGGATCTGGTCCTGTTCTTTTTTTTTTAAGTGTACAGAGTCCAAAGGTCTGCTGTACTATTGGGGCAGCGGAGCAAGGAACAACTTGTGATCTAAGCTAATCCAATCCTTCCCTGATTTCTTAGCATGACTCCTGTATCAATAGGAATGTACTCCATTGTAAAGGTAAAGTCATCCTAGTCCCAGAAGACAAAGGGCCGCTCTGTCACAGAGCGATATGACTGGAAATGGTTTAACCCTGAGGGTCACCACACCTGAGAGGAGAGGCTGAGAAGGTGAGACCTTCATGGTGATCTTAGCTGGTGTGGGAATTGAATCTGCATTGCTGGCATTGCTCTGCATCACGATCCAACCATCCAGCCTACCATTTGTTTTGTGTTTCACTCAAATAACCTTTTAAATGAAAGCAACTCAAGGTGAACAGAACTAACTTCTTAAGTCTTGTTTATAGTCCTCTGTTTTGCTGGCTTAAAAATATCTTAATAAAATTTGATATTATTTTACAAACATAAGGACTAAAATAAGGAGCAGTTTGGAAGAGTAGCCAGAGGTTTGGCCATTGATGGGACTTAAATATGGAAAGAGATTTAGAGAGACAGACAGCTTTAGTTGAGGAATTCCATAGCGAAGGATAGACTGGCACTGATGATGAAAATGAACTTGGAATGAAGACTGATTGGGGATAGTCAACATGGCTTTCTATGTGGGAAATCATGTCTCACTAACTTGATTGAGTTTTTGTTTGAAGAAGTAACCAAGAGGATTGATGAGGGCAAAGCAGTCAATGCGGTCCTATATGGACTTCAATAAGACATTTGACAAAGTTCCTCAAGGTATACTGGTTAGCAAGGTTAGATCACATGGTATACAGTGAAAACCAGCCATTTCGATTCAGAGGGTGGTAGTAGAGGGTTGCTTTTCAGACTGGAGGCCTGTGACCAGCAGTTGCCACAAGGATCTGTGCCGTGTCCACTGCTTTTTGTCATTTATATAAAATGATTTGGATGTGAACGTAGGTGACACTAAAATTTGGAGATGTAGTAGTCAGCAAAGGAGATTACCACCGAGTACAACAAGATCTTGATCAAATGGGCCGATGGGCCAAGAAGTGGCAGATGGAGTTTAATTTAGATAAATGTGAGACACTGAATTTTGGAAAGGCAAATCAGAGCAGGATTGTACACTTAATGGTAAGATCCTGGGGAGTGTTGCTGAACAAAGAGACCTTGGGGTGCCGGTTCGTAGTTCCTCTAAAGTGGAGTCCCAGGTAGACAGGATAGTATCGCAGGTATGCTTGCCTTTACAGGCTAGTGCATTGAGTACAAGAGTTGGGAGGTTATGTTGCAACTGTACAGGACATTGGTTGAGGGCACGTTTGGAATACTGAGTGCAGTTCTGGTATCCCTGCTATAGGAAGGATGCTATGAAACCTAAGTTTTCAGAAAAGACTTACAATGATGGTGCCAGGCGTGGAGGGTTTGGGCTTTTGGAAGAGGCTCTATAGGCTGGGACTATTTTCCTTGGAATGTCAGAGGCTGAGGGGTGACCTTTAGAGGTTTATAAAATCATGAGGAGTATGGATAAAGGGGGAGGCAGTGCCCTAGTGATATTGTCGCTTGAGGTTAATCCCGAGACCCAGATAATATTCTGGGGACCTGGGTTCAAATCCTGCCATGGCAGATGGTGGCATTTAAATTCCAAAAATATCTGTAATTAGGAAACTAATGATGACTGTGAATCCATTGTTGATTATCGAAAAAACCCACCTGGTTCACCAATGTCCTTTAGAGAAGGAAACTGCCATCCTTACTTGGTCTAGCCTACACGTGACTCCAGTCCCACAGCAATGTGGTTGACTCTTAACTGCCCTCTGGGCAATTAAGAATGGGCAATAAATGCTGCCTGGCCAGCGACATCCTCATCCCGTGAATGAATTAAAACAAAAAATAGACAAGGTCCTTTCCCCAGGGTGGGGGAGCCCAAAACTAGAGGGCATAGGTTTAAGGTGAGAAGGGAAAGATTTAAAAGGGACCTAAGGGGCAACTTTTTCTCACAGAGGGTCGTGTGTACATGGAATGGGCTGCCAGAGGAAGTGTTGGAAGCTGGTAAAATTACAACATTTTAAAAGGCATTTGAGATGGATATATGAATAGGAAGGGTTTAGAAGGAAGTGGGCCAAATGCTGGCAAATGGGACTAGATTAATTTAGGATATCTGGTTGGCATGGACGAGTTGGACCAAAGGGTCTATTTCCAAGCTGTATAGCTCTAGGACTCTCAAAACAACTACACATTTCTGATTGCAAGTACTTACCTTTTACATTGGTTTGAATTAGGCAGCATAATAGGTGAGGAATAATCATGGTGTGAGTTTTTGTTTGTGAAGATGTCTTTATAAAAACAATTAACATTTGTTTCTTTGGTTTAGCCATATTAATCTACTTATTATTTTCTTTCTATCCCTTAGGTGCCTGAAGAAGATATTGATAACGTTATTACTATGCTGCAGAGACGTCAGAATGGTGAAAGATAGCAGAGATTGCCTGACTTTATATTTACAATGTCTTCATCCATCAAGTTGATGCGTAAATTTTGAAGACCAGGAATTATTGTGTCTCAAAAACCTATGCTGAGAGCATAAGGCAGACATTTAGACTGGGTTTTCTACAATATTTAATAATTAAACAATTTACTTAGAATAAGGCTAGCTAATTTTCCTCCAAGTTTAGTTCAATTCTGTTTACTGCTTCAATGATTGAACTCTTATGCACAGCCATGAAAATTTGCATTACTGTTTTGCACTAAGACCTTCAGTATGTGGGTGGTCTTGTTTTCAAAGACCTGAAAAAGTTCCTGTTTTGCTTCTTAAGGGTAAACTGGATATTGTGTGTGGAATGGCTTAAAACACCATGTAATGCAAGTAAATCAGGTCACAAGCCTTGAGATGTTTTGAGTTGTCATTAAGACGCCAACCCAGGATCGTCTTTAATTTATAGGCCTGAAGAAAGTTGGAGGAGGTTGCAAGGGGTTGAGGAAAAGAAGCTAATAGCTCTACTCAACTATTAGGATTAGTCAATGGATGAAATTTTAATCTGATGTAGGCTGCAAAGAACTATATTCTTTAATTTTTCATGAAAACTTATCTATTTCATTACTGAGTATTTTCATGTTCTTGCAGTTGTAATCTTCCTTGATCTGTATTTAAGTGGTGCTGCTACTCTTCCACTACAACAAGCTTCATTTATCACAGGAGGCCTAAAAGATGTGATCAAGGAATGTGGTATAAGAAAGCTGGTATCTTGTGGTTTTTATTGATGAAACATTCAGTGGGTGCTAGTCACATGGCAACCAGAATATGCTGAGGAGTGATTTTTAAATTTAAAAGTTTATTATTTTTGGTTCAGGAACTGAAGCTGTAACTGTGAAGCTAATTATTGGACAGACATCTGGTTGACTGTAAACTTGTTTCTTTGGGATTGTTGAAGTCTTATTAAAACCAGAATTAATTTACAAAAACAGTGTCTGCGTGGTTCCTGAACATGCAAATCAATTAGAAAAAGGCACAGTGCAACATTGAAGGAAGCAGTAGCTGATTATGTGGAGTATTTTCAATGTTAGCTGCTCCTTGATTCCACCCCCCCAACACACGCGCACACACACACAAACACACCCAACTCCATACTTAACTCATACACACAAACATATATATTTCCATGCTCACTTTAGGTGCCTTCTTATGAGAGTCTTGTACGGTTGTTGGCAGGCTGTTCAAACGAATCATGAATTAGTCTTCCCGCATGTTGCTATTAATAATGTTTCCCTAACTGCTTTGTCCTAGTTAATGATCCCAGAAGGGTGAAGCTCCTAGTTCTGATCCTGTAGAATGCTTTATATTTGAACAGTGAAATTTCCCAGAAATAACTGTGGATATTCGTAGGACAGTTACAACGTCTTTGTACACTTCTTTCTTCCCTCAGCTGACCTTATCAGGTTATATTCCCATCCACATGATCTGTTGAGAAATTGTTTACAAGTATGATGAATGTGAATGTGTTATTTCCTTCCCTTTCTGAAGGGAACTGCTCAATTGCAGCAATGTTGATTGTCAAGTCTGAGCAGATCATCATGGATTTCCTGTGTTGGATAGTGGTAATTGTCTGTGCCAATCTGCTTGCAAGCCAGTCAGTGAGACAGAGACCGTGATGGTGTTCTTTGCAGACGGAGTTTATGAACTACTCAGTCTTGCAGCTCTTACCATGCACCATTCCCGCCATTCTTCCCCTTTTTATCCCAACTCAGTTAATTAACCCCAGTCATTTGCTACCTACTTTGTATGTGAACAGATTACCCTCAAATGAAACTTTTGAAGCCAAATTATGCTTGAACAATGATAATGAAGGTTTTTTTTTATGTTCTGTACCTTAGCTTATTGCAATTGTTCAGTAACCTCTTTTCATATTTGATATGCAATTTTCCACATTCCATCCTTTTAACAAAAAGGCGTGTTTAATCACAAAGCAACTCAAAAAAAAAATTGACTTTAATGTTCTTACAAATCCTTATACAATCCTATTTGAGGATCTCTCATATTTTTTGTTTAACAAAAACAGGTGCCTCCTCCAATCTGACAACTGGTGACAAACCACTTTATTTTGGAAATCTCTTAATTCTAATAGTTCTTTTACACCAGCAAGGCCAGTCAAAGAGTTATACAGCATGGAAACAGACCCTCCATTCCAACTGATCCATTCTGACTCTCTATTTTAAACTGACCTAGACTCATTTGACAGCACTTGGCCCATATTCCTCTAAACCCTTCTCATTCATGTACCCATCTAGATGCCTTTAAATGTTGCAATTGTACCCATCATCCATCGCTTCCTCTGGCAGCTCATTCCATACACTCACCACCCTCTGCATGGAAAATGTTACCCCTTTTCGCCTCTCACCTTAAACCTATGCCTTCTAGTTTTGGATTCTGCTACCCTGGGAAAAAGACTTTGTCTATTCACCCTATCCATGCCCCTAATGATTTTATAAACGTCTGCAAGGTTACCTCTCTGTCTCTAATGCTCTGGGGAAAATAGCCCCACCCAATTCAGCCTCTCTCTACAGCTCAAACCCTCGAGTCCCTGGCAACATCCTTGTAAACCTTTCCTGAACCCTTTCAAGTCTAACAGCATCTTTCCTGTAGCAGGGAGACCAGAATTGAGTGCAGTATTCTAAAAGTTTGGCATGCAAGTAGTCCTGTTTGGTAGCACCATCAGGTTGACACCTCATTTTTAGCAATGCCTAGTGCTGCTCTTGGCATGCCCTCCTGCACACTCCATCAAACTAGGGTTGCTCCCCTGGCTTGATGGTAATGGTTGAGTGGGAGACATGCTCTACCATGAGGTTACAGATTGTGCTGGAATGCAGCTGTTGATGGCCCACAGTGCCTCATGGATGCTCAGTCTTGAGATGCAAGATCTGTTAGAAGTCTGCCCCGTCTAGCATGGTGATAGTGTCACACAACATGATGGAGGTTATTCTCAATGTGAAGGTGGGGCTTCATCTCCACTGTGCGATGGTCACTCATGGTTATTGATATGGACAGATGCATCTGCAGCAGGTTGTAAGGGATCTAACAAGAGGCAAACGCATACTTGACCGTATTCTTACCAATCTGACAGCTGCAGATGCAGTCCTATAGTACCTGACAAGCTCAATTAGTAGTGATGCCGCTGAGCCACTCTTGGTGGTTGACATTGAAATTTTGCACCCTTGGTGCAGGCTCCCAGTGTTGTTCAAAATGGAAGACCGGTTCATCAGCCAAGGGAAGACTCTACATGGTAATCAGGAGGTTTCCTTGCCCACATTTAATCTGACGCCATGAGACATCTTAGGGTCCAGAGTCAATGTTGTGAGAACTCCCAGGGTAACTTTCTCCTGACTGTACACCACTGAGGTGCCATGTCTGCTGGGTCTGTCTGGCTGGTGAGATAGAACATATCCAGGATTGGTGATGGTGGTGTCTGGGACATAGTAAGGTATGATTCTGTGATTGTTAGGCTATTGCTTGACTAGTCTGCGAGACAGTGCACTATGTAAACATACAAATTTGGAGCAGGAATAGGTCTTTGGCCTCTCCTACCTGCTTGGCCATTCTTTAAGATCATATATGATCTGATTATGGTCTCAACTCCCCTTCTCCCAATACCCTGTACAGACAAAGTGCCCCCTTATTAAAATCGAATAGCATTTTAGTAAAGGTTGGTATGTTTTTGGCAGCTCTTCCAATTCTGGCACTAGCTCTCAGAAGTTAGTAAGGAGGACTTTGCAGGACAAACAGGGCTGTTTCTGCTATCAGAGATAAAAGGTACTGCAGATGCTGGAGAATCCGAGATAACAAGCATGGGGCTGGATGAGCACAGCAGGTCAAGCAGCATCATAGGAGCAGGAAAACTTGACGTTTCGGGCCTAAACCCTTCATCAGAAATGGGGGAGGGGAAGAGGGTTCTGAAATAAATAGGGAGAGAGGGGGAGGCGGATAGAGGATGGATAGAGGAGAGGATAGGTGGAGAGGAGGCAGACAGGTCGAAGAGGCGGGGATGTTATTTCTGTTGTCTAGATCAATGCCAGCTGGTCTATCTAGTTTCATTTCTTTATTGAAACTTTGTAGCAAGTGATACAGTTAAATGGCTTGCTCAGCCATTTCAGAGGGTAGTTGAGAGTCAAACACGTTGCTGTGGGTCTGGAGTCACACTTAGTCCAGACCAGGTGAGGATGGCAGATTTCCTTCCCTGAGGGACATTAATGATGTTTAATGTTTTATGTGCTTTCAAGATTTTCTCAACAGTAACATGTATCATAGCACGCCATTCCAAAATGTCGTAACTACTACCCGATTTAGTGTGGGATTGCAGTAAGCTTTGTTGTCCAGTCAAACTGCTTGACTCATCTGTTTACTCCCTGAGCGTAAAATCATCTGATGAATTTCAGCTGAATGTTTTTTCCTAAAATACAGAATACTTGGAACGTGGAGCTTACTCTGGTTTGAAGGAGAAAGCAATGATTAATTTTAAGAGGAGACTTGTATACATGAGAGAGAGAAGGAAGTAATGGCAGAGGGGAGCAGGGTCAGAGAAAATAATTGCAGATAAAGAAATCTTGCGTGGAATATAAGATGTCACAAATACCATTTGGGTTGAGTGGCCCATTTCAGCAGTGTGGATTCAATGAAATTCTGATGTGAACTACATTTTGGACGGTAGCTCAGTCCTAAATGGTTTACCCTGTATTCTTAGACTGTGATCCTTGGTTCTGGACTCCACTGCCATTGGACCAGGCTTCCTGCATCTATCCTGTCTAGTCCAGTTAGAATGAGACAACACCGCTCCCCTTTTTCCCCCCCCACCCCGCAACCTTCTGAACTCCAGCAAATATAATCCTAACTGGTTCAACCACTCCTTAAATGTCATTCCTGCTATCCCAGAATCAGAATGGTAAACCTTCGCTGCACTTCCTCTATTCAAGAACATCTGTCCTCCAATAAGGAGACCATAACTGCGCACAATACTCCAGGTACACTCTCACCAAGGCCCTGTATAATTTCAGCAAGACTTCTCTGCTCCTGTGCATGATGCACATGGTCTATCACTATTTTAACTCCAGAGTCCTGTTCTTTTGGACATGGGGAATTTCTAATTGTAAATTGAGAATACCATTCTATTTACCATAGAGAATTTATTTCGGTCTGTGTTTGTACTCAAACTTGTTTGTGTTAATGAGAAGTAATTTGTAATTTATGTGAAATATTGATGTTTTGACACTATTGTTCCAATGAGAAAATCTTTGGGAGTTGGCAAGCTGACTTTAATTTTAAAAGCAAAGCTCTCTTCTCGCACTGCACAGACCCTAAAAAAAACAAGCTGTGGCTTTCTTAATTGAACAAAAATGTTTTAAAGGGCCCTGTAAATGGATTTACGTAGTTTCTAGTTAATATAGATAAGCCACATTGTAGACTTGACAGACAATCTTAAATTGGTTTTGAGTGTAGTTCTTTAGACATTCAGAATTTTTTAGTAAGCTCTGCTCTGTTGTGGAATCATACGTAATCTTGGACACTAGATTCTGAGCTTTGTACGTATAGGCTACTTGAGTGCAGTCAACATTTTTCCTGTTGGGAGCTTTCAAAGGCATGGGATGTATGCCTTCATGATGCTGAGGAAGTCGTGGATAGCACATTCAGCAAATTGGTCACACAGCAGATTAGGATCGCTGAGGGAGAAAGGGAATGGGTGACCAAAAGACAGGAAAAAAAAGCAGGAAGGCAGTGCAGGTGTCCCCTGCAGTCATCTCCCTCCAAAACAGGTATACCGTTTTGGATACTGTTGGGGGCATGGCTCACCAGGGAAAGGCAGCAGTAGCCAGGTTCATGGCACCATGGCTGGCTCTGCTGTACAGAAGGGCAGGAAAAAGAGTGGAAGGGCTATAGTCATAGGGGATTCGATTGTAAGGGGCGTAGATAGGTGGTTCTGTGGTCGAAAACGAGACTCCCGAATGGTATGTTGCCTCCCAGGTGCATGGGTCAGGGATGTCTCCGATCGACTGCAGGACATTCTGAAGGGGGAGGGTGAACAGCCAGCTGTCGTGGTACATATAGGCACCAATGGTATAGGTAAAAAAATGGGATGAGGTCCTATAAGCAGAAGTTAGGGAGTTAGGAGCCAAGTTTAAAAAGTAGGACCTCAGAGGTAGTAATCTTAGGATTGCTACCAGTGCTACATGCTAGTCAGAGTAGAAATGAAAGAATAGGCAAGATAAATGAGTGGCTTGAGAGATGGTGCAGGAGGGTGGAGTTCAGATTTTTGGGACATTGGGACTGGTTCTGGCGGAGGTGGGACTATTACAAATCGGACGGTCTACACCTGGGCAGGACTGGAACCAATGTCCTTGGGGCTGCTTTTGCTAACACTGTTGGGGAGGGTTTAAACTAATGTGGCAGGGGTATGGGACCCGAATGAGGACGTTAGTGGACAGTAAAGAGGTAGTAACTGAAGCCTGGAAGGAACTAGATAATGAAGTCAGTGAGACTAAGGGGAAGAAGAGGCAGAGAGCAGATGATGAGCACAAAGGGACAGGTGATCTGAGCTGCATTTGTTTTAATGCGAGAAGTGTAGCTGGTAAGGCAGATGAACTTACGGCTTGGATTAGTACCTGGGAGTATGATGTTGTTCCTATTACTAAGACTTGGTTGAGGGAAGGGCAAGATTGGCAACTAAATATGCCAGGTTACAAATGCTTCAGGTGGGATAGAGAGGGAGGTAAAAGGGGTGGAGGAGTTGCGTTACTGGTCAAAGAGGATATCACAGCTGTGCTGAAGGAGGGCACTATAGAGGAGTGAGGCAATATGGGCAGAGCTCAGAAATAGGAAGGGTGCGGTAACAATGTTGGAGCTATACTACAAGCCTCCTAACAGCGAGCGTGAGATAGAGGCACAAATATGTAGACAGATTATGGAAAGATGTAGGAGCAACAGGGTGGTGGTGATGGGAGATTTTAATTTTCCCAACATTGACTGGGATTCACTTAGTGTTAGGGGTTTAGATGGAGCAGAATTTGTAAGGAGCATCCAGGAGGGTTTTCTAGAGCAGTATGTAAATAGTCCAACTCGGGAAGGGGCCATACTGGACCTGGTGTAGGAGAATGAGCCCAGCCAGGTGGTTGAGGTTTCAGTAGGGGATTACTTTGGGAGTAGTGATCACAATTCCGTAAGCTTTAGAATACTGATGGACAAAGACGAGAGTGGTCCTAAAGGAAGAGTGCTGAATTGGGGGAAGGCCAACTATAGCAAAATTTGGCAAGAGCTGGGAAATGTGGATTGGGAACAGCTGTTTAAGGGTAAATCCACATTTGATATGCGGGAGGCTTTTAAAGAGAGGTTGATTAGAGTGCAGGACAGACATGTCCCTGTGAAAATGAGGGATAGAAAGGGCAATATTAGGGAACCATGGATGGCAGGTGAAATTGTGCGACTAGCAAAGAGGTAAAAGGAAGCATACATAAGGTCTAGGCGACTGAAAACAGACGAAGCTTTGGAAGAATATCGGGAAAGTAGGACCAATCTGAAACGAGGAATTAAGAGGGCTAAAAGGGGTCATGAAATATCTTTAGCAAAGAGGGTTAAGGAAAATCCTAAAGCCTTGTATTCATACATAAGGAGCAAGAGGGTAACTAGGGAAAGGGTTGGCCTACTCAAGGACAAAGGAGGGAAGTTATGCGAGGAATCGGGGAAAATGAATGAGATTCTTAATGAGTACTTTACGTCGGTATTCACTGAGGAGAGGGACATGACGGATGTTGAGGTTAGGGATAGATGTTTGATTACTCTAGGTCAAGTCAGCATAATGGGGGGGGAAGTGTTGGGTATTCTAAAAGGCATTAGGTCCCCAGGTCCCCACAAGTCCCCAGGTCTGGATGGGATCTATCCCAGGTTACTGAGGGAAGCGAGGGAGGAAATAGCTGGGGCCTTAACAGATACCTTTGCAGCATCCTTGAGCACGAGTGAGGTCCCGGAGGACTGGAGAATTGCTAATGTTGTCCCCTTGTTTAAGAAGGGTGGCAGGGATAATCTAGGTAATTATAGACCAGTGAGCCTGATGTCAGTGGTGGGGAAGCTGCTGGAGAAGATATTGAGGGATAGGATCTATTTACATTTGGAAGCAAATGGGCTTATTAGTGATAGGCAGCATGGTTTTGTGCAGGGAATGTCATGTCTTACCAACTTGATAGAATTCTTTGAGGAAGTGACAAAGTTGATAGATGAAGGAAGGGCTGCATACGTCATATACATGGACGTCAGTAAGGCATTTGATAAGGTTCCCCATGGTAGGCTGATGGAGAAAGTGAAGTCGCATGGGGTCCAGGGTGTACTAGCTAGACGGATAGAGAACTGGCTGGGCAACAGGAGACAGAGTTGTAGTGGAAAGGAGTTTCTCAAAATGGAGAACTGTGACCAGTGGTGTTCCACAGGGATCCGTGTTGGGACCACTGTTGTTTTTGATATACATAAACAATCTGGAGGAAGGTATAGATGGTCTGATTAGCAAGTTTGCAGATGACACTAAGATTGGTGGAGTAGCAGATAGTGAAGGGGACTGTCGGAGAATGCAGCAAAATATAGATAGATTGGAGAGTTGGGTGGAGAAATGGCAGATGGAGTTCAATCCAGGCAAATATGAGGTGATGCATTTTGGAAATCCAATTCAAGAGCGAACTATACGGTAAATTGAAAAGCCCTGGGGAAAATTAGTGCACAGGGAGATCTGGGTGTGCAATTCCATTGTACCCTGAAGGTGGCAATGCAGGTCGATAGAGTGGTCAAGAAGGCATACGGCATGCTTTCTTTCATCGGACGGGGTATTGAGTACAAGAGTTGGCAGGTCATGTTACAGTTGTATAGGACTTTGGTTCGACCACATTTGGAATACTGCATACAGTTCTGGTCGCCACATTACCAAAAGGATGTGGATGCTTTGGAGAGGGTACAGAGGAGGTTCACCAGGATGTTGCCTGTTATGGAGGGCACTAGCTATGAAGAGAAGTTGAGTAGATTAGGATTATTTACATTAGAAAGATGGAGATTGAGGGAGGACCTGATCGAGGTCTACAAAATCATGAGAGGTATAGACAGGGTGGATAGCAAGAAGCTTTTTCCCAGAGTGGGGGACTCATTTACTAGGGGCCACGATTTCAAGGTGAGAGGGAAAAGGTTTAAGGGAGATATGCGTGGAAAGTTCTTTATGCAGAGGGTTGTGGGTGCCTGGAACCCGTTGCCAGTGGAGGTGGTAGAGGCGGGCACTATAGCATCATTTAAGATGTATCTAGACAGATACATGAATGGGCAGGGAGCAGAAGGATACAGATCCTTGGAAAATAGGCGACAGGTTTAGATAGAGGATCTGGATCGGTGCAGGCTTGGAAGGCCGAAGGGCTTGTTCCTGTGTTGTAATTTTCTTTGTTCTTTGTATGGCTTACATCCCTGAAGTTCATTTCCACATTAATTATGCATTTTGTTTCTCTTCTTTCAGGGGATGCAAGTGTCGCTGCCTCAACCGGCATTTGTTGTCAATCCCTAATTATCCTTGAGAAGCTGGTGCTGAGATGCCTCCTTAGAATCATATAGTACAGAAGAGGCCCTTTGGTGGTAAATTTGTGCTAGTCGCACTTTTTACAGCATTCGGCTCGTAGCCTTGAAAGATATGCTATTTCAAGTGTTCATCTGAGTACTTTTTTAAAGATTATGAGGTTACCCATCCCCAAAAGCTCTCCCAGGCAGTGCATGCCAAGTCTTGAACAGCTGCAATCCATTTAGTGTAGGTAGAAACAAAAATCCACTAAGCAGGGTGTTCCAGGAGTTTGACCTAGCAACGCTGAAGAAGCAGTGATGTATTTTCGAGTCAGGGTGGTAAGCGGCTTGGAGAAGAACTTGACCTTCTAGATGGAAGAGGTTGTGGAATAGATAAAACTTGCTTGACAGCAACATCCTGTGTGTGGAGAATATCACTCGTGTTGCTGCTGGCTTCGCCTGTTAGTCAAAGTTTTGAGACACCTTGCCCTTGTAGTGTAATTTGAGATACAGTACAGTTTTCAGACTGGACAGTAGTAGCTTTGGACCGATTTGAGTTTGTGTGAGCAACAAACCTTTTCTTAATTTAAACAAAAGCTTGGGGAAAACTGCTTTCTGGTGCAATCTCAAAAGCAATCCCTCAACCAATTAAGATATAGTTTTGCTCATACAGTATAAACACCTGTTCTCTCTGGAATTAGATGTTCTTGCATTTGTAACTCCAGAAGTTTCAGCAGCGTGTCCTTTTTAATTGAACAATACTCAAGTTCTGTATTATCAAGAGACTAATAATCAGTTTCTTAAGGAACGTGAAAAGGTTTTGAATTTTTAAAAAAACAGAATGATAGTGTGCCTCATTTATGAGTCTCTTGGAAAGCTCACGAAACATTAACGGTCGGCAGGAACTCTTACTGGTGATTTATTCAATAAGGCTTTGTGGACAGGATAGTTTTCAGCATCATGCTTTTTAAACTGGCACAGAAGATCATGGAAACTTGATTTGCGGTGTTTGAAATTCTGCAATTTTTATTTTGCACCATTTTCTCTGATTTGGCTGAATTGCCATTGTGATGGGGGAGCTGAAGGATGTATCGCAATGCGGAATGGAAATTCCAAGCCATAATTTTGAATGTAAATGTAGTTTTGTATATTGGTAATGTTTAGTTCGTGTTCACTGGTTCTTTCTGGTGGTGGGTGTGCGCGAGAAGAATGGAAGCATTTAAGTAGAATTTTAAAGTGCCCTGGGATGGTGTATAAATGCAACTAATTGTAGCTATTAAAGTCAGTTTTAAAAATCAATCTGGAATGACTTGAAGCAGATTGCATTCATTTAAATTTGCACATTTTCACCATAGTTTGTATTATTTCAGGTGGATATAATAGTTTCATGGTAGTTTGCCCATACTGTGGTGGAAACCTGCAGATATCAGTGTAAATTAATGGCTGCAGAGGTAACGTAGAAGACCAAAGTGTAGGCAGTTGAGTGCTTTAAATGTGCAGCAGTGAGCAACATTCCCTATCAATCACTGTGTGTTTTGCCCAGGGCTCAACATTGGCTTTGAGAACAATAGGTAAATTTTCCCCTGCACACCCAATAGCAGAGTCGATTCTATAGTTCTGGTGCTGGCAGTGCAAGAGCCCAGAGACTTAAATGATGACTGATTAACTTCCAGCTCTTTTATGATATGCCCTGTGCAGTGTGCCATGCCTGTAAGTGAGCTAGCATTGGGTATGCCAGAGTATATAGAATAGGAAGATTGTGAATGTAAGAACAGCAATAGGCTCCTTGGCCCTTTTTGAGCTTGCTCTGCTGTTCAATATGATCATGGTTGATCTGGTTGTGGTCCCAATTCCATTTTCCCCCTCTGCCATCCCTAACAAGTCTGGAGCTGAGTGGCCTGCTGGAACCCAAACTGAGCATCAGTGAAGAGGTTATTGGTAATTACCATTTGGTCATTCTGTTTCCATTGCTTTATGTAGATTGAGTGTAGACTGATGGGGTGGTAAATAGTCTGATTGGGTTTGTTGTGCTTTTTGTGGATTGCATATACATAGACAATTTTCCACATTGTCAGGGAAGTGCCAGTTCCTTAGCTATACTGGGACAGCAAAGCTAGTTTGTGGTTAATTCTGGTTCACAAGTCTTCAGTACTACAGCAGGAACGTTGTCAGGACGGAAAGACTTCAACCATTTCTTGGCATCACGAGGAATGAATCAAATTGACTGTAGACTGGCAAATAAGTTGCTGGGGACCTCAAAGGCTGATATGGATCATTCACTTGACATTTATGGCTGATGATGGCTACAAGTGCTTCAGCCTTATAATTTGCACTGATCCCAATATTGAGGATATCTTGTGGCACTGCCTCCCCTGGTTAGTTGTTTAACAATCTGCTGCAGTTTGTGACAGAGTACCACGTAACTGCCAAGCATTTGTTTCTAATCAGTTGGTTGTGGGATCCCTTAGCCCTGTCAGTAAATGTTGCATGTGGACCTGGTATGTACCTGAAGTGCCTAATACTGCTCCTGGAAGGCTGTCCAAATACTCATCAGGGAACCAGAATGGCTCCCGTACCTTAATGGTGGTGAAGGTATGAAAAACCCAGGGGCAAGATTGTATGACGCTGGCTCATTTTCCTCAGTGTTTCCGCAGTATCTGTTGTATTGGAAGATTATATTACTTGATGGTAGTGATAGTAGGAGGGATGTCCTAGGCAATGAGGTTACCGACCATAGTTGAATATAAATCTGCTGATGGTGTACATCGCCTCAAGTTCAGCTTTGAACTGCCAGATGTGAAGTGAATCTATCCCATTTAACACAAAGATGGATAATTGTTTCCCATCTTGTTCCTTTTTGTCAGGTTTGGGGGTAAAGAGGGCAAGCAGGTTAACTCTGTTGGATAGATGGTTTGTGTGTAGTTCAGGCTAATGTAATTCAACTCCTGTTTGTGCTCTGATAGACTAGGGACTGGCTTCCATTCAGGCTAGAGTCTCTACGTCTGAGTCAGGAGGCCGTGATTCAAGTCCCATTTGCTCAGGGTGTGCATCATAATGCTTCTGAACAGGTTGAATCAAAATATCTATAATTTTTGGTTAATTACTGACTTACCTCCCTTTCTGTCACTTCCTGGGCACAGGTGACAGTTAAAGGCCTGCTCTGATTCTGTAATAACACCACAGTGCAAGCCCCTGTAACATTTGGTTACCCTTTGTGAAGGTATGAAAATCCCAGGGGCAAGACTATATGACGCTGGCTCATTTTCCTGTGTTTTCTAAGTATCTGTTGCATTGGAAAGTTATATTACTTACCAGCAGAGGGAGTTGCATACAGTTTCCTGGGGACTTTAGTGAGTGGTACAGTGTTTGATACAGCAGGGGGAGACTGCAGATTCTGTTTTCTTCATCTCTTATTTTGCATGTTACCCAGCAGAGGCATGGGTCACTGACCTCTCACAGGCTTCCCGCCAGAAACATGAGCAATCACAGGCCAGCTAAACCCTGAGGCTCTCCCCAAACACATGAATGGTTCTACTAAAAGACAGGAGAGCAGGACTTCTGAGATAACAAAGGTGTAGAGCTGGATGAACATGGCAGGCCAAGCAGCATCAGAGGAGCAGGAAAGCTGATGTTTCGGGCCTAGACCAAGGTCATCCAGCTCTACACCTTTGTTGTCTCAGATTCTCCAGCATCTGCAGTTCCTACTAGCCCAGAGCGGGTCTTCTGACTGATCAGGCAGTTCAGAGAGATCCTGTACCACTTTGCCAGCTGTAGCCATCACAATCAGTCAGTGAGGCAGAAGATTTGAGTGAGGAAGGTCAGAGATGAGCAGTGACAGTTTTGGACAATTGCTGTTATTAATTACACAGCTCCCACCCTGGAAGCACCTGTGTTTTGTGCATACACTGTTTCGGGATGTGGGGGGCTGCACTTGTATCTACTGGGTTGGTGTCTTTAGCCATTTTGTTTTAATCTTGCTCCCATACATGTTTATCCACCTCCCTGCCCACCGAAGTGTTGGCATGGGAAGAGACTCCTGGGTCTTCAGGCTTGCCCTCAGTACGTGGGCACCAGTAAAACAAAGCAATGATAAATGTGGAAGTGGAGTTGGAGTGGGGGGGAAGGGGGTAAAGTTGAAAGGGCAGCTAGTGATTTGAAGGTACAATTACATTTGTTTCGTCTTTTTGTTAATTCACTCATGGGATGTGGACGTCTCTGGCTAGGCTTACATTTACTGCCCATCCCAAATTGCCTAGAAGGCAGTTAAGAGTCAACCACATTGTTGTGGGTCCAAAGTCATATGTAGGCCAAACCAGATAAAGGTGGCAGTTTTCTTCCTTGAAGGGTATTCGTGAACCAGATGGGTTTTTCCGACAATCGACAGCGATTTCATGACCATCATTAGACTGTTTTATTCCAGACTCTCTTTATTGAATTCACATTCCACTATCTGCCGTGGTGGGAATCAAACCTGAATTGCCAGAACACTATCTGGGTCTCTGGATTAACAGTCTAGCGATAATACCACTAGGCCATCACCTCCCCAATCTGGTTCTAATATTTCCACATTGTAATTGAGCTGTAAAAGGCAGGAAATTCTGAGCACTGGGTGGTTGGAACATGTCACAGAATGATAGAAAGTTTACTGTATCGATTCCCTGTTTGGTCCCTCTCCAGTCCTAGTACCTGTTTACCTTTCTTTCACAATTGATGTGCCTATTGAAGACTTTGAGAGTCCCATTATGTTGGCTGTTGGTTGTTTTCCAAAATCACACTGTACTTTTCAAATATTCTTAGAGAGTTTGAGTTATAAGTGAGAGGCTGGATAGGCTGTGACTTCTTTCACTGGAGCATTGGAGGTTGAGGAGTGACCTTACCAAGCTTTATAAAATCGTGAGGGGAATAGGTCAGGTGAATGGCAAAGGTCTTTTCTCCAGGGCAGGGGAGCTCAAACCGAGAGGGCATAGCTATAAGATCATAGAGTCATACAGCATGGAAACAGACCCTTCAGTCCAACTTGTCCATGCCGACCAGATATCCCAGATAAATGTACTCCCATTTGCCAGCATTTGGCCCTTATCCCTCAAATGCTTCCTATTCATATACTCATCCAGATACCTTCTACATGCTGTAATTGTACCAGCCTCCATCACTTCCTCTGGCAGCTCATTCCACACATGCACCACCCTGTGTGGAAATGTTGCCCCTTAGGTCCTTTTTAAATCTTTCCCGTCTCACGTTAAACCTATGTCCTGTGGCTTTGACCATCTCACCCCAGAGGAAAGACCTTGTAAATTTATCCTATCCACACCCCTCATGATTTTATAAACCTCTATAAGATCACCCCCCCAGCCTTCGACCCTGCAGGGAAAATAGCCCCAGCCTATTCAGCCTCTCCCTGTAGCTTAAAGTCTCCTACCCTGGCAACATCCTTGTAAATCTTTTCTGAGCCCTTTCAAGTTGCACACATCCTTTCTATAGCAGCGAGACCGGAACTGCACACAGAGGGTGGTGAATATATGGAATGAACTGTCAGAGGAAGTGGTAGATACAGGTATAGTTACAACGTTTAGAAAGACATGTGGATAGGTACATGAATAGGAGAGGTTTAGCAGGATAATGGCCAAACGCAGGCAAATGGGACTGGTGTAGTTTGAGAAAACTGGTTGGCATGGATGAGTTGGACCGAAGGGTCTGTTTCTGTGCTGTTTGACTGAATTATCTCTTTCGGTTCTGAGTTGTGTTTTCTATCTGACATCTGTCGTGAGGACACTTTTGTTCTTTATCTTAATTTCTATTGCGTTTGTTGTCCAGGGACCTCCAGATTTGTTTGTCCCACATTTCTCTTTTGAAGGAATATACTTGGTTTGAACCTGAATCTTCTCCAATTTGAATGTTGCTCATTGTTTCAGCTACGGTTTCTCCCACTAACTTCTCATTTTCACTTCTCCAGTCTAGCTCCCTTCTGACTGATTGAAGTCTGCTTTCCACCAATTGATGGTGAATTCAGGGTAGCAACAATGTTATTCTGTATTATCATCCAAAGCCTTATGATCTTTTGAGAACCTTTTGAGATGATATGTTAATCATATACTTGCAATGTCCTCTTTCTTATTCATCCATTGTATATGGATGTCACTGGCTGGGCCTGTATTTATTACCCATCCCTCATTGCTCTTGAGAAGGTGGTGGTGAGCTGCTTCTTGAACCACAGGTCCATGTTACCTGGGTTGTCCCACAGTGCTGTGAAGTAGGGAATTCCAGGATTTTGACCCAGCAACAGTGAATGAACAGTGGTGTATTTCCAAGTCAGGATGATGAATAGTTTGTAAGGAGATTGCAGTAAGTGATATTCCCATGTATCAGCTGCTCTTGTTATTCCAGACGGTAGTATCATGGGTTTGGAAGATACTGTTTAAGTAGAATCAGTGAATCTCTGAAGGGCATCTTGAATTATTGTACACACACTGCTGCTACTGAGGACTGGTGATGGATGAACTGAATGTTTGTGGATCAGTTGTCAGCAAAGACTTTGTCCTAGATCGTGTCACATTCCTTGGGTGTTATTGGAGCTGCTCACACTCCTACTTGTGCCTTGTGGACAGGTACTGAGAGTCTGGAGGTGAGTTACTCATTGCAGGATTCCTAACACCTGACCTCAATTTGTATGTATATGGTAAGTCCAGTTCAATTTCTTGTGAAAGGTTCTTTTAAATGTTCCGCTGCTGACTCATGTTCCACTTGACTCACCTTATTTCCGAGAACCAGGTCCATCACATTATCATCATTGACGGTTCCTTGTAGACAAGGATGAGTATCTTTCATTCTCGGGTGAGTCCATAGGTGGTTGTGCAAACTGATGGGGTTTACCCAGGTTCTGTTAGACCTGGGGCAGAAGGTGGTTACATGAAGGGGTGGGTGGGGGTGTTGATGAAGCAGTGGGCTCCTTTCATTGTTTATGCCTGGCTTCTGCTTTCCCCAGATTGCAAGTCTCAAGGTGCTTGACGCCTTCCTGGAAGCTGCTGCCCCACTTTGGATGGTCTCGGGCTAGTGATTCCCAGGTGGCTGTGGGAATGCCGCACTTTGCCAGTAAAACCTTGAGGGTATCACTGAAGCACTTTCTCTGCCCACCTGGGGCTTGCCTGCTGTTTCAGAGCTGGGAGCAGAGCGCCTACCTGGGGAGTCTCATGCTGACAATGTGCCTAGTCCATCGCAGTCGATCAAGGGTAGTCACTGCCTCGATGCTGGGAATGTTGGCCTGGTCGAGGACGCTGGTGTTAGTGCATCTTTCTTCCCAGCGGATTCACAGGATCTTGCACAGGCAGCGTTGGAGGTACTGCTCCAGCACCTTGAGGTGTCTACTGTAGACAGTCCACCTTCTCAGAGCCATATGGGAGGGTGGGAACCACCATAGCTCTGTAAACCATGAGCTTAGTGTCTGATCTGATGTTGTTGTCCTCAAATGCCCTTTTCCTCTGATGGCCGAGTTCATCAATTGCTGTTTTGGCTGACAGGATGCTCCCAAGGTATTGGACGTAGTTAGCGTTCTCTAAGGTCTCCCTGTGGACCTTGATGATCGGGGGCAAAGCTGGGCCAGGTTGGTGGAGAACCTTTGTCTTGCGGATGTTCAGAGTGAGACCCATCCTCTCAGATTCCTCTGTAAAGGTGCTGACGATCGTCTGGAGTACATCATTTGTGTGCTGCAGCTTGATGACACTGGTTGGGGTGACTCTGCTCTTGGCTTTAACTGCTCCGTAACGTTGGCATCTCTATGATTTTCCTTCATGTTTGTACCAAGTAATTTCTGTCCTTGGACTCCCTTGAAACATTCTCTTTCCCCACTGCTGCAAAGCACCCTTTAATCACTATTGCTAACCCCCTCCCCCCCACCTCCCTACACTTACGTATTCATTTGTGGGACATGGATGTTGCTGTAGTTGTTCCTTTTCTCCCTTTTCTGAACATCGTGTCCCCAGGAACGTTTGACATCCAGCTCCACCCTCCTTGACCAGGTCTCTGATACTGCCACAACAACATTTTTTGCAAATTGCTGATTTTTGCCCTGAAACCCTCCAATCCTATTGACTCTGTATATTTCCATACATGAGCAGTATTTAGATTTTATTACTTTCTCCCTTTCTCTGACTTTACCTATTAATTTATTATTTTCAATGCTGGTGCTATGTGTCTCTCCAAGTATGTTACTGTGGTTTTCTACAGAAATATTCTCTTTTGGTTTTCGTACCCCTGCAAATTAGTTTAAAGTCTTCCCAACAGGACTGGTGAAATGCTCTGTGAGGTATTCAGTCTTAGCTCTGTCCAGGTCCAACCAGTCCAACTTGTGCTATCTTCTTCCGATTCAGCCCCAGTGTCTTAAGAAACATTTCCTCGTGTTCCATCTTTCCAGCCACTGACATTATCCGTCCATTTCTGCATTCCCTTGTACGTGGTCTGGGAGTAGACTGGAGATTAATACATTTGAGATCTGGCTTGCAAATTTTCTACCTAGTGCCCTAAATTCAGATTCCAAGATGACATTCATCTTCCTGCCCAAGTCATTGGTACCAACAAATACCATAACCTCTGGCCATTTGCAGTCCCACAGAAGAACAGCAGATATTTTGACCCTGACACCAGGGAGACAACGTATTATCCTGGAGTCTTGATTACGGGCACAGAAATGCTCTTTTGTTTCTCTAACGAAAGTGATGGGCGATTCAATTAAAAACAACAAATGCTGGAGATCACAGCAGGTCAGACAGCGTCCATGGAGAGAGAACAAGCCACCAAGCTCTGATTCCAGCATCTGCAGTAATATGCTCCCCCATCACTATTGTTCTTCCTTCTTCCTCCTCTCCTGTACAATGGAGCAGGTCTTGTTGCCATAACACGGCTCTGACCGCAATCTGCCCATGAACCAATGCCCTCATTGGCTTCCAAAATGGAAGGCCGATTTGTGAGTAGGACCCCAGTTGACATCTACACTACCTGCCTGTTTTTAAATGTAGAGTGCAGGTTGAGGTTAATGGCTGTGTGGAGTGCAAGTGGATGGGAAAAGGCAAAAAATGAAGCCATATGAATGGATAGCTTGGATCAGTTTTATATTTTGAGAAAGAAAATGTACCCTGGAGTAACACGATTATAATAATCCACTGGTAATTCCCACATTTTGGAATAGTGCTGCCCCAAAGGTTGAAATGAATAATTTTATTTAACCTCTCACTTGAACATTAGCAAATATAATCCTGTATACAACTAACTTCATCAGAATGAAGCAAAAAGACAACAGTTGGACTGATGTTGGAAATTATTTGGATGTTAAAGCATTTCACAAGGTTGTGTATAGTTTTCATTTATTTTAAAATGATCTGAGCGGAGACATTGCTGAATCCAATTCTAAATTAATCAGCGCAAGGTAAACTTTATCTTCAAATACAGTGTAAAATGTGGCTAACACATTGAACTGTTGGCTGATGTGCTAAGAATCTAGTGGTGAGATTTACCTTGCACTCAATTAATACAAACTATTAGATTAAAACCGATTCTTAACTAATTAGTCGACTTCAAATATAAGGAACAATATATGACACATATTTGGCTCAAGGCAACACTTTCCGGATGTTATTTGCATCATACTGAAAGTGATTATTTGTGCTATCACGACACAACCGAACTGTCATTATTAGTCGTAAAATACTTTTTTGATGTTTCGGGCTGAATTTCCCTTTTTTTGGTAAAAAGTGTTTCTTTTGAGTGAGATTCCTGGCAGGAGGTCTGTCGTGGCCCATGTTGCTTTTCTCCTGCAATCGTTTACTCTTCAGCTCATTCACTATGCAGTCAGCATTCAAATCTCCAGCCCGTGGACTTGTGTAGCAGGTAAATGTTGAACCGTTCACCATTGCTGGGACTTCATGAAGTTCGTTCCTGTGGCACTCTATTTAAACCTATTTCAGCCACTGCTGAAGGGACTAGCCTTTGCACTGTGGTCCTGTCCCATTATCTCAAGACAGGGTGGGTCCTTGGTCTGCCACAGGGTTCTGGTTGTGCTGGTGGAGAGGAGGATAATGCTGTAGCTTGCTGATTGATAAAGGAAGCTGCACCAAAACCAGAGTCACCGTTGTTCATGGCCAACTCTTTTTTTTTTCTTTCTAACTTTCTCCAGCATTCTTGTGTTTGCATCTGACTCAGCCAGCCTGTACTGAGATAACGGATTGGATCAGTGTAGTGTTCCAGTTGACACACAATGTAGAGCAACGCAGGAAGATTAATGATCCTCTGCTCTCTAATTTGTCTTCTTTCTGCTATCTTACACACGCAGGGCCATCACTCACCCTAACTCTTGTCACTGTACATGCCTCTCACCAAGGCAAGGACTACAACTTTCGCTGCTGCATGTGCCATGTTGACCTAATGGCTCTTGCCCACCTCATCCTCCCAAACTACTAACCCTTTCTGCCTTCTATGTTTGCTGCTTACTCACTGAGAGTATCTTACCACCTCTGCATCATCACTGACTGCTCTTATATAGACTGTTATCATACTCAGTCCCTTCTTTTTAGACTCATTGCAGAAAAACTCTTCCCCCCACAGACTGATGTCTTCACAGCACTCAGACTGATGCAGCATGGGGACTGATTGTAGCTGACCTTCAGGACTGACTGTGGCCAACTCCCTAGACTGGAATCAGATGACTCTTTTGACTGACTGTGACAGTACCCCGACAGACCATAATTCTCACAAATGACTAGTAGTTGCTTTTGATTCTGTCTCGGGCACGGCCATTTGTTGAAGCACATGCATTGTGTTTTCTGCGAAAGCTTCGGTTGTGTGATGTAGGTATGACACTGACATAGCATGGTGCCATACAGTAATATGTCCATCCGCTTAACTGTTCAATGCTTGGAGCTGTGATAACCTGCTATCTTTCCCTATGCATTGAAAAGAAATATAAGCCATAGAGGTTGGCAGCCTCCATGTGAGCACAATGAGAGTGAGCGCTGAGAAAGTAAGCTGAGAGCTTTCAGATGCATCCTGTGTAGATGCATGAGATCGGCATGTGGGCAAAGTGAACTAGCAGAAGTGCAGAGTTCCTGAGGGACTGGCGAGTGAGTTGCTCGGAGAGGAGACATGATGATGTGGTGATACTGCTGGTTTGTCACTGCTTGGACAAAAGTTTGGAGGAGAACCCTATCGATGGAGCACTCTGGTGTAGACAGAGTTTGATGAAAGTCCAGTGAACCAGGCGGCAAGCTGGCTGCTGCTAAATCACCACTGGTGGTTCTCTCTCGTTTCTCAAAAGGACAGAATTGGGAATTGTGTCAAAATGAGGCAAGTGGGCTGTTAATAAGGTTCAAATGCATGGAAATAAGGCAGGCTCCATTCCTCAGTCAGATTCCATACCCTAAGGGGAAAACTGGAAATGCTGTTTTTTTTCTCCACATTTGAGAGTCTGATTTTCACTGTATTTTCCCAACTTCCCTGTCACTACCCATGCTGCTCGAGGGAGTAGACAATTCTACCTTATGAATAATCTGTGCTTGGGTAGTCCATCAAGGCAATTCAGAAAAGAAATCTGCTTAGAGAGAAAAACCATAGTCTATTTAAATGGAAGAAGAGGTGGGGATTTTGCTTTGGAATAAAGTTACGTAAATGATGAGCATGTTGAACAAGAGAAGCTCCTGGAGGGCAGTCACATGTTGCAGGATAGGTCTTACCTCACAGCCAGCTTCAACATTTGTCCTCCCATCCTGCTTCCTGCAAGGACTCCCAGTTTTCACAATTTCTCCACCTCTGTCACATCTGTTCTGACAACGCCACCTTCCACAACTGTGATGCTGTTACGGCTTCATTACTTTCTTTCCTCAACTGAGGATTCTCACCACTGCAGTTATCAGAGGCCCTCAACTGTGTACATCTTATTCTGCCCCTGCTCGGAACTGTGAAAAAGATCCCCTGGTCCTCACCTTCAACTTCACCCACCTCCAAGCCCAGTGAATCATACTCTGCTACTTCCAGCTTGATGCTACCATTAAGTATATCTTGCCCTTCCCTTTCAGCATTTTGAAGGGATCTTTCGCGGTCCTTTCACAAGCTCTGGCCTGTCACACTCGATGTCCACTCTGTTTCATGTGGCCCAGAGCTGGAGATGCAAGTCCCAAGTGAAACAATTTAATTGTAGTTGTTTTGATTAGAGTACTGAATCTATTGCACCTCAGCCTGGGAGACCAAATGCAGACTGGGCAATTGAATTGCTGAATGACTCCATTTCTTCTGTCAGCATAACGCTAGGCTTTTACTTGCTTACTATTTAAGTCTTTACTTCACACCCACTCTGACCCTCTGTGACCTCTGCCTCTGTCGCTGGTACAGTGAAGCTGAATAGAAATTCAAGACACCTCACCTCACTTTGCAGTCATTGTCATTACTCTCGGCCCCTTCCCTTTGTCTAAATGTACCATTATCATTCCCATTGTCTGAACTTTCCTGTTGTCCACCCATTTGTTCTTTAACCACCCCTTCCTCCTCTCTCTTCCTCTGTACTTGGTAAATGTTGAGATACAAATTTTAACTATTTGTAACAAAAGGTCTTCGACCGAAAAAAGAATTAACTCTCTCCTCCCACAGAAGCTGCCGGCCATTCTGAGTATTTCCAACATTTTCCTTTGTGTCATTGTGCACCCAAGGCCATGATGTACATCAGTGTGATCTTGACTGTGACTTAGTAGTTGAAGTATAAAGTATAAATGTGCACATAAATTGAAAAGACCGTAAATTGGCCGTTTCATTCAAAGAGCCAACACAGGCTCGATGGTCCAAATGGCTGCCCTCTGTGCTATATCAATCAATGATGCTTTTTCAGAAACAGAAACTCCTTCCTCAGATTGTAATGATTTGATTTACAATGACGGTGCAAGGGACTATTGTGAAATATTTCACCATCAAATGTAATCTTCTCAACAATTGAAGATAATTTTCTGAGGTTTGAGTAATTTTGTGTTAAGACAGATCAGACTGATACAGTTTTGAAACAGATGGATGAAATGTTTAAAGCTGTGCTATCGCATTGTCAGATCCAACCATAAACTACGATTCTCTACTTCATGATTCTCAGAAGTGTTTTAATGGTCTATCTGATCAGTTAGTGGCTTTACTGAGCTGATTAGCTTAAAGCCTCTGCCAAACAGAACCATTGACCATTTTTAGAACTTGCAACCTCTTGATGCCCTGAATCAACTCGAAAATGCACTATGTGTGGTAATGAGGTGCACTGATAAGGAAAGTGTATGATTTAATCCTGTATTGTGCTGACTTAGATCAATTCAACACCACTAATGTTAAAGACCAAAAAGTGGTCTTGGCATCAACTAATGGGTACGGAGGAAAATCAATGCAACCAATGTTGCCCCATTTGTTAACAATTGAACTGCAAAGTAGGTGTGAGGGTGTACATGGGGTCAGAATTAGATGGGGCAGTCATGCCTTACTTAGTAAAGCAGCTTACAATTGCTCAAAGTGTGAAAGGTTGTCCATTAATGACAGATGCTGAAGAGTGTTTCTGTCAGAGGGGAATGTATCTGTAGTATTCTTTACCGCACACGGCTATTGAAGCTGTGTCGATAAGTCTATTCAAAGCTGAGACAGACAGGTTTTAATCAGAAAGAGATCGAAGGCTATGGGAATAAGGTAGGAAAGTGGAGTTGAGGATTACCAGATCAGCCATGATCTCATTGAATAGCAGAGCATACATGATGGGCTGAACTAACTTCTGCTCCTCCATCCGATGCTCAAAGTCTGACCAGTTGGTGACTGTGATGAAATTCCTAGCTATCAGCTAAACTGTTGCAGGCCATCGTTTACATTGAAGTAAAGTTAGAATGGTTGAAGCTTGAAGTGGGGGTTGGGCTGCAGGTTTATATCGAAGATGTGCTGACATTTAGCACTCTCTCACTCTGTGCTATTTTCACTTGTGGAGCTAGCTGCCAATTAGAAAGTTGTGTGGGCCAGAAATGATAGAACACGTAAAAACAGAATAGCTGATGCTCCTGAGTTGGTTACTGGGCTAACATTTATTGCCCATCCCTAGTTGCCCTTGAGAAGGTGCAAGTGAGCTACCATAGTGAACCTCTCCAGTCCATTTGTAGGTAGATCTACAATTCAGCTAGAGAGGGATTTTCTGACTGAAGGAACGGTGGTATTTTTCCAGTCAGGATAGTGAATGGCTTGGAGGGGAACTTGGTGGTGGTCCCATGTATTTGCTGCCCATGTCCTTATAGTTGCTGGTGGTAATGGATTTGGAAGGTGTTATGTAAAGATCTTTGGTGAACTTCTGCAGTGCATCTTGTAAATAGCTGCTGCTACTGAGTGTCGGTGGTGGGGGGAATGGATTCATGGATGTGGTGTCAATCAAGCGGGCTACTTTGTTCTGGCTTCTTGAGTGTTGTTGGAGCTGCAGCCATCCAGCCAAGTGGGGAGTATTCCATCATACCCCTTGTGACTTGTAGATGGCTCCTCCAGAATCTCTCCTTCTTGGCACATCCTTTCCCAGGGCCTCCAGAACCTCCACTGGATATCTCTTGGTCCCTGAGCCATCCCCATATTGATATCTTTCACAATCAGCACACTGAATTGCAAGTCTTCCAGTGAGAGTTGGTATGTGAGAGTAATGTGCATAGCTCCAGGAAGATGGTGTCTGATCTGTGCTTACCAATAAATGTGAAATCTCTATTTGTCAGTTTCAGTACCTGCAATAGGACGGTAATGGTGATGATGCTACTGAATTAGTAATCCAGAGCCCCAGGCTAATGTACTGGGAACCTGGGTTTGAATCCCACCAGAGCAGATGGTGAAAATTGAATCTAATTTTAAAAAAAATCTGGAATTGAAAGCTCGCTAGTGGTGACCATGTAGACACTTAATTTGTCCTAAAAATTCTCAGTCCTTGGGACATCCCCATGAAGGTAGAATGACCATGAAGTTTAAGAGGACATTGAGACATCAATATAGGGAAACTTTGAAAGAGCTGCCTGATCAGAGAAGACACAATCTGTCCTTCTGAAATAGATTAATTTATATAATTAGGAATGGGACTATAATAGAGGTGATTAGTGTTTCCACTATTGTATGTGGTTTTAACATGGGTAAATGTGATTCTTGCTGCAAGAGATTGAGTATTAATGATGGGAAAGCTGGAATTTATTGGATTAATCCTGAGCGAATACATAATATATAAATGGCATTTCTCCAATGCTGATTTCGCTTCCCGCCACCCCCCCCCCCACCGTATTATGTAAGCCAACTGAAATGTAACTCTTCACATGATACATGTGCCGGTCCAATTATGTGCAAGTTAAGGTGCACTGGCTATGCTAAATTACCCATAGTGTCCTGGTATATGTAAGTTGGGTACATTAGCCATGAGAAATGCAGGGTTACAGGAATAGACTGGGGTGGGTGGGTCTGGGTGGGATGCTTTTTGGAGGGTTGGTGTGGACTCTTTGGGCCAAATGGCCTGTTTCCACACTGTAAGCATTCTATGAATTGCACTGTCTGCCATATATTAACGTCACATGTTCATTACTATGTTTGTTATTTTGTTCCCTTGTTAGCATTCTTTTGCCATTCCATAGCTTTGTTTTTTCAGTTGTGCCCTTACTGCTGTAATTACAACCGTTAAAACTTTCATTCTGGATTGATCACTGAAGTAAGTGACCTTTTAAAACTAAATTCCCCCTGAAATCCTTTTCATTGATGTTGCTTGAGGGATAAATCTTTTACTAGACCCCAGGGAAATCCCCTGCTACTCTGCGAAATAGAGCAAGAGCAGTGAGATCTCTGATGACCCCTGAGTGAATGGATGAGGACCTCTGTTTAACATCTCATCTAAATGATGGCACCTCTGATAGGGCAGCACTCCTGCACCCATGTGTCAGCCTAGATTAGGTGCCGAGTCCCTGGAGTGACAATTGAGTCAGGACTGAGGCATTGAGCTACAGCAGACAGCAACATGTTTAAATTAAAACTGAAAGAACTGCAGATGCGGTAAATCAGAAACAAAAGCAGAGGTTGCTGGAAAAGCTCAGCAGGTCTGGCAGCATCTGTGCAAAGAAATCAAAGTTAATGTTTTGGGTCCAGTGACCCTTCCTCAGAACTGTTCCTCTGAGGAAGTGTCACCGGAGCCGAAACATTAACTTTGATTTCTCTTCACAGACGTCAGATCTGTTGAGCTTTCCCAGCAACTTCTGATTTTGTTTCTAACATATTTAAATTTACTTAATTGGGTTTTAACCCAGAAGGGCATTTATTGAAGAGAATTGCTAATTTTTCAGGTAAACAGTTGAGACCTCCAACAAATACATGTCACACCACTGCAGGAAACAGTTGTGCTATCTGTGCATATTAGTGGCTTTCATTTCTCTCAGCCTATTCCATGTAACTGAATGACCTGATAAGCACATGTTTGTGGTTATTCACTTCCTAACTCATTTCGTCTGCTGCTACACCCATCCTCTGGATTCCTTTTAACTGTGTATGTTTTTCACAGTAAGTTTCAGTTAAGTGAGAATTCTTTGTTACCTGTTCTTTGCGACATTTATTGACAGAAAAGGGGTCCATGTAAATTGAATTTGTCATAGCTGCACCCTCCTTGGTTTTTACTCTGTGCCCTGTTCTGCATTGTTTCTGACTAAAGCTGCTAGAGGTTTGCTATTTTTTGTTTTTAAACTTCCTAAGCAAATAAGGGCACAATATACTCCAGTGATTGCTAAAAGCGCCCTGTCCTCTCCTGTTTTCAGTCAGAACTGAAGTGAAAGGGAAGTGTGCCTGGAGTGGATGCTGTTAGTTTGAACGTAGTCTGCTTGGTGCTCCCCAGTATTGCATAAATCAAATTGCTTTTGAGCAACGGTCACATCAGGAGCTCTGAGCCCTGTACTTGCAGTAAATTGTCCCTTGGCGCTACACCCCAGCTGCCTTCTGCTGATAAAAGAGAGCTGCAGATTTACTGGTTTTAAAGTAGTGAGCTCTTGAAAGGAAATGCTTTCTCACCCACACTTTTAAAGTTCATGACCTTGAACTTTTTTTTTGTATTTCTTTGCTGAGTGGCAATGCCAAGTGTCCTGAAGCCAATTAAATGATTTTGATTACATGCAATGTTAACTGGGAGATTACAGAATTGTTTCACTGCACAAGGATGCCATTCGGCCCATTGTGTTGGTGCTGTTCTCTGAATGAGCATTCTAACTGAGTGACATTCTCCTGCTTTTTCCACATTACACTGCACATTAAATAACCACGTTGAAATAACTCCACAGAGGCTTGTATCCTGTCACCAAGTCAGCCTTTATTTGCACATGGAGTCCTTGACACTGATCCAGCTCTCAGAGTGGACAGAACCTCTGAAACCCCTATTTATACCTGTCAGCCAGGGCTCCCAATTAACTGCCCCAATCAGGGAACTCCTATTCTATGTGATCCACCTGGTTGACATTGTTACAATCACTATATTTCTCTCCCTTTCAGTCTGAGAACATAGGCCAGTTTTTTTTTTGTAGCTTCTTGTGGGGTGTTTTAGCTCTGGGCCAGGTTCCTCCAACTCTGCTTCTGATGCAGGCGGTGTGTAATGCACAGTAGCTCGCCTTTTTGTCCAAAGTATCTCGGAAGAAATTCATTCTCTTAAGGCGGTAAAGGCATCTGCCATCTCAGATTCTGAGGTATCCTTCAACGCTTGACAGAGAGGGAGAACCCACAGGTTCCGAAACATTTGGAAAGGCTGTCAGGAAGCTGGGTATGTTTTGCTCCTGCAATGTTTGCGAGTTTGCAGCTTTCATATAGTCCACCTACCCGAAAATGTGCTGACATTTAGCACTCTCTCTCTGTGGTATTTACACTTGGGTAGCTGGTTGCCAATTAGAAAGTTGTGTGGGCCAGAAATGATAGACCACATGAAAATAGAATAGTTGATGCTACTGAGTTTGACAGATTGTGAGCGGATTGTTACATAGCCGGGTGTCACTCAAAATTATGCTAACACCCATTAAGGCTGCACAGCATTTAGATGGTCAGGCCTCAAGCTAATGCCCTTTTTTAACTGTGACCAGTTAATCAGGAATAAACTAGCTACAGAAGATTCTGAGCCCCACATAATATAGGCTGTGAAGCTGATTTTGGAGACACATCAGAGGACATCCTGGGAAGCTTTGCTGTGACTTCACCAACACTTTATCAGTGTTCAATTTGGACAATCTTCAAGGACTTCCCCGAAAAGGAGTAAGTGTTTGTAGTGATGGGAACCAGATGACTATTTAACCAGACATTTATTTTGTGTGGTTCTTATTTGGACGTTGCTGAGCAATTTAACTGTTCCAAACCAGATGTTGGTGGACTTTCCAAGGTGTGCCCTCTCCTGGATACCAGACTATGAATTCTTTTACTCAATTTAGGTACAATGGAACTCATCTGATGTCTCGAGTCCGTATACTGGCAGCAACTACAGTGGTTTGCCAGCCTGGATCCCAAAGAAAATGTTAATGTTTGGCCGAGGCTTGGATTTATTTTGGGGTTTTGTTGTGGGCTGATCTAGAGTTCCTCGGTTCAGGATATGGCCTGATCAAGGCTTTGCAATTGCCTTCACTCGAGTGGTGTTCCCTGAGCTCAGTCAGACTGGCGAGGTGATCCACTTCCATTGTATACCCTGTAACTCAGACGATCCGCTTGCTGCTTTTTTCCCCAATGATAAAGCCAGTTGTTGTGCCTGTTTGGAGCCCAGTTGGGCTTCATGTGGTAGGTGTTTTTGCATGGTTACATCATTAATCCTACATACCAAATGGTCTTTGAACATCTCTTTAAGTGTAAAAACAAAGTCACATGACAATTGTCTTAACTTAGTCATAAATCCCTATATGGATTCCCCTAGTTCTCGAATTGCTGTGTAAAACCAGTAGCGTCCCAGAATTACAGGAAGCTAAGGGTCATAATGTTCCTTAACTAAATCCGTCAACTTTTGAAACGTTTTAGTATTTGGTGCCTCAGGGAATGTTAGGCTCCTAATAACTGAAAAACCTACGGGTTCACAAGCTGTCAGGAGAATGACTCATTGGTTTTGATCTGCCCCAATGTTATTTACCTGGAGAAAATAATGCATTTTCTTTCCGCATACTGGGTCCAGTCTTTAGTGGCAGGATCGAACGAGTCAAGCTTCCTAGATGGCAGCATGATGCCAGAAATGCTTACCCCATCTCAAAGATGACTGTTTTGAGCAAATTTCTTCAGGAGCATGCTTTTTTCTCGTTGCCACTAAAATAATTCCACAGGGGCTGGAATATCCTCACCATGTCACCCTTTCTATTTACATATGCAGAGTCCTTGATACTGATCCACTGCCTCAGCCAGCTCTGAGTGTCAAGATTTCTGACGCTCCTGTTTTTATCTGTCAGCTAGGGCTCCTTGTTTGGGGCTATTAATCTGGGAGCTCATACTCTGTGAGGTCCGCCTGGTCGACCACTACACATCGAATGCCGTCTTGAGAATCTTGATTGAATTTGCCTCTACCACTCTTCCAGGCAGTGCATTCGAAACCGTAACAACTTGTGATAAAAATAACTTTTTCACATAACACGTTTGATTCTTTTGCAATGAACCTAGTAGCTGTGCTGTTTTATTCTCAATCTTGTTTTTGTCTACTCTGCACAAACTCCTCATAGCTTTGAAAACTTCTATCAAATCTTCTCTTGGCCTTCTGTACTCCTAGGTGTGCAGTCTCCATTGCTCGCTCGCTCACTCACTCAGTCACGATGAATTCACTCTCAACCTTTGGCTGTAGTGCTGCAGTTGCATTGTCATCACTTCAAGATTTGAGGAACTTTTTATTGCAATGGTTACAATCTGTTAGTGCACTAAATGTAATTTTTTTGGATCGTCATCACTGCCTTGGTTGAGAATTTCTCCCTTTAGCACCATTATTACACCGTGGATAAATTCAGCACTTACGTTATTTGCAAGCTGCTCTCCCAATCAGCTGTTACAACTGAAAGCAAAACGTTTTGAGGGATTTTAAAGAGTGCCCAAACATTCTTTGCCATGTCTGGTTTCAGAAACATTGATTCAATTAATTTTAAAATAGTTTTGTCCATTGAGAGTTATTTTTCATCCCACATACTCCAAATAACATCAGCAAGGTATTGAGCCCGGCTGTGCTTGGTCAGGTCCTCATTCTTACTTATCGCATGTGGAGCTAAGGTAAATAAGGAAACATGGAAGAAGACAGCAAGCCACCAGGTGCAACCCAGGCAGCATAGGGCTGCCCAGGGCATTTCGGTTTTTTGTGGTTGAAATTGTCTATGGTTGTACTTAGCCATCTCTGACTTGGTGGTAGTGATGAAGGGAGTGAAGGTTGACAACGGTGGATGGGTTGTTAATTAAACAGGCTGCTTTGTCCTGGATGGTGTTGACCTTCTTGAATATTGTTGAGGCTGCACCCATACAGGCAAGTGGGGAGTATTGTTTCACACTCCTGACTTGGCCCTTGTAGATGGTGGGCAAGCTTCGGGGAGTCAGGGGCTGAGTTACTCGAGCAAGATTTTGTGGAAGTCCTTCCTTGGATAAGGTGACCAAAACTCTATGTTGTGTTCCAGATGTTGCCTCACCATTTGCCCTGTAGTTATTTTAATCAACCTGCTCAGACGTGCAGTGGCACATGTCCAGGGCACATGAATCCAACCCTTCTGGTCCAGAGGTAGGAACACTACTGCTGTACCCAATAGGCCAAGCATAGTGCAGATATTTTCTAACCAGCCTGTTCAAAGATGTTATTACACACCTCTGGAGTGGGTGGGTCTTGAACCCAGGCCTCCTGACTCAGAGGTAGGGACACTACCACTACATCACATGAGCCCTACCATTTGTCCTGTACAATTGCAGATTTTGTTCATCAATCCAACTTTGAAGAAGAACATGGCCAGCCCGAGGAAGAAGAGCTACAGACCCCAAGCAATTGCGAATGATGAACATTCCTAGGGATTGTCCCTGTTTGACACACAATGGAATTGAGCAGCAGCTGTTCAGCCATTGATTGGCGACAGTGGCATTTTGAACCCTTACCTTGTTCTGCACCAGTTGACAAGAAACGGATCTTCCTTGAAGCCACTGCCAACGCCAGCAGCCTTAGCTGCTGTAAGAGCATTGCCCCAGTGTTCCTCATCTGCGTACATGTCCGCATCAAAAATGTTCCCTTTTAACAATGGCATTAATGCTTGTGACCACATAAAGTACAAGATTAGTGCCCAATGTACAATAATGAGTGAAAGCTTCTTTTGCAACGTAACAATGTTAGTTTTTACACTTTAATTCCTTTGCGACTACCCTCTAATCATGCCAATTTTGAATTTAAACTTAGAGACAAGTTGCTAGGAGATGGGTACCGAACAAACTCAGGACTTGTGATAGTTGGTTGTAGACAAACTGGTGTTGGCTGCTATCACCTGCAGCGATGGTGCTTGGGGGAACTATTGGAATCCTGGCACATGCTGTACAGGCTGTGTCATGGACAGGGACGTTAATCACTGCTGTTAACTACATCAGGTATCTGCATTTCCTGGGACCTGTTGATGGCTGGTCTAATTGGCAGCTTTCAGGCCACTTTAATCAGAAGACATGGCACTGGCTGAAGTCTAGAAGCTCCAACTAGTCCAGACTTGTATGAGTGAGAAGCTCCTGGCCAAATATCAAATATTTCATATCTTGGGTTCCTTGCAGATGTTAATCCAAGTGTCATTTGCTGCATTATTGCCTGCATTCTTTCAGAAAGTTGTCTCGGAAATAAATTATTAACTTGATAGCCGTACCTAACAGGTGCACACGGTATTCCTCAAGCACCTATTAACTCTGGAACCATTTGCAGCCACCTGTCAGTCTCCACCCAGGAGAAAGCATATTCTCCCACCCCCACACTGCACCAGCCCAACCCTGTAGCTTATGCTGCTTGATCCTCACAACACTGCACCTAGAATTCTGTTCGCTGGTGTGTGGAAGGAGGAAGCACTCTCCATGGGAGACAATTGGGCAGGTTTGAAATGGGGGTACAGAAATGGAACTGGCCTGCAATCTTTGTTCATTGGCTTGCTGTCTGGTCTACTCTCCTCATTCTTCTCTTCCAAGATAGGGAATCATTAGTTTTTGCTGTTGCTTTTAGATAGTCAAGAGTATCGTAGTGTCCTTGGTGGGCAATGAAGAAAGGGTTATATTGTGTGGAATTTTACTTTGGCTGCTGTGGTAAAGTCATTAATTTTCTGAAGTTCCAGTCCTTGATGGAATGGCAGACATTCCTGGACAGTCTGCTGCTTCTACATTTTGGAGTCCATCCCATCTTCCAGGAGAGCTAGCAAGTTGTCTCATGGGGAAAAAAAAGTCCAACCTTTTGGCAATGGTTGCCCTGTCATGGTGCCTCATTAGCATAGCTAGCTTGAAACTGGGTATGGTGCTGATGAGAACCCCTTCAAATGAAGACGGAAGATGTCTTATGAGAATAATTTCTACAACTTCCCTAAATAGCCTGATGAACTATAGCACCTTTAATAGGCTACACCTGTTCTGTAGTAAAATGTCTTGTGTGCATTCCGTTCTCAGTGCTTTTATGACATTATCGGGTCACAACTGCATATAAGGCAATGTAGTTTCCCAGGAAATTCCTGTGCTTCTCCCCCTGCTGGTGAATGAGATTATTTTCTAGTATTTGAACAGTGTTGCAGACTTGGATGTTTGATGCCCTGAGTTTCCTCTATGTATTTGCAAAGACCTCCCTGGGTCTCTGAGGTTTTCTATGTTTAAGATTCAGCTTGATGTCCTATTGATCTTAACTCCTTCCAACTGATGGGTTAGGCTTCTATCAGAGGTTAGATGTCAAACAATTAGAACCATGGATCCTTGAGCTGACGTAGAGCTGATTTTAAGTGAGGTAGGGTTAGGTATGATTGCCCGATGAGCTCATGGGAGGCAGGCTGATTGTTTAAATATTAATATTAAAAAGATGTCTGCCTGCTTTTAATAGTTATTCTATTTTTAACTTGAGGCAATGGAAACTGAGCAGGTGAAAGCAGGCCAGAAGCAGGCGCTACCTTCATTAGAAGATTGACAAAGACGTTGCCAGGGTTGAGGGTTTGACTGTAGAAGGAGGGTAAATATACTGGGGCTATTTTACTTGGAGTGTCAGAGGCTAAGGGGTGACCTTATAAAAGTTTATAAAATCATGAAGGGCGTGGATAGAGTGAATAGTCAAGGACATTTCTCCAGGGTAGGGGAATCCAAAACTAGATGGCATAGGTTTGAGGTGAGAGCAGAAAGATTTAAAAGGGACCTAAGAGGAACCTTTCTCACGCAGAGGGTGGTGTAAATATGGATTGAGCTGCCAGTGGAGGTGATGGAGACTGATACAATTACAACATTTAAAAGGCATCTGAATGGGTATGTGAATAGGGAGGGTTTAGAAGGATATTGGCCAAATGCTGGCAAATGGGACTAGATTAATTTAGGATAACCAGTCGGCATGGGCGAGTTGGATCGAGGGGTCTGTTTCTGTGCTGTACAACTCTGACTCTATGTTGAAAGTAATGGGGTTCCAGGGATAAGGCTTTATGTCTGTATTTGCAGGAATTACCCTGCATAAAGTTGAAAAGCATTTGGTTGTGTGTAATTAAATGGTGGACCTGTCTATGAAGGTGATACCTGAATTTCTTGCTGTCTAGAAATGCAGAGATGAAACCATTCCCTGTTCTACTTGACGCTCCATTTTTACCCATAACACACACATTTGATTTTAATGAAACTGATCATGAATTTGATAGTACTTGTAAAGCTTTTTCTTGAAAGATCGAACGGGATGAGTAATATATTCACAATTTGCAGCGTGTGGAAAAAGATTGAACATCCTGAAATCATATTAGGAATATTTATCTGCAACTTATTAGAACATTAGCACAGCTCCTACCACAGACCTGTGATGTTCAGACCTCTGAGGTACTCTCTGCCTAGTGAATTATATAGTAAATGATCACAGCGATGTGTAGTGTACTGAGTACATCTCCAGCCAAAATGCTGATATACTGATAAATACTAAGGCAGCACAGTCAGCTTCTTATATTGCATGCTAAGGAGATTGTCTATCTCCATCATGCTCCCTACTTCTTCCTGAACTCTTGAATTCCCTGCCATGCTGTCCCAGATTAGAGTTGGGAGTTGGAACTGAGGTCCGAAGGCTAAAACAGTGTCCATTTATTTTCCAGTCAGGTAGTTGATCGTACTTTCCACCAAATGTTGTTTGGATTGAAATACAATCATGCACAAATATCTTTCTGGTCTGTGTTAGTCATATGAATTTCTACAGTGAGGCACCACAATGCAAGCAACCAACTTAGAGGCACTTCAACCTGACCAGTTTGCTGTTTTGTGAAAACGGAATCTGGTGTCAGAAGTAAAGCTGGGATTGTGTGTTAAAAAGCTGCAAAGTATCTTGATATAAATGGGAGTGTTGGACCAATTCAGGGGGAGTTGAGGAATGTTTGTGGCCGTATCACAAGCAATATCTAGTATAACTGCGAAATACAGTTTGCCAGATGAACCTGAAGCTGAACAAAAACTGAAGTGAAGTACGCAGACTGTGTACTGACAGCAAACGGTCTTTGCCCAGACCCTGAAAGGGTGAGAGCTCTACCAGTGATGTACTGACTGGACATAGGTACAAACATATCAACCAGGAGCAGGAATACGCCATTCAACCCTTTTGAAACTCCTCTGTCATTCACTAAGATCATGGCTGATCTGATCAACAGATGGAAAAGCAGTGCAACAATTTGTTGAATTCGTCAACTATTTGGCAAAATTCTTGCCCAATTTGTCATCAGAGTGTTACACTAACTTATGCTGAAGAACGTACAGTGGTTACAAGGTGTAGAAGCTGGATGAACACAGCAGGCCAAGCAGCATCATAGGAGCAGGAAAGCTGATGTTTCGGGCCTAGACCCTTCTTCAGAAATGAGGGAGGGGAAGGAGGTTCTGAAATAAATAGGGAGAGAGGGGGAGGCAGATAGAAGATGGATAGAGGAGAGGAGAGGTGGAGAGGAGACAAACCGGTCAAAGAGGCAGGGATGGAGCCAGTAAAGGTGAGTATAGGTGGGGAGTTAGGGAGGAGATAGGTCAGTCCAGGGAGGACAGACAGGTCAAGGGAGTGGGATGAGGCCAGTAGGTAGGAAATGGGGGTGGGGCTTGAGGTGGGAGGAGGGGATAGGTGAGAGGAAGGACAGGTTAGGGAGGCGGGCACAAGCTGGGCTGGGGTTTTGGGATGCGGTAGGGGGAGGGGAGATTGTGAAGCTTGTGAAGTCCACATTGATACCATTAGGCTGCAGGGTTCCCAAGTGGAATATGAGGTGCTGTTCCTGCAACCTTTGGATGGCACCGTTGTGGCACTGCAGGAGGCCCAGGATGGACGTGTCGTTTGAGGAATGGGGGGGGGGAGTTGAAATGGTTCGTGACTGGGAGGTGCAGTTGTTTAGTGCGAACCAAGTGTAGGTGTTCCGCAAAGCGGTCCCCAAGCCTCTGCTTGGTTTCCCAATGTAGAGGAGGCCACAACGGGTACAGCGGATGCAGTATACCACATTAGCAGATGTGCAGGTGAACATCTGCTTGATGTGGAAAGTCTTCTTGGGGCCTGGGATGGGGGTGAGGGGGGAGGTGTAGGGGGAGGTGTAGGGGCAGGTGTAGCACTTCCTGCAGGGAAAAGTGCCGGGTGTGGTGGGGCAGAAGGGGAGTGTGGAGTGGACAAGGGAGTCACGGAGAGAGTGGTCCCTCCAGAAAGCAGATAAGAGTGGGGAGGGAAAAACGTCTTTGATGGTGGGGTCAGATTGCAGATGGCAGAAGTGTCGGAGGATGCCATTGGTGGGGTGGTACATGAGGATGAGGAGGGGGTGTGAGGGATGAGTTGCGGGAAATGTGGGAGACACCATCGAGGGCGTTCTTGACCACTGTGGAGGGGAAGTTGTGGTTCTTGAAAAAGGAGGACATCTGAGATGTTTGGCAGTGGAATGCCTCATCCTGGGAGCAGATGCGGTGGAGGCGAAGGAATTGGGAATAGGGGATGGCATTTTTGTAGGAAGGTGGGTGGGTGGAGGTGTATTCTAGGCAGCTGTGGGAGTTGGTGGGCTTCAAATGGATATCAGTTTCCAGGTGGGTGCCAGAGACGGAAACAGAGTGGTCCAGGAAGGAAAGAGAGGTATCAGAGATGATCCAGGTGAACTTAAGGTTGGGGTGGAAGGTGTTGGTGAAGTGGATGAACTGTTCGAGCTCCTCGTGGGAGCACAAGGCGGCGCCGATACAGTCATCAATGTAACGGAGGAAGAGGTGGGGTAGGTACGGAAGAGGGATTGTTCCACGTAACCTACAAAGAGGCAGGCATAGCTTGGGCCCATGCAGGTACCCATGGCCACCCCCTTTGTCTGTAGGAAGTGGGAAGAATTGAAAGAGAAGTTGTTGAGGGTGAGGACAATTTCGGCTAAGCGGATGAGGGTGTCAGTGGAGGGGGATTGTTCGGGCCTGTGGGACAGGGATAAGCAGATGGCCCTTAGGCCATCTGCTTGGGGAATGCAGGTGCATAGGGACTGGACGTCAATGGTAAAGATGAGGTGATGGGGACCGGGGAATTGGAAGTTTTGGAGGAGGTGGAGGGCATGGGTGGTGTCATGGATGTAGGTAGGGAGTTCCTGGATCAAGGGGGAGAAAATGGAGTTGAGATAGGTGGAGATAATTTCGGTGGGGCAGGAGCAGGTGGAGACAATATTCCAGCAATAGTACTGAAGACTTGTGCTCCAGAACTTGCTGCTCCCCTAGCCAAGCCGTTCCAGTATAGTTTCAACACTACTATCTACCTGACAATGTGAAAAATTGCCCAGGTATGTCCCTGTACATAAAAAACAGGATAAGTCCAACGCGGCCAATTACCACTCCATTAGTCTACTCTCGGTCATCAGTAAAGTGATAGAAGGTCTCATCAACAGTGCTAGCAAGCAGCACCTGCTCAGTGATGCCCAGTTTGGGTTCCACCAGGGCCTCTCAGCTCCTGATCTCATTACAACTTGGTCCAAACATGGACAAAAGAGCTGAATTCCAGAGGTGAGGTGAGAGTGACAGCCCTTGGCATCAAGGCTGCATTCAACCAAGTGTGGCATCAAGGAGCCCGAGCAAAACTGGAATCAGTGGGTATCAAGGGGCAAACTGTCTGGTGGGTGGAGTCATACCTGACACATGGGAAGATGGTCGTGGATGTTGGAGGTCAGTCATCTCAGCTCCAGGACATCTCTGCAGGAGATCCTCAGGCTAGTGTCCTCGGATCAACCATCTTCACCTGCTTCATCAATAACCTTTCCTCCATCATAATGTCAGAAGTGGGGATGTTTGCCGATGATTGAACAATGTTCAGCACCATTCGCAACTCCTCGACTACTGTTGCAGTCCATGTTCAAATGCAACAAGATCTGGACAATGGCCAGGCTTGGGCTAACAAGTGGCAAGTGACATTCATGCTACACAAATGCTGGGCTATGACTGTCATAAATGAGAGACAACCTAACCACCACCCCTTGTCATTCTACAGTATTACCATCACTGAATCCCCTACTATCAACATCCTGGGGATTATCACTGACCAGAAACTTAACTGGACTCACCACATAAACACAGTGGCTACAAGGGCAGGTCAGAAGCTAGGGATACTGCAGTGAGTAACTCACTTTTTGACTCCGCAAAGCCTGTCCACCACACAAGAGTGATTGAATAACCCCCACTTGCCTGGATGAGTGCAGTCCCAACAACACTCAAGAAGCTTGACGCCATCCAGGACAAAGCAGCCAGCTTGATTCATACTGCATCCACAAGCCGCCACTCCCTCTCCCACTGACACTCAGCAACAGCACTATGTACTATCTACGAGATGCCCTACAGAAGTTCCTCAGACAGGAATTCCTCCTGAGAAAGATCCTCAGACAATACCTTCCAAATCTACGACCACTGACATCTACAAGGACAAGGGCAGCAGATATATGGGAACACCACCACCTCCAAGTTCCCTTCGAAGCCACTCACCACCCTGACTTAGAAATATATTGCCGTTCCTTCACTGTCGCTGGGTCAGAATCCTGGAATTCCCTTTCTAACGGCATTGTGGGTCAACCCACAGCAGGTGGACTGCAGCGGTTCAAGAAGGCAGCTCACCACCACCTTCTCGAGGGCAACTAGGGATGGGCAAGAAATGCTGGCCAGCTGGTGACGCCCACAACCCACAAAAAAACACTTTCTTCACAGCCTTTTCACAAAAGATTGGGAAATTCTGCACTATATGTCATCCCCAGTCAAATGGAAAAGTTGGGGTATTAGTGAAAATCAGCAAATGGATCTCAAAGAAATTGTGCAAATCCAATAAAGACTTGTATGAGGCAATTCTCAGGTGGAGAAGCACACCTACTGAAAACATGGAACGTAGTCCATAAAAAGTCTAATGTCACAACTGGACTATTCTTCCAATAACAACAAGAGTTATTTTAGCCAGAAGTATTAATAGTTTGAGTGAGAAAATCAAAATGAAATAGCAGAATGTCAAATTTTGCCTCAACATGACTGCTAAACCATTGCCAGAATTGAGCATTGAAGAGCATGTTAGACAACGTACCTTCAATCCTGTCTACAAAAGTCAGTCCAAGTGTCAACTCAGGGCCTGTGTAGAGTGGTTGTCATCTTGATCGTATGCCGTGGTGGTGTAAAACCAGATAGAATGATGCAGCTGCAGGCGTGAACACTCAAATGGAGAAACTATTTCTCATCTGCAAGCAGCTGATCAGGAAGATATGAACTTACCACCCTTGCAGTTCACAGATCAATCATGAGACCCAGAGGTCCACAGCAACCCAACAACAGAAATGAATCACAACAGGTATCACAGCAACAATTAATGACATGGCTATGACATTCCCCAGGGGGAAGGAACATCACTCAGATGAACACCCGACAACCACTCGCACGCACCATTATGAGAGAAGCACGGCTTAAAGACTTCATACAATGGAAATGCAGAGTCTAAAGAGAATAACAAATTGCCAATGCATGAGAGCAGTCATATATATTTTGCGTAACATGGACAATTCAATGTCCATTTTGAGGCATTCAACATCTTTTGTGTAAAAAGGGGGATATTTGGCCTTGCCTTCTGTAGTCAATTTATTTCTATCATGAGTCACTTGCATGCTGCTCAAAACCATGTTAGTGGCACTTTAATCATGTCCCCATTCTGGCCAGACTGCTGCCTCATTAACACAGAACAGACATGATTGCCCTACAAAGGGGCAACCATTGTTAAGAGAAGGAGTAGTGATGTGGTTTTCACTTTCTAGTGTTTACTGGTTCATTAATGCATGTTACAAATTACAATTGTAGAAAATGCACCTTTTGTTGCAGGCCTATGAGATATGGAAATATATTTGAAGGGTCCAGCTCCTGTTATGAAATTTTTAAGTAATTTTTTTTAAACATGATATTAGCCATTATAATTTTTAAAAAAACTGTTAGCAATTTTGTCAATATCCACCTGTATGCTGTCTGCGCTAGGGGTCCAATTATTATACTGTCACCCCAACATAACCACTGTGTGTTTCTTATGAACATTTTTGTTACTTGGAGGAAGATGAGCAATTGGATGATGAGGGACTGGTCAGGTACTAATTGACGTTTTTGGCACCTACTCGCCAGTTCCCGTATTTCAGAATATAAACAGCAAGATTCCTTTATCTCTTCAAGGGCTGGTGGAAGCTGCACTTTACAAAGGAAGACCCCAGTGAGTTAAGCCCATTGCTGCAACCCATCTCCAATAGCAGTACCATACTGCAGGTGGATGACAACTGCCTTCTACCCTTATGTGACTGCAACATTGTAGGTTGTTACCAGATTTATGCATAACAGGTATCAGTTACTAGCGAACAAATGCAAGTCCAGACCTGTGGTTTCTCGAGGAATTCATTACCTTTCCTGTAGAAAACTGTAAGCAAAGGGCCACCTGTATTTACAGACACTGGAATGTCCAACTTTACTAACAGTAACATTAACTGTGGAGGCAGCACATCAGCCTGGACTTTTTGCGTAGAAGAAACATTTAAAGTGTCTTTCCCTTTTTCAACTATTTCTTCACAAAGTTTTGTCACAGGAAAACCATTTCCAGCCAACCATTTTTAGTTTGTAGTACAGTATTTAAAAATCATTTTAGAATTCTGTCAATTTTAAATGTGAAATGTTTTTAATGTATTTCTTCCCAAGGACAAAGCCATCATCATGACATTTTCAAGTGGAGGTTTGCTATGGCATCAAACAGGAAACCTAGAACTAACAGCAAAGTGCAATAAGAGTGTACCTGTTTAAACATAATGTTTTTGAGTCTTTTTTGCTGAAAATTTAAAACTAATTTTATATTTCCAGTAAAATAAAACTCAAAAGCATTATGTTTAAACAGGTACACTGTTATTGCACTTTGCTGCTAGTTCTGGGTTTCCTGTTTGATGCCATAGTAAACCTCCACTTGGAAATGTCATGATGTTGGCTTTGTCCTTGGGAAGAAATGCAAAGCAATGCTCAAATGTCTTCCCACAAAGAAGCAAGGTATGCCTTGGCAACAAATTGATTCAGATAGGAGTAATTTTGTCTCTGAAATAAGGCTCTTGGTTCAAGTTCCATTTCAGTACACAAAAGCCAAAGTTGACAATGCACTGAGGGAGTACTGTACTGCCAGAGGTGCTGTTTCTTGGGTGGATATGTTTGCTGCCACTGTAACTGCAAGGGACACAATCACAGTGCCTGTGATACTGCAGGTAGCAGCCTTACTAACTGTAATGGTGAGAAGTGCAATGATACCTCAACAAGTGCAGCACCAATAAAATGAGTTATTTTTCAACGGTGTCTCCAATGAGCAAAGTCTTAAATATTGTGTGGTCTTACTTTGCCAGCCTTATGCAGTTTTTCCACAAGAGTATTGATCCCCAAAATATCGATTAAAAATCCAGGAATTGTAATTTGTTCACCATCTCATTCCCAACTTGTCACTTCACCGTTCTGGAGCACTGACTGCAGTGGGTGGCAAGCATTCAATGGATGCAGAATGATGATGTCACTGACCCTGCACATGTGCCTATGGGTTGACTAGGTGCTGACATCCTGTTGCTGGCACACAATGATGATGTTTACATCATCAACTTCCTGTTCCAATGCTGTGTTTTCAGAGAAGCTATAAAGTGGTATCTCAGCTACCTCTCTGGGTGGAGATGAAAGATCCGATGCCAACATTCTGAAGGAGAACAGGGGAGTTATCCCTGGTATCCTAAATAATATTTAGCCCTTCATAAGCATCACAAAAAGAAAATTATCTGGTCATTATCATAATGCACTGTGGTGGAGTTTGCTGTGTGCAAATCGGCTTACATGGTTCCTAATTTACAACAGTGAATATACTGTGGTTGAGAATGCACTATTGTGAATGCAATTTTTAAAAACTTTTATACTGTGTAGCTAAAGTCTGATATTGGTCAAGTTTTCAGGATAAATATCTGCCTACTTAATTGTATAGTGATTGGAACAAGGTCAGCCGGGTTGATCTCATAGAATATGAGTTCCCTGATTGGGGCTGTTAATCTGGTCCAATCAGGGAGTCCTGGCTGACACATATAAACAGGAGTGTCAGATGTTCTGCTCACTCTGAACTACCTCTGAATTACCTGGGTGTCAGTAATGTACTATGCTCATGTAAATAAAGGATGACTTGGTGATGGGATACTGGCCTTCAAGAAGTTAGTTTTCAGTGACAACAAGAGAAAAGCACAGCACTGAAGAGATTTGCTCGCAACAGTTCTATTTGGGAAGATTAACACGTTCAATCCTGCTGTTGAATGCTGAGCTTGGGGAGCACCACTTGAGTGAAGGCAATTGCATAGCATCACTCAAGACGTATCCTGAAAAGAGGGACACTAGGTCAGCCCACAGCAAAACCCCAAAACAAAGCCAAGCCTTGGTCAAACTGTTAAATTTTTCTCAAGGATCCAGTCTTTGTGGAGTTATTTCATTTGGCACAGGACTGGAAAAGCACAGGAAAATAATCTGAAATATCCCTGCTTCAAGCCTCCTCAAAAATGAAGATCCTAGATTACCATGATATTCTGTTCACCTGCATCCCCTCCAAAACCTCTCCACTCCCTTTAAAAGATAGAGTTACAAGTCTGGAGTTTTGCATTTCATTAGCTATTTTTGGGGAGATTTCATCTTTGAAATTGCACTAGAATATTTTGAAAAAGGGTGAAGATATATTGGCTGGCTGGAAGGTACTTACAGAATCTCCACTTTTCCGTCAGGCGTTTCATAATTCCACGAATGTAGTATATATATAATGTTTAAAGTTGAATCTTCCAAAATGTCAAAAGCTGTTGTGCCAGAGAATGAATATCTCTTGTGTTCAGAGAAATGTCCCACCCAAAACGTTAATTTATCTTGCTTTTCAGAGGTTGATCAACCTGCTGAGCATTTCCAACGTTTTCCGTTTTTTTCTTCTTATTCAGTTTTCTAGCATTTCTCCTTTTTTTTTATCACATCTTAAAGGTTAATATCAACTGGGCACAGAGCACACTGTATTTTAATCCAAGTTAATCTTTTCCTGTTCATTAAGGCATGCAGCACCTTTTTCTTCCTAGATTGACTGGATATGTCAGAGAAATGTTTGAAAGCATTAAGCTTAAGCTTAAATATCATATCACTATTTAAACACCATAAGGCATTTGAAACCATCCTTACAGAACAAAGTTAAATGCTCATATGAACAGAACAAATAAGAGTAGCAGAAGAACGTGTGATCTAACACTGCTGACTTTATCATAGCCAGTGTTTGGCTTCAATTTCACTTTCCCACATTATTCCATATTCCTTGATTCCCAGAGAGACCAAATACCCGTCAATCCAAATTCTACATGTATTTAACTAAGTTCTTCAACAAACCCTCTCCATTACCAGAGCTTTTGATTACAGTCTGATTTTGGCTTTTCAACATTTTCACATAAATCTCTGATATCACTTTGTAATTCCCACCAGCCAAAAAGTAACCACATCTATGTGAACGCCAATTCCTGGATTTTCCCTTTGTATCTGATATGATGAAAGGACAAACTTTTCTTCTGTGTGTTGACAATTTCACTATGACTGTAACCTTTTTTTTTGATGTTTGGTATTCAAATTTTGCCCTAGTTTTATTGAGTCATTGAATGCCAGTGATATCTCCAGCACATTCAGCAAGGATACTTCCAATTAAACTTATGCACATGTACATTCTGTTCTGCACCTTGGGGGAGAGAAAGTAGCGTGTCTTCCAGAGTGAAGATGGCCATCTTCTTTAGTTCTGGTCAGATTTATTTCGTTTCTGGATGGTGACCTAGCTTATATACATTAGGGTGTTTCCAGGCACTGGTGTGTGAGCTCTGTAACCACAACTTTTTGATCAGAACTAAATGGCTAGGAACGCATGTGACACACGAGGCTGAGAGTCTGATTAACTGCATTTTGTGGCAAATGCATACTACAACAAAGGGAAGCCATTGCTAGATGCAAATTGCAGTCATCAATTTTGAATTTTATGTTATTTAGGTAAATTTTTCCTTTGACAGCTGTCTCTCCCATAGTCCTGCCTGTTGCTGTTGGATTCTTACAGCTAGGTTTCTATTGGAACAGTTAGTACCAACACCTGCAGGGCACAGACCTTTCATGGAAAAAAAACCCCAGGATTTGTAGATGGTACCCAAACTGGGCATTGAGGCAACGCAATAATTCCTCAGTCTGCATGAACAGGCAGGCAGTCATTCAGTTCTTGTTTGGGTGGTGTCTGACCACAGAACTTTACGCTAACACTATTACGCTCACATTTCCTGGAAGGTAATGTAGTATGAATGGATGAGGGCTCACGCTACCCCATATAATGTACAATGAAGGAGAGGGCATTGGTGCAATGATACTGGAGGATGGAGGAAGCATTATTGTAACTAGGAAGATGGGTGTGACAGGGGCTTAGTGATAACTACACACAGAGCTTTTCAGAATATACCCTGCAAATGAAGCAATGTGTTCCAAGAAACAAAGGACAGTTCAAGCTGTTATAGTATTATACAGGTCAAAGAGAGGCTATACAGTACACTGCACTGTTTTAGTGGGGCTATTAAATTAGTCCCACTTCTTTACCCTTTCTCCAAAGGCCTTTGATTATTTTCCCTTCCATATAGAAAATAAAAAAATAAGATTGAGTTATGGTTCAGAATGAAATAATTTACCTCATCATATCTGTGCCAGCCAGCAAAGTCTTTTCATGTTTAATCCTACTGTTATCCCTGCTGGCTAAGGGGCATGACACACATATCCTTGTGTTTTCTTAAATTTCATGAGTTTTATTGCTGTTAGCAGTTTTTTGGACAGTAATGCTAGATCCCACTGCCCACAACTTCTTCCACAATTACTTGAAATCAATGCTACCTTTTTATTGATATCTCTGCAAATAGAAAGGAGTCCTAGCCATCTACGTTATCTAAGCCCCTCATAATGTTATACAGCATAGCTTAATAATCCTCCAGTTCAAAAGAAAATAACACCAGCCGATTCAGTATTTCCTTCTAGCTAAATTTCTCCATTCTTGGTGATATCTCTCTATGGAGATGGATGCTGTGAGAGTCGGTGTGGACTTATTGGGCTGAAGGGCCTGTTTCCACACTGTAGAAAGTCTAAGAGTGTAAGAGAAGGGATGTGATCTGATGCAGTAACTAGAGATGTGCACTATATCCTATCTGTGGTTCAATTATTGTTTTATATTGTTTTATAATCTCCCTGTTGTGACACTGTAGACCTTGAGCAATAGAGGAAAGTATCCCATGTACCTTCTCGATCACATTGTCTGTCTTTCTGCTACTTTTGGTGATCCTGGCATAAACCGCTTGATCCCCCTCTTTCTCTACAGTTTTCAGAATTCGGTTATCTGTTGTACATTCTGTTGTCTTGTTAGTCCTTCCCAAAAGCAATTAGCTCGGACTTCTTCAGACTGAATTCTGTTTGCCGCTTTTATGATCACCTAATCTAAAATTATCCTGCAGTCTACATCCTGTTCTGATGATTGTGATGGGTACCTATCTCTGCTGGCATTGTGGCCTGGCATACGGTGTAAGATGTTGCTGAGCTCCAACTACAGCATTGATGTGCCAAACTATATTACACGCGAGTGCAAGGTGTGCCATAATGATTTAATTATTCATCCATGGGATGAGGGAATCATTGGCCAGGCCAGCATTTATTGCCATCCCTAATTTGACCACAGGGCAGTTAAGAGTCCACCAAATTGCTGCAGGTCTGGATTCATATGTAGGCGATGCCAGGTCAGGTAAGTATCCTTCCCTAAAGGACATTAGTGAACCAAATGAGATTTTCTGACAATCAGCAATGGATTCATAGTTATCATTAGACTTTTAATTCCAGATTTATATTGAATTCAAATTCCGCCATCTGCCGTAGTGGGATTTAAACCCCGATTCCCAGGACATTATCTGGCTCTCTGGATTAACAGTCCAGCGATAATACCACTAGGCCAACTAGGCTGATGTTTTGCCAATGCTAACCTCTGCAGATGTAGGATGAAGTCGATTGTAAAGTATGCAATATGCCCTAAGATGTTGGGAAATGTTGTCCAACATCAAGGCCAGAGAAGACGCTGGTGAGAATAGGCCGCTAGGTTACTGCTCTGACTTCCTCATTGCGAATTGTTGCCATCTAGTTTCTCTCCAGTACTTGGGAAAATTCACAAGGCAAGGCTTCTTGGGCCCCATAAGAAGAGTGTCCCTTAAATTTTCTGCAATAGAATTGTAGTCAAAGAGGACTTGAAGCTCACAATTTTGGTTTGTGTTTTATTGTATAATAATGTGCATAAATGTAAATATGTTTATTTGGACATGCCTTTTCTTTCTTAGGTCCTAGTCACCCAGGGCATTCTTCACCCTGTCCAAAACCCCCATTCAAACGGCTTGAACCTTTACAGTAGGGAGAGTGTCCCATTGCCTCCTAAAGATGTGCCATTTTCTTTGTTTTCCCTCCTGACCCCAAGATGTTCTATGTAATGCAAGGACTTCTTCCTTGCCTTCATTATCCGTACTAGAACAGCTTTTATAAGGTAGTTTCCTTAAAAAAAAAATCCCTCCTCCTGAACGAATGCCTTGCTGGATTTCCTGACTCCTCTCCTTGTTAGGCCACATGAAGAGGCTAAGCCTGCGAGATTTGGTGGGTGCAACCCAGGTATTGCTAAAATCAGAAATTCATTTATTTGAACAGGAATGCAATGGGTGGTACCACTTTGAACACCAGTTCTAAACTCAGCCCAAATTTCACCATCCTCCTTATAACTGAACATCGGCTGAGGCACAATTCAGACAGCGAACTCAATACTGTCCATTTTCCACTCAAGTTGAATTTCTACCCAATATGTTTAAAGATTTTACCAATACCATTGTTTTCAAATAAGTCATTGGTTTAACAATAAGTGAGAGCAGTCAGGGCTCATCTACCATGATGCATATTGCAGAGCAATGGGACAAGGATTTGATATTGAAATCTATCATTTGGGTGTGAATTATAAAATCTAACTGTTTTTAAGGCACCTTTGAAGTTTCAGTCACAATCATTTCTGGAAGACACAAATCCCTGTTGGCAGCTGGTGGAGGACAATACATTTACTGAATTTAATGCAAGGTGATGGTAAAAGGAAGAATTTGCATTAGTTTAGCCTATTTTGTTCACTCAGGATGGAATGAATTTTTCTTTAAAGTGCTCGCATTGTTTGCATGGAAGGGGAAAACCTCTGACAATGTAACACTAGATTGAAATGCCAACTAATGCTCAGTCACGTTATAACTGAAGGATGTGAATGCTTTCACCTGTATGCATTGCAACAATACCATCACACCTAGATCAGCTCTGTTTTCTTTTCAGCTTTATGCTGTTGAGATACAGGTGCTACGAAAATTACAAAAAAGGTATGGGTAGTGAACCTTTTGGTCAGACTACAAGAATCTTTTTGTCTCGCATGTTCAGGACTGCAGCCTTTGTGGTGTGATGTGACAATCATAATACATGCATTGTGGACTGATGTAGTTTTGAGTTTCTGCCCTATTACAGTGAATACTATTTTCACAATAAGGTCACAGTGTCTCAAAACACAGTAAGACATGGTTAATATGACTAACAGTGCGCAGTGAGTTGAAGTCATCAAATGTGCCTGAACAACTATACCCTCCTCCGCTCGAACCTGTTTAGGACACCTGGAGAGTATTTTTAACCAGTTGTTACACTGCAGAATTAATCCTATCTTCAGGCAAAGTTTGAAGGGTCTTGTAGCACAGTGGTAGTACCCCACCTTGCTGAGTTCAAGTTCCATCTCCCCCGGAGATGTATCGTAACGTGTCTGAACATATTGATGGGAAATAATTCAGGCACAGTGCAGTATCAGGAGATTTCACTCTTAGAGTTCGGCATTAATTTACCAGAAGCTTCGTGGGTATTCTAATTTTTGTATTGTCTAATGAATCCACTTATATCTTCACAAAAGACATTTAAAATTGGACTAATTTAATAGGTCACACCATAACATTTATATATTTATTCAACAAATGTAACAGATTACAACGGAAAATGATAGCACTAAGATATTACAAGCTGGCTGATAAATGCAGTTTCCAAATGAGTAATCATAGTTTATCATAGGATCCAATTTTGATGACCACAATGCATCTTCTATACACTGATAACTCTTTGCTGTTCTCTGCATTTTAATTTTGCTTTAAGATCACAGCTAATGCTTTCTTCCTCACTTGGACCTGGGAAATGTTTACTTCTTAAGCAAAGGGGAAAATCTGGTGGGTACTAGTTTATTCCAGTTCTCAATCTGCTATGCATTAAATTTTCTAGAAGTTTTTCATAAAGAACAGTACTTGAATCTGGAGATGGTTCACACCCTATATTTTTACTTGAGTGAGATGGATGAGGGTATTTCTTGGCCTAATGCTTCAGTTTCTGGTATGTCTATCTGTGGGGTAACCCAAATGTCTTCAAAAGCTGGTGATGGGGCTTGCATTGGGACCTTCCACAGACCAAAGGGCACTAGCTACAGAACCAAGATAGAAAGTTCCTGAAAGTGTGGCATCTCACCTCCCCCATACCTGCTCCATATTACAAGGCACTTATTACAAAAGCAGAGAGATGCTAATGAAAATGTGCATGACACTGATTCTGCCATAGTTGTTGTATTGTGTGCAATTTTAGGTATCCTAGTTTGGAAGGAAGTTGGAGCAATGACTAGGAGTGAGAAGACAGTACAAGTATGATCAGAAGCTTAGTAAAGCTGGGACTGTATTTACTAGAGTATAGAAAATTAGAGGGAATGTGAAAGAATTTAATAAATTATGTGAAAGGATAAAAGATAGGAAGTTTTTTTTAAACTGGTTAGTGGTGACATACTTGACACTAGGTCATCAGCATCAGGTCATTAATAAAATGTTTAGAGGAACTTTTTACACATGGAGGATAGTATAATGTAGAGGATTGTAGAGGATAGTAGTTATGACTACAGTTGGTTGCTGAAGTGATATGAACAAGAGAAATATTTTGAGAATAGATGTGTGATGTGTGATTCAATGAGATGGATCTTGTATGGAGGTAGCAACTTTGTTTGCCTGGGAGTCCAAGGTGACCTCCTTCTATGTTTAACTCTCTTGATATTTGCAAAGTAAACACACAAATTTGAAAATAATAAAGCAGCAAAAATTCAGCTGCAAAATTTGGCTGAACGAAATATTTCAGTGATTATTATGCACAGATAACGCATTTAACACTTGTGCCTTTAATAACAAAATCTCACGAGGAAAGATGTTGGCAGGTGTGTAGCACTTCATATCTTATGCTATCAGACAAACGAAGTGACAAATAGGAAAACGAAGTTGCACAAAGGCATTGAGAGGAATAGAATGATGAGTTTATCTGTTTTTATATTGGTATTGGGAAGAGATGGCAAAAAACAAAACAAAAATCCTTCCCCTTCAGATTCTACATTGGGATATTTCGCATCTTCCTGGAACTTTGTGTGATTTGTTCTCATGCTGTGACCAAAGTGGTGAAATACAATAAGGAATAGTAATAGTGGTACGCGATTAACTCTTCAGTCCAGAAATCTATGTTTGGAAACACCAGTTGTTTGGAAATGTTTTGAGCAGCTTCTTAACACCATTAGCATTGTTTTTGTGCAGTACTCGGGAGTGGAAACATGCAAACTACAGCATTTTGGGTAAATAATTCAATTCTGCTTTGTAGTGTTTTTATTACTGTTTAATGTTTCAGTCAAATTGTTGCATTTGTAGTATTTTGGTTCACTCACTTGTGGTTAGCCATTCTAACCCCATCTATAATCCAGAAAATTATGAAATTCATAAGCATTTCATGATCCCAAGCATTTCCGACTGGAGACCTTACTGTGTTTAGTTATATCAGTAAATATAATGATTAAAATTGAAAATACAGCTTCTAACATAGAATAAATTATCCATTATTGCTAGCTGAAGAATCATACTAGGCAGCATTAGAATGCCTATGATGTGGCATCGATTATCTGCTGTAACCTTTAAAATTAAGTTGTTATCAAAGATGAAATTGCAAGTGCTTGTATTAGTAATTACGCCATAGCCTTTGAGTAGATTTTTTGGCCTAGATTGGTTTGTGAATGTTACAGATAGTCTGCATTAATTCGCTTTTTGATTTAGGATAAAACTGAGAGGCTGGTTCCTTTGGCTAAAAAACCTAGCAGAAAGGTTTATAGGTTAAAGTGACAGCAATCTAAGATTGAGATGAGGTGGAATTTCTTCACTCAGTGGGTTTCGGAATCTGGGAATTTATCTATTCTAAGGGGGCTGTAGATGCTCAGACATTTAGTACATTTAAGGCTACTATGGATAGTTTTTTTGGGGGGGATTCTAAAAGAATTGAGGGATTTAGATATCATGAGGGAAAATCAAGTTGGAGGAAGTCACTGAGCTAATTGCAGAACTTGCTGTTAGAGAACTGACAAGATGATGGTTAATTGTGAATTCAAGATGAAGCCATTCTCAACTTCATTACCAGCTCTGCCTCAAAATTAATGAGAGAACATTGTTTCTACTGCTATTATTAACACTATTAATATTATGCGTTAGATGCAACTTTTCAGTGTGTCACTTATTATTTTTGGCACCATGTGTGAATCTTGTATCAATAGCACATTCAAGTAATGCAAATAAATTCTTAAGACCAGTATCTCTGATACTGTTTGAACTGTTTTCTTAAACATTGACTCCACAAAAGACATGAAACAGCATATTTACCAGATTGTTAGCGAGACGACTCCTTATGACAACAAGTCCCATACTTTCAACGAACTGTATGTGGGTGTTTTGAAATGTTTTGGTTGGCTATGTGAAGCAAAGACAATGCTTCCTTCTTTTGAAAATACATGCACCTTAAAAATGTATCTGTATTTATCAAATTATTACAGTTTATGTGTACATCTATGTCCATTTCTTAGAGTCTTGCTCTGAAAGAATACAAATATAATCGAACATTGGTTATTATGTTTTAAATAAAATGTAGCTTAATACGCTGTGTCTAGATATGCAAACATGGAAACCTGTTCTTCTGCAGTGATTTATAATTTCACTATTCATAGTGTTCAGAATTTGATTTTAATTATTAAAAATATTGGAGCAATTTGAAACAAAAACACAGACAGAAATCACACAACATCAGGTTATAGCCCAACAGGTTTATTTGAAATCACGAGCTTTTACAGCATAACTCCTTTGTCAGGTGAAATGATCGAGGAGCACACAGACACCGAATTTATAGGCAGAGATCAAAAGATCATACATATGGTGTGAGTGGAATGTCAAATAATAAGTCTCTGCTGGTGTTTAAAAATGTCAGACCGTTTGAATAAAGTGTGAACAGCTGAATAACGAGAATGGGATACAATGCTCAACTCATCGATTGCTAGTTCAGAGGTACCACAGCAAAAAATTGCAACAACCTCCTCAAACGCCTGACACAGGATATGACTGATAGAATTCTCTTTATCGCCCAGTACTTCCCCGGAGCGGAGAAGCAGCGTCATGTTCTTTGCAGCCTTAGGCACACCATCAATGATGATGAGCATCTCACTAAGATTATCCTTATACCTCCACTCATCAACTTTCAAACAACTGTTAAACCTTAAACAGACCATTGTTTGCAGCAAACTACCCAGTCTTCAGGACAACATTGACCATAACACTATACAATCCTGCCATGGCAATCTCTGCAAGACATGTCAGATCATTGACATGGACACTACCATCACAGGCAGGAATGCCACCTGCCATGTACACGGCAGATGGTCATGTAACTTAGCCAATGTTGCCTGTCCCATACACTGCAGGCAAAGATGCCCTGAGGCATGGTATATTGGCGAGACCATGCAGAAGCTATGACAATGGATGAATGGACGCCCTGCAATAATTGCCAGACAGGAATTTCCCTCCCAGTCGAGGAACACTTCAGCGGTCAAGGGCATTCAGCCTCCATCTTTTGGTAAGTGTACTCCAAGGCGGATTCCGAATTACACAACAATGCAGAATCGGCAAGCAGAAACTGATAGCCAAGTTTCGTACCCATGAAGACGGCTTCACCCGTGATCTTCGGTTCATGTTGCGCTACATGTGACCCCGCCACACTGAACTGTATCTGTAAAATCTTCCTTATCATCCTGTTTTGACACCATCACCTGAATAAACTGTTATGATCTCTCTGCATTAATTAGTTTGTACAGTTCCAGCTTACTTGTTACATTGGTTAGACCTAACATGTTATTCCAGTCATTTGGTTTGTCTCCAGAACGACCTTATTTTTAATTTTTTGTAATTATCTCTCTGCCTAAATTAATTGGATTATAGGTCGTCTCATCACTTGTTATTCAGCTGTCGACACCTTACTCACATTGTCTGACACTTTTGATCACCTACGAAGACTTATTATTCAATACTCCACTCACACCATTTGGATGACCTTTTGACCTCTCTGTCCTTGATCCCTCTGACTATAAATTCTGTGTTCTGTGTGCTTCTCTCGCACCTCACCTGATGAAGGGGCTGTGCTCTGAAAGCTTGAGATTTCAAATAAACCTGTTGGACTATAACCTGGTGTCGTTTTACTTCTGACCTTGTCCACCCGAGTCCAACACCGGCACCTCCACATATTGTTCAAATTGAGCTCTGTTTGATACCTAACGCCAGTGCTCAAGTTCCAAGATTGTTGTATGTCAATAATATTGGTTCACTTGATTGTTTCATGGGATGAGGGAGTTGTCCTCAAATAAGAAGTTGAGTAAATTGAGTCAATACTTACAGGAATTTAGAAGGATGACAAATGATCTAATTGACCCAGACAAACTTCTGAGGGAGATAACAAGGTGTAGAGCTGGATAAACACAGCAGGCCAAGCAGCATCAGAGGAGCAGGAAAGCTGACGTTTTGGGCCTAGACCCTTCTTCAGGAATGGAGGAGGGGAAGGGGAGGTGGACAGAAGATGGATAGAGGAGAAGATAGGTGGAGAGGAGACAGACAGGTCAAAGAGGCAGGGATGGAGCCAGTAAAGGTGAGTGTAGGTGGGGAGTTAGGGAGGGGATAAATCAGTCCAGGGAGGATGGACAGGTCAAGGGGGTGGGATGAGGCTAGTAGGTAGGAGATGGGGTTGGGGCTTGAGGTGGGAGGAGGGGATAGGTGGGAGGAAGGACAGGCTAGGGAGGCGGGGACAAGCTGAGCTCGTTTTGGGATGTGGTAGGGGGAGGGGAGATTTTGCAGCTTGTGAAGTCCACATTGATGCCATTGGGCTGCAGGGTTCCCAAGCGAAATATGAGTTGCTGTTCCTGCAATCTTCGTGTGGCATCGTTATGGCACTGCAGGAGGCCCAGGATGGACATGTCGTCTGAGGAATGGGAGGGGGAGTTGAAATGGTTCGCGACTGGGAGGTGCTGTTGTTTGTCACAAACTGAGCATAGGTGTTCCGCAAAGCGGTCCACAAGCCTCCGCTTGGTTTCCCCGATGTAGAGGAGGCCACAACGGGAACAGCGGATACAGTATAGCAGATTAGCAGATGTGCAGGTGAACATCTGCTTGATGTGGAAAGTCTTCTTGGGGCCTGTGATGGGGGTGAGGGAGGAGGTGTGGGGGCAGGTGTAGCACTTCCTGCGGCTGCAGGGAAAAGTGCCAGGTATGGTGGGGCTGGAGGGGAGTGTGGAGCGGACAAGGGAGTCACGGAGAGAGTGGTTCCTCCGGAAAGCAGATAAGAGTGGGGAGGGAAAAATGTCTTTGGTGGTGGGGTCGGATTGCTGATGGCAGAAGTGTTGGAGGATGATGCATTGGATCCGGAGGTTGGTGGAGAGGTATGTGAGGACGACGAGGGTGTGTGAGGGATGAATTGTGGGAAATGCGGGAGACATGATTGAGGGCGTTCTCAACCACTGAGTGTGGGAAGTTGCGGTCCTTGAAAAAGGAGGACATCTGAGATGTTCAGGAGTGGAATGCCTCATCCTGGGAGCAGATGCGGTGGAGGCGAAGGAATTGGGAATAGGGGATGGCATTTTTGCAGGAAGGTGGGTGGGAGGAGGTGTACTCTAGGTAGCTGTGGGAGTCGGTGGGCTTGAAATGGATATCGGCTTCCAGGTGGTTGCCACAGATGGAAACAGGGAGGTCCAGGAATGAGAGAGAGGTATCAAAGATGGCCCAGGTGAACTTAAGTTTGGGGTGGAAGGTGTTGGTGAAGTGGATGAACTGTTCGAGCTCCTCGTGGGAGCACAAGGCAGTGCCGATACAGTCATCAATGTAACGGAGGAAGAGGTGGGGTTTAGGGCTAGTGTAGCTACGGAAGAGGGATTGTTCCATGTAACCTACAAAGAGGCAGGCATAGTTTGGGCCCCTTTGTCTTTAGGAAATGGGAGGAATTGAAAGAGAAGTTGTTGAGGGTGAGGATGAGTTCAGCTAAGCGGATAAGAGTGTAAGTGGAGGGGAACTGGTTGGGCCTGTAGGACAGGAGGAAGTGGACGGCCTTCAGGCCATCTACATGGGGAATGCAGGTGTATAGGGACTGGACGTCCATGGTAAAGATGAGGTATTGGGGACTGGGGAATTGGGAGTTTTGGAGGAGGTGGAGGGCGTGGGTGGTGTCATGGACATAGGTAGGGAGTTCCTGAACCAAGGAGGAGAAAATGGAGTTGAGATAGGTGGAGATAATTTCGGTGGGGCAGGAGCATGCGGAGACAATGGGTCGACCAGGGCAGTCAGGTTTGTGGATTTTGGGAAGGAGATAGAAGCGGGTGGTGCGGGGCTGGGGAACGATGAGGTTGGAGGCTGTGGGTGGGAGATCACCTGAGGTGATGAGGTTGTGAATGGTTTGGATATGATGGTTTGCTGCTCAGGGATGGGGTTGTGATCAAGGGGCGGTAGGAGGAGGTGTCAGAGAGTTGGCGCCTGGCTTCGGTGATGTAGAGGTCAGTGGGCCATACTACAACTGCGCCTCCCTTGTCCGTGGGTTTTGTGGTGAGTTTGGGATTGGAGCGGAGGGCTGCACATTCCGTGGGGGAGAGGTTGGAGTGGGTGAGAGGGGTGGAGAGCTTGAGGCGATTGATGTCTTGACGGCAGTTGGAGATGAAGAGGTCGAGGGAGGGTAGAAGGCCTTGAGGTGGTGTCCCGGAGGATGGTGTGTATTGGATGCAGGAGAAGGGGTCAGTAGAGGGAGGGTTAGGCTCACGGTTAAAGAAGTAAGCACGGAGGCGGAGGCGGCAGAAAAACTGTCAACGTCCAAGTGTGAGCGGTATTCGTTGATGTGTGGGTGGAGGGGGACAAAGGTGAGTCCTTTACTGAGGACTGACCATTCGTCCTCAGTAAGGGGGAGGTTTGGGGAGATGGTGAAGACCTGGCAGGGCTGGGTGCTGCTGTCTTCTCTGGAGCTGCTGGCTGTGGAGGCGGTGGGCGGAGCGACGTCAGCGTTGGCGGTGGGCTTCACAAGCTTCAAAATCTCCCCTCCCTCTAGCACATCCCAAAACCAGCCCAGCTTGTCCCCACCTCCCCAACCTCTCCTTCCTCCCACCTATCCCCGCCTCCCACCTCAAGGCCCACCCCCATCTCCTACCTACTAGCCTCATCCCGCCCCTTCGACCTGTCTGTCCTCCCTGGGCTGTCCTATCCCCTCCCTAACTCCACACCTACGCTCACCTTTACTGGCTCCATCCCCGCCTCTTTGACCTGTCTGTTTCCTCTCCACCTATCTTCTCCTCTATCTATCTTCTATCCGCCTCCCCCTCTCTCCCTATTTATTTCAGAATCCCCTTCCCCTCCCCCAACGTCAGCCTTCCTGCTCCCCTGATGCTGCTTGGCCTGCTGTGTTCATCCAGCTCTCCACCTTGTTATATCAGATTCTCCAGCATCTGCAGTTCCTACTATCTCTGAAACTTCTGAGGGACATGATTGAGTGAGAGTTTGTTTACTCCTGGCTGGGAAATCCAAAATGTGGGGCACAGTCTCAGGGTAAGATGCTGATCATTTAGGGCTAAAATGGATGGAACATCTTTCCCCTTCCAGTATTATGAATCGTTGGAATTGTGCACTCTAGGGGTTTCTAGCTGCTCTATTGATGAATACTTCTCAGGACTGAGATCAATAGATTTTTGAACTCCCAGGGACTCAAGACATCTGAGGTGCAAGCAAGAAAGTAGCGTTGAGATAGAATCAGCCATGATCATATTCAACGGCAAAGCAGGCTGATAGGGCTGAATGGTCTTCTCCTACTCCTATTTGTTATATCCTTATTCCCTGCTGTGTTCATTGGTTGATTGGAGATAGGTAGTCTGCCAATTCTTCAATATGGAAATCATCTTTCCAGGATCGGCAAACAGACTGGAACAGATAGATTAAACTTGTTCTAGTTTATAAAGACGTCCTGAATTATTTTACTGAAAGATGAGAGACCATCAGACCCTCTTGATATCAGGTCCACGTTACTCTCATGTATTTTGGTTAGTAACCTTCTCAGTTGTCTAATTCGCCTTTCCTGATGATGATAGTGGTTTTCTAAATTTAAGTAGTTAAAAGCTGTTCCTCCCACAGCTCTCTCAACATCCCATCATTGATAGTTTTGATTCAATTTAATTATCCCATTTCCTCTTAGCCATTCAGTCTTGAAACATCTTGGACAGAAGAGCTTGCAGTGGGCCAAATGGTGGTTGCTTTCCCTCACATGGCAACAATCACTACACTTCTTATGAATTGTGTGATGGTTTGTTGTTTGCCAATGAGTATCGCTCAAATGACGTTTGTTATTTGGTGCCAATAGTTAAGTTATAAATCTTTGCATTTTAACAGCTGCGATAATGTAGTGACTTCCTTGTTTTTTAAGTTCTATCAGTAAATGAATGGTAGTCTTTTATCAACTTTCGTTTCTTCAAAATAGAAATCATCTCATTAGAAGTAATCAGTTGAATCAAAGGTCAGCACCTTACACTATGCATTTTTTTGGATTATTTTTAAATAGAGAAATGGATAACGCAATAGTAATTGCGAAGTCACTTCATTTTGACTAGCGTACTATTGACCGGCCTTTCACATGACGTACGTTTGATGACACTAATCTGAAGTGAAGTTTCTGTGGTCAAATTTGACAAAGCTTTGACTTCATTTTTTATTAAAGATTATATCTAATGAAAAAACACATTTCCCTTAGGGTATTTTTAAGCATCCAGCAAAATTATCAACTTCAAAAATGAAGCAGTTTTTTTGTGTCTAATTTTTCATCACATATTTAAAATAAAAAGAAAGTGTAAAATTAGGCAGTGGTAAAATTTGCATTGGAAGATATGTGCTCAGCACTATGAAGCAGTATAATGTGGCTTTGTATCAATGCGCTCAGATGTCAGCTGTGATGAACAGTGCTTCCCGTATCAGTTCTGGGTTGCTCTCTTACATTTCTTGTCATTAAGGCACTCAAAGCATTGCATTACAGTTAGAAAACCAGGTAGAAATGTGTTATCAGATGTAAATAAAGCAGTAATGAACGCAGCCTCAAGAGACAATTGGCCAGACAAAACTTCTTTTAAAGAATCCCTACAATGTGGATACAGGCCCTTCAGCCCAACAAGTCCACACCGCCCCTCAGAGGATCCCACCCAGACCCATCCCTCATAACCCACCTAATCTACATATCCCTGAACACTATGGGCAATTTTAGCATGGCCAGTCCGCCTATTGAAAACCTATTCATAGGACAGGTTGCAGCTATTAATCTATTGAATATCATAGAATCCCTACAGTGTGGAAGCAGGCCATTTGGTCCATCAAGTTCATGCTGACCATCTGAAAAGCATCTCAGTTAGATCCACCCCCTGCTTTATCCCTGTATCCGTATATTCCCCATGGCTAATTCAGCTAGCCTGCACATCCCTGGACACTCCGGCAATTTAGCACGGCCAATTCACCTAACCTGCACATCTTTGGACTGTGGGAGGAAATCGGAGCACCTGGAGGAAACCCACGCAGACACAGGGAGGATGTGCAAACTCCACACAGACAGTCACCCAAGGGTGGAATCAAACCCAGGTGCCTGGCACTGTGAGGCAACAGTGCTAACCACTGTGCCAGTATTACAAGCTTGACTACATAATTGGAGTAGAGCATACGTTTCAATTTTTTTCATAGAAATGGTTCTTTTTCTTCAAAAACATCTTTAAAACATCTTGGACAGAAGAGCGTGCAGTGGGCCAAATGATGGTTGCTTTCCCTCACATGGCAACAATCACTACACTTCTTATGAATTGTGTGGAGGTTTGTTGTTTGCCAATGAGTATCGCTCAGATGATGTTGAATGCTCTTGATGTACAATATAATTTCTTCAAACACTTATGTTTCAGCTGTGCACATGACAAGTGGTTTGGTAGCACTATAAAGCCAGGTCTAACATTGCTCATGTCCAATAAAGAGAGTTTTTCTGGATTTGTTATTAATCCATTTTAAAAAGCTTTCGCTCAAATTGACTACATAAATACATAATTACGGCTCATTATTCAGCAGGCTGACTGGTATTAATTTCAGTTGCATATTTGCAGATATGTGAAATTACTATTGGATTTAACTTGTCATTTTCTTTCTGAGATGAATGAGTGATTGTCTCAGCAAGTAGCTCACTTAATCCTGCACAGTCTCAGGTCAGGTCTTAATTGGTCAGCTTGCTGACTTCATCAGATAATGTGGAGAAAATACTGGAGAAAGTTGCAATTTACTCAGAAATACAGTGAAAATATAACACTTTTTTGCTAGTGATGTAATGGGTTTGTGGACATTGGGTTACGGTTGTTAAAATTTTGGCTGTGCATCAAGAAATTGTAACTACTGGGAGAGCTAGAGACAGAGATTATATGTATGGTGTCTCCTTTATTATCTACTTGCTCCTGTCTTCATCTTAAGTACCAATCACAATATTGAGGAAGGTTCACTGAATGATCACAAATTAGTTAGATTTAATGGCGAGGTGAGGTAAACTGTTACGGGGATGAAGTATGGATTACATTGAACCCATTATGATTTCTTAGTTTTGACCTTACATAACAGTTAGGCCAATGTGTCTCTGAACATTCTGGCTACACCCCTGTTCTACTGGGCCTCCATGAACCTTTTTGGTAAAGCAATCCCCCATGCAACAAAATTTCCTTTGTCAATACAAACAAAAAAAAACTGATGTTAGCTGTCAAGAAGAAAACCAGGATTGTGTGTTTATCCTCCGTCCTTGTGAGTAACAGGAAATTCCAAAATGGGTATAATGTTTGATTGTGGGTAGACATGTGAGGCATGTATTAATCAGAAAAGATGCAAGCCTATATACTAACCACATGTAAAATATGGTCGTGTTTGTCACTAGGCTGACAATATGCAACATTAGTACAAAGCACTGATTATCTGATATTCCAAAACAGAAATGTTTTCATCTGTGTACAGTGGACAAAACTCTTTTCAGGTTGACTGAATAGTGCTGCACTGTTATTGATTTCTCATTAATTTTAATGGACTATTTTCTCTGATTGCACTGCAAAGCTTCTTAACCAGCCTTAGGACAGTCCAATCCATAGACTTCTTTGTGAACCACATCAACACCACTCATCAGCCAGGATACCAGGAAGGCGAATGTGGCCATCAGGGTAGAGTAGACTAACGATACATAGGTTATGGAAAAGCCCAATGTCGGAAGTTGGTTGAATTGGTGATGATGAACTCAAGTTTTATTTTGGTGGCTGTTCAAATGAGCTCACTGGTACATCAAAGGGGCTAAAATGCAAAATGAGCGTGTAACTGAGAGACTGCGTGCTCTTGAAGTGGTTGGGAGCCATTCAAACACACTGAGAGGGAGCAGGACTGGAGTTGGTGATCCAGACCTGGAAACTGGCTACATTGTTCTTGAGGTAGCTGGATGTGGGGAAGCAAACTGCTTTCTTTGCATGTAATTAACTATGACACAATGGGTCATTTAAAGTCAAGGTATTAAAGGTTATCATCATAATGCTTGAGCCTGAAGTCTTGAGTAAAATGAGTATTGCACGATTAATGACCCTTTGTAACAGTGGTCACTACTGAGGAGGATGTATTCAAATCCAGGCATTTTGAAATGGAAGTTTGCCAGTTCTAAAATTAGAATGTTTTTGATGCATTGTTTTATTATGTGGTTGTCTGTTCAGATGAGCTCAGGCCAAACCTATATGTGTTTCTTCAAATAGTATTTATTTACACGATATACAAGACAACCTTGCAGGAGGTAAAAATTGTATCAGAGATAAGAGGTACTGCAGATGCTGGAGAATCCGAGATAACAAGCATGGGGCTGGATGAACACAGCAGGTCAAGCAGCATCATAGGAGCAGGAAAACTTGACGTTTCGGGCCTAGACCCTTCATCAGAAATCTAGGCCCGAAA
>JAHRHZ010000098.1:22073835-22128370 GCA_024137785.1 Ginglymostoma cirratum
TTTCGGGCCTAGATTTCTGATGAAGGGTCTAGGCCCGAAACGTCAAGTTTTCCTGCTCCTATGATGTTGCTTGACCTGCTGTGTTCATCCAGCCCCATGCTTGTTATTGCAGGAGGTAACTCTGCCCTAAGCAATTCCAGGGTAAACCTTCCAACAGAGCCTCTGTTATATGAAAATTGAAATGACAGATACATCACAGAATACCCCAGAGGCTCATCTGCAAATTCATTTAACCCTAGCTCTACTTGATGGAAATACATACAATCACATTATATTCAAAAGATTAGAGGCAGAAATGTTGTCTAAAGATTCCATGTCAGCAAACATCAGAAAAGAAGATTTGCTGGTAAGGTTGTCCTTCATTTAACTTAATGATCAGGACCTGATGATAAAAAAAATGGTGGTTTTAGCCTTGCCCACCTACTAGAAATCATTGCAAACACCAGATCATAAAGTTTCAATTTTTAGTCACATCTAGAGAATGCTAAAGCATTCATATTTGTGAAGTAAACGCTCACATAGATCAAAATACTTTGGAAAAACCTCACTATTCATCACTCAGAGCTTGCTTCTCCATTCAATTACACTCTTCTCTCCTCATGGCTGGCTTTTCTTTGTATACATTTTAATATTCTTTTGGCAAAAGCAGAAAGTCAAATTGAACTGAATTAAAAAAGAAAACAACACATTAGAAAGTAGTGAGATTAAATTAAAATGTCATTGGTGGAGGAAATGCATACATTTTAGTAGATAAGGTATTTTGAACCAACATGTTCAGATATGTTATGACACATTTCCAGGGCTGGAGGGACTTGAACCTAAACTTTCTGGCCCTGATGTAGGGATATTCCTATTGTGTCACAAGAGTCTCCTAATTGAATTTAAATTCCATCAGCTGTCCTCATAACATTAGACTGAAGCACTACTCCAGTTACACGGCTTGCAAACAAAATAGCCTTTGAATAATAAGTTGAATCAAATAATTGTCTCAACCTTTTCTGCTGACTTAACCAATTCCATTATCTCATCCACAACTTCAAGTCTTCCCCTCCCTCCCCTGCCAATGTAATCTCATTTCTGTTGTTCCACTCTTTCCATCTCCACCTCTCCTACAATACCATACTATCCCTCATAGAAATATTTGTTCCAGTCAGGGTATCATTGTTGCTGGGTCCCTTTTCATTTCACAGTTTTTCTTCTCCGCTAGGTCCATGTTCCCCCACCATAAACTACTATTGGCATCATATGCTCCAATCCTTCAGCCTTTGTAGTTCTGTGTTCACCAGGGACCACCCACCAAATAAACCCATCATCGGATCCATATTTTGAACTGACCAGTCACAACTGGTTGACAAAACTATTATCATTATATGAGGAAGGGTCTGGGGAAGGTTCTGAGGAAGGGTCACTAGACCCTAAATGTTAACTCAGTTTTCTCCTTCACAGATTCTGCCAGACCTGCTGAGCTTTTCCAGCAACTTTGTTTTTGGTAATGATTTACAGCATCCGCAATTCTTTCGGTTTTTATTATCATTATATATTTAATTCATTAATATCTTCTTTCATTTTATTTTATTCTCTTTCTACAAACTTGTTACATATCTGTCAGATTGTCAGTGAAAGGAGAATCCAAAAAGGTCTTTACCTTGGGGGTAGATTTATTCACAGAATGAAACTCTGTGGGCTTAAATTTCCTGATTCCACTTAACCTTTGTCAGCCTGTATGTGCTTAAATTAACTATCCAATTGATTCCCATCATTTGTAAATGTTTAACTTCAATTGATACAATTGAAATGTTGGTGGTGTAATGGTTGGTTCCTCATCATTGCAGCTCTCAGTCCTATGTGGCAATTGCCTTTTCTTGCATGTTGTTGGAGTTCCATTGACTCTACTGTTCTCTCCTTGTGTGGCATTCCTCCAGCTACTTGGCTCTTTTGTTTGTTGTCACCTGGCCATTCTCCTGGGGTATCACTGATCGCCTGAATCTTCATTTTTTTACTTTTAATGCCAGGATCTATCTATTCTACTCTTTTTCATTTCTTTCCACAAATTAATCCCTGCTTGGGTCTATCCACAAAATTGATCACACACATAGTTCTCCATCCCTATGATTTAGAAGTCAACATGAATGAGCTGAGATCACTCAGTCTTCTGACATCCCAATCCCGTAGGTTTCAAGTTTTAATCACTGTTTTTCAAAAATGTCCTACCTTATCACAAACATCGTGAAGGCAATAGCAATGGGCAACAAAGACTAGTCCAGAAAGACAATCATAAACTTGTACAGGTTAACAGGAATTTATATAGCCAAACGGAATTGTAAAATGGGTGTAAAACTGGAAAATGAAATTAAATAAAGATAAGTGTGAGGTGATACATTTTCCTAGAAAGGATAAAGAACCCACATGCCTCTTGGGAAATAAGGTTTCGGCAAGGTTCCGTATTGTAGCTAGGTTAGTAAGGTTAGATCATGAAGAATTCAGGGAAAGCTAGCCGAATGGATACAAAATTGGCTTGATGTTAGGAGACAGGGTATTGTTCTGACTGGAGGCCTATGACCAAAGGTGTTCCACAGGGTTTGGTGCTGGGTCCACTGTTGTTCATCATTTATATAAATGATTTGGATGAGAAGATAGGAGGCATAGTTAGTAAGTATGCAGATGACAACAAAATTGGTAGTATGGCGGACTGTGAGTTTAATTTAGACAAATGAAAGGTACTGCCTTTTGGTAAAACCTGGGCAGGAGTTACACAGTTAATGGTAGGTCCCTGGGATGTGTTTTCAAACAGAGAGACCTAGGGATGCAGGTGCATAATTCCTTGAAAGTGGCGTCACATATAAACAGGGTCGTGAAGAAGGCAGTTAGCACTCTGACAGTGGTTAGAGCAATGAGTTACAGGGGTTTCGACGTCATGTTAAAGCTGTACAAGACATTGGTAATGCCACATTTGGAGTACTGTGTACAATTCTAGTCACCCTGCTACAGGAAAGGTGTTATTAAATTGGAAAGGATGCAAGAAAAATTGCAAGGATGTTACTGAGACTGGACGGTTTGAGTTATAAGGAGAGGCTGGATAGGTTGGGAATTTTTTAGTTGGAGTGCAGGAGGCTGAGGGGTGATCTTATAGAGATTTATAAAATCATGAAGGGCATTGATAAGGTGAACAGCCAAGGCCTATTCCCCAGGCTAGGGGAGTCCAAATCTATAGGGTATGGGTTTAAGGTGAGAGGGGAGAACTTAAAAGGGACCTGAGGGGCAACAGAGGGTGGTGCATATATGGAATGAGCTGCCAGAGGAAGTGGTAAAGGCGAGTACAATTACAACCTTCAAAAGACATTTGAATAGATACATGGATAGGAAAGGTTTAGAGACATATGGACCAAACACATATGGGAGAGCATGGATGATTTGGCCCAAAGGGTCTGTTTCCATTCAGTATGACTTTATAACTCTAAAGCTTGACTCTGTAATGCCACACCAGTTTTGACTGTGAAAGTCTAGTTCATTGAATAGGCCAACAATGAAAACAGCAGCTCATAATAACTCTCGGTATCCTCATGTGTATGTGGACCCTAAAATCTCGAGCAGGAGCAGGGACAGAAATCATGGTTCTCATCTTTCCTCCTGACCTGGGCTGCAGCCCCAACCTGAGCACCATGGCACAGATCTGACCTGATCTGAGCACAGTGGGTCTCCTGGAATCCTTGGCCCAGTTATTGGACCCTGGTGTACCCTCTCGCTGACCCAGTGTCTGCATTCAAGGATTAGCCTGTTTATCCATCCCCAAATGTGTACCATATGGAGGTGCACCATCTTGAATCTATTTGTTGTATATCCATTATTTTATGTAGATGGAGGGATGCTAACAACTGTTAGAATATTTTCTGCAATGGATTTATTCTTCTGAATATATGCCTTGTGCTCCAATACTTTTACTTGTCTCTTGAATCATCGCTTTTCTTGTGAATATAGATAGCAGTTTATGTTGCAATGCTGTATGTAATCAGTCTGTCAGCATGTGATCATTGGAATCGGAAAAAATTACACTTCATTACCAAACACGGAATACTTAGACGCAATAGGTACTCCCCAAACTAAAGATATATTGCATTATGTTTCATGTAATTTCCTTCCTTTTTTTATATTCTCATCTCGCACTTTGTTACGTGTTACATGCTACCTTTTCCTTCAAAGGAAAGAATTTTTGCAACTCAGAGTTACTCTCGCATGTACCAGGAGGATATGGACATCAACGAGACCAATTTTCTAGTTCCCACCATTTCCTACAATGCTCTGCCATACATGATCTCAACATGCCTGAATGTCTAGGTTCAAGGCTTCAACCTACATCAAATGAATCCCCTCTGACACTGGCTAATTCCCCAAGCGGACAATGCATATGGGAATGGAGCTAAAAAATCCACACTTCTCCTGCAAATAAAGGTGTGCAGCAGCAGTAATAGTCACTGACCACTGGATCTCTGGCTGTTCAGTTAGATGGCCCCAAAGTGTGAAGTTGGTGCCCAGTCCATGTAAACAAAGGAACTTTCCTGACCCTATTAGTGTGTACTGGGGACGTAGATCAGAGGGTGGAGTGGTTGTGAGGAATCTTACTGCTTCCCACCTGGTTTTCCTGGCTGTATCTTCTTGTTGTGCAATTGTTTATAATTGGTGTATTATACCCTGTGAGGGATTCCCAGAAATTTACTGGGCAGCATAAACATAAACATAAACATAAACAATATCTCTGCCCCTTTTTCATTGCTTTGAGTCTGGGAACTATTTGCCCTAAGTGCAGAGGAGAGGAAAGTCATTCCATTTATCTCCATTTGATGTGCTTAGGATGATATCACTCCACATCATATTGAGTGGGAATTTATGATCTGCTTAAGAATTATAGACATGACTGTTCTGGTATCCCAGAGATTATACACTAGATTACAGTTGTTGGTTTGTATCATGCATAATGGTCTCAAACTGCTGCTGGCAATGACATATTTTCCATATTTTTTCACCCACTCGATTCCTGCCCATTTGCTGTCCTAAAGTTATCTTTTCCTACGATTCCGTTTCTGAGTTACCACAAGTATTCAAACCATACTCTTTGAAGTCCTTTTCATGGTCTAGCAATGTTTTTTTGTTTACCGGTAAGTGTTCTCCCAATTTCTGGTTCTTGTTTGTCACAATAACTTCATTGATTTATCTTTTCCTCTAATGGCACTCTCAGCTCATCACTTGGTTTTCTTTAGATTATATTTTTATAAATTTTGGAATGCATGGCCTTTGCTTTGTTCCTTGGTTAATTATTGTACGACCCATGTAGAAGTACTAGTTCTGTATTTTCACAAGTTCCAACTGTAGTATTAGGAAAGAATGTGCCTTCTGAATGCGAAAGTGCTTGCTCCAAACACGATTAAGAAATTTCCTATGCACTGTGCCACCAATGTGATGGACGCTGAAAGCTGTCGTGAGATGGTACCCAAACCACTTTTTCAATATGAGATTGTCATCTTGTTACAAACTACATTTACCAAGTATATTCAGAATTCTTCTGCTGTTTGACCCCACCCTGCAATGGTAACTTTAACTCATATCCCAGTGACATTTGACCTCAGGCAGCAGTAATGGTGTGGGTCAACAGTGTTTCAATGAAATATGTCAAAAATATATTTTCTCCACTGGGTCTAATAATGATGTGGAGGTGCCGTTGTTGGACTCAGATGGACAGTCAGAAGTCACATGGCACCAGGTTATAGTCCAACAGGTTTAGTTGAAATCACAAGCTTTCGGAGAGTAGCTGCTTGAGAAGTGAGAGAGAGAAGCGACTCTTATACCTATCATGTTATTCCAGTCATTTGGTTTGTCTCCAGCACCACCTCATTTTTAATTTTTTGTAATTATCTCTCAGCCTCATTCAATCAGATTATGGGTCATCCTTTCGCTTGCTTTTCAGCTGTTGACACTTTGCTCACACAATTTGACACTTTTGATCACCTGCAGAGACCTATTATTCAGCCTACCAACAATCCACTCACACCATTTGTGTGATCTTTTGACCTCTCTGACTAAAAATTCTGTGTTCTGTGTGCTTCTCTCTCACTTCACCTGATGAAAGGGCTACACTCCGAAAGCTTGTGATTTCAAATAAGCCTGTTGGACTATAACCTGGTGTTGTGTGACTTTTGACTGGGTCTAATAAGTTCATGTACTGGCCAGATTATTGATACGGACACTTAGATTTATCATAAGAACCACACGAGAAAAAGCTTTTTCTCACAGTGAGTGGTTCAGGTCAGGAGAGCATTGCCTAAAATGTGTGATGAAGGCAGATTCAGTTGAGGTATACAAAGGGGAATTAGACTGTCATTTGAAAAGGAACAACGTGCAGATGGGAGAAAGCGGGAGAATAGCTCTTATCTGAATTGCTGATTTGGAGACATGATTGGCTGAACGGTCAATCTTCTGTACCGTAATAGTTTGGTGATTCTGAAAATTAATTCATCTTAGTTGTATGATATACCCTGAGGCTGCACAAAGTCAATTCTTATCTTAACCCTCAGCCCAAGTCTAAGGTTCATTTTCAATTTTATATTAGGTCTTCCCAGTCTTCACCAGGAAATGTTTATTACAACAGTTTTGGTCAGAATGGCAACAGAGTGGGACAGCATTAAAGCAGGAAGACTGGTTACAGGTTCAAAGCTGTACATTAGCATTAATTCAGTCAAAGACAAGCTATGAAAGAAACTGCCATACAAAGTTAAGGATGAGGATGACAGATAATGGCCCGTCATGATATACACATTGTGCCAATGCCAATGATTACAATGTCAGCTACTGAAGTATTTGAAATTGTATTAAACTAGGTATAAGACTACACATTAACTGCTGTGTGAAATGATCACTAAATAGTAGTTGCGTTTTGATGCATATTTCGAACAGGAGACAGGCTCAATGAGACTCCGTGCATCAGAACATGTGGAAGCAACTGTAGAAAACCAGATTTCTTTAAAGTTGTTAACTCCTGTGGCACAGCGGTAGTGTCCCACCACTGAGCCAGGAGACCCAGGTTTATGTCCCACCTGTTCCAGAGTTGCGTCATTACATCTCTTGATTGGAAAATATCTGGAGTTGAAGCTTGAGGCCCCGGGTAATGTACACTCCTTTCGATTTGTATAATTATACTCCCATACCTTAACTGTAGAAGCTGATTAGATTAAAAGAGCAGTTCATGGTTAGCACATTTTTGACTTTGATTCCTGTTCTGGCTTCAGGCAGACGTGGGAGTTACCCCCTTGTCCTGCCTTGTAGCAAGTAGGAAGCAAAGCAAAACACCACCGAAAAGACTCTGATATTGTCATTTGACAATAAGCCAAAGATCTCCCTTTGGGCAGAGCACAGATTACTCCTGGACCTTAACTTTACCAGTGCAGGTCAGTTTCAACAGCTGTAAAGCCACTGTCTTTCCTGTCGAACGTTTCTAGTGTTGTCTTTATTTAAAATTTCCAATGTCTGCAGTATTCTGCTTTTATAAAGCCATGTTTGGTTTGCGTACCGCAGAGGAGATTTGTGAGAGCAGCATTTCCTGCTCAAAGCATAATTGCCAGGTTTTGTCTCCTGTGGATGCAGCTTTAGATTGGGGTCAGGGTTGAACTGGAGAAGAACAGAGTCAATAAAAATGGAAGACCAGGAAAGATGAATGTCAATGTGAACATGAATGTTAAGGAAGAGCATGGGAGTGGAGATAAGAGTGTTTTCAATTTATTTTGGTGATTAATCCAATGACTTCAATTTGAGAGTACATCAGCATGCTACTGTAGACTGTTCAAAAAGGAATTAGGTAATTAAGTGAAAAGTATGACATTGCTGGGTGATGTGGAAAGTGGAGGGGTTGTTGAACTAAATGGATAAATTTCAAATAACTGGCCCAAATACAGTGGCACTATAATTCTACAACTCAGCAGAATCGTACCACAGAGCCTGTTTAGTACCACACAAATGTACATGACGTTCTAACAGCATTATGCACATTACCTTTTGTCAGCAAACATAGCCAATTGCCTGCAATGTGATTGTCTGGGTGGAGTGCTAGTGCTTTCTTTATGGGGCAGTGTTGGTGCTTCTATTTTTGTCATCAGCTTTGTTTTCCTATGTTACGCAGCTGATGAAAAATGGTATTTTGTCTGTAAAATAGGGGAAGTGCAACTTTCTCACAGCTGGACATTAGGCTAAACTTTGCAGAAATAATTGGCCATGATATGGAGCCATGTGTCACAATCTCATGTGTCAGCCTTTGCTCAAATGTCATCATGTTGCCTGAGTCACAGTCCACGGCTTCACACCTTACTCCAGCGTGTTGCGCACATAATCCAGGCTGATGCTGCAATGCCTGTACCACTTTCTGGAATGGTCAGTCATATGTCAAACCAATATGGATATTAGTACATTCCTGTTCAAAGTGCTTTGAACTGTGTCAGTTCAATTAAATACTTTTTCCTCACAGATCTTTGCTGTTACTTGCATTTGTGTGAAATGTGGAAATACTGAAAACAGCACAGACATAATCAACAAGGCTTTGACTAGGCTAGCAGCACTCACCATTATAAAACTATAAAAAAAACTCTTAACATACACATATACATGGTGAAAAGCATGAATGATGTTGCTGTGTTGGTACGCTCTTCCAAGAACTGTGTATCTTACTGAGAGACTTACCTGGAAAGGAGTTTCTGTACTTACCTGATAAAAAGCATACAAAAGGTTAGCAATTCTCTATTCTAACTTTTTTTAACTCTTGGATATATCTTCAATAATGCACACACTACTTCTCCAGCACTGCAAATGAACAGTTGCATTCTTTCAAGTTTTAATTCATTGAATCCTACTGTGTGGAAGCAGGCCGTTCAGCCCATTGAACCCACACCGACCCTCTGACCATCATCCCACCCGGAACTGCTCCCTCCCCCACTAGCCCTGTAATCCTGAATTTTCTATGGCTAATCCACCTAGCCAGCACATCATGGACACCATAGGCAATTTAGCATGACAAATCCACCCAATCTGCGCATCTTTGAACCGTGGGAGGAAACCGGAGCACCCGGAGGAGACGGGGAGAACATGCAAACTCGACACAGCCAGTCGCCTGAGGGTGGAATCAAACCTGGGTTTCCTGGTGCTGTGAGGCAGCAGTGTTAATCACTGAGCCACCGTGCCATTGTTAGAGATTTTTAAAAAATCTTTTCGCATTTTCTTTCCGTCAGTTTTATTCCCCTCTCATAGTTCTGTCTTTCTTTTATCTCACTTTATCTCACTTTCTGCACCTGGGTTTGACATTGAAGTAAAACTTTCAGGCTGACCCTTCCTGGTTCAGCCTCCCTGCAGCTCCTTCATGATTTTTCCATTTGTTTGGGGAGGAGCCACACAGTTGCCTGTCATATTCAGACTGGTCTCACATCCTCCCTGGAGGATGCTGTGTATTTCAATGATTGGCCAATAAAAACTTACCGTAGAAAAACACAAAGAATGACTTTGAGTGTACATCGTGTAAGGAATGGTTGGTTCTGCTTGTTTGTTCACGATCGCAAAATGCAGCCCAATGTCATGGAGAGATTATAACACGCAGCACTGTGCTCACCACAATGAGGCCACATTATGACAGAATTGCTTTCATACTAACTGAAGCCGTTTGAAAATTCTTTATCCATTCCTCTATGAACAGAGAACATAGAACACAGAACATAGAACATTACAGCGCAGTACAGGCCCTACGGCCCTCGATGTTGTGCCGACCTGTGAAACCGATCTGAAGCCCATCTAACCTACACTATTCCATTATCATCCATATGTTTATCCAATGACCATTTAAATGCCCTTAAAGTTGGCGAGTCTACTACATTTGCAGGCAGGGCATTCCACGCCCTTACTACTCTCTGAGTAAAGAACCTACCTCTGACATCTGTCCTATATCTATCACCCCTCAATTTAAAGCTATGTCCCCTCATGCTAGCCATCACCATCTGAGGAAAAAGGCTCTCACTGTCCACCCTATCTAATCCTCTGATCATCTTGTATGTCTCTAAGAGTCACCTCTTAACCTTCTTCTCTCTAACGAAAACAGCCTCAAGTCCCTCAGCCTTTCCTCATAAACCCTTCCCTCCATACCAGGCAACATCCTCTGCACCCTTTCCAATGCTTCCACATCCTTCCTATAACGCGGCGACCAGAACTGTACGCAATACTCCAAGTGCAGCCGCACCAGAGTTTTGTACAGCTGCAACATGACCTCATAGCTCCGAAACTCAATCCCTCTACCAATAAAACCTAACACACTATACGCCTTCTTAACAACCCTATCAACCTGGGTGGCAACTTTCAGGGATCTATGCACATGCACACCGAGATCTCTCTGCTCATCCACACTACCAAGAATCTTACCATTAGCCCTGTGCTCTGTATTCCTGTTACTCCTTCCAAAGTGAATCACCTCACACTTTTACACATTAAACTCCATTTGCCACCTCTCAGCCCAGCTCTGCAGCTTATCTATGTCCCTCTGTAACCTGCAACATCCTTCTGCACTATCCACAACTCCACTGACTTTAGTGTCATCTGCAAATTTACTAACCCATCCTTCTACACCCTCATCCAAGTCATTTATAAAATTGACAAACAGCAGTGGCCCCAAAACAGATCCTTGCGGTACACCACTAGTAACTGAACTCCAGGATGAACATTTCCCATCAACCACCACCCTCTGTCTTCTTACAGCTAGCCAATTTCTGATCCAAACCGCTAAATCACCCTCAATCCCATGCCTCTGTATTTTCTACAATAGCCTACCGTGGGGAACCTTATCAAACGCTTTACTGAAATTCATATAAACCACATCAAGCACTTTACCCTCATCCACCTGTTTGGTCACCTTCTCAAAGAACTCAATAAGGTTTGTGAGGCACTACCTACCCTTCACAAAACTGTGTTGACTATCCCTAATCAAATTATTCCTTCCTAGATGATTATAAATCCTATCTCTTATAATCCTTTCCAACACTTTACCCACAACCGAAGTAAGGCTCACTGGTCTATAATTACCAGGGTTGTCTCTACTCCCCTTCTTGAAGAAGGGGACGACATTTTCTATCCTCCAATCTTCTGGCGCTATTCCTATAGATAATGACGACATAAAGATCAAAGCCAAAGGCTCTGCAATCTCCTCCCTAGCTTCCCAGAGAATCCTAGGATAAATCCCATCCGGCCCAGGGGACTTATTTATTTTCACACTTTCCATAATTGCTAACATCTCCTCCTTATGAGCCTCAATCCCGTCTAGTCTAATAGCCTGTATCTCAGTATTCTCCTCGACAACATTGTCTTTTTCCTGTGTGAACACTGACGAAAAATATTCATTTAGTGCCTTTCCTATCTCTTCAGACTCCACGCACAACTTCCCACTACTGTCCTTGACTGGCCCTAATCTTACTCTAGTCATTCTTTTATTCCTGACACACCTATAGAAAGCTTTAGGGTTTTCCTTGATCCTACCTGCCAAAGACTTCTCATGTCCCCTCTGGCTCTTCCCTAACTGTGCCTTCACACCTCATCTTTACGTAAGCCTCCTTCTTCCTCTTGACAAGAGATTCAACTTCTTTAGTAAACCACCGTTCCCTCGCTCGACCACTTCCTCCCTGCCTGACAGGTACATACTTATCAAGGACATGAAGTAGTCCACATTCCAATTGTGCCTAGCCCCTGTAGTTTCCTTCCCCATCCTATGCATCCTAAATCTTGCCTAATAATTGCCTTTCCCCTAGCTATAACTCTTGCCCTGCGGTATATACCTATCCCTTTCCGTCGCTAAACGTAACCGAATTGTGGTCACTATCACCAAAGTGTCACCTACCTCCAAATCTAACACCTGGCCTGGTTCATTACACAGTACTAAATCCAATGTTGCCTCGCCTCTTACATACTGTGTCAGGAAACCCTCCTGCACACATTGGACCAAAACTGACCCATCTAAAGTACTCGAACAATAGCATTTCCAGTCAATATGTGGAAAGTTAAAGTCCCCCATAACAACTGCCCTGTTCCTTTCGCTCCTATCCAGAATCATCTTTGCAATCCTTTCCTCTACATTTCTGGAACTTTTCGGAGGCCTATAGAAAACTCCCAACAGGGTGACCTCTCCTTTCCTGTTTCTAACCTCAGCCCATACTACCTCAGTAGACGAGTCCTGATCAAACGTCCTTTCTGCCACCGTAATACTGTCCTTGACTAACACTGCCACACCTCCCCCTCTATTCCCACCTTCCCTGATCTTACTGAAACATCTAAACCCTGGAACCTGGAACAACCATTCCTGTCCCTGCTCTATCCATGTCTCCGAAATGGCCACAACATCGAAGTCCCGGGTACCTACCCATGCTGCAAGTTCACCCACCTTATTCCGGATGCTCCTGGCGTTGAAGTAGACACATTTCAAACCACCATCCTGCCTACCGGTATACTCCTGCGACCTTGAAACCTTATTCATGACCTCACTACTCTCAACCTCCTGTACATTAGAGCTACAATTCAGGTTCCCATCCCCCTGCTGAATTAGTTTAAACCCTCCTGAAGAACATTAGCAAATTTCCCCCCCAGGATATTGGTACCCCTCTGGTTCAGATGTAGACCATCCCGTTTGTAGAGGTCCCACCTACCCCAGAATGATCCCCAATTATCCAGGTATCTGAATCGGTCCCTCCTGCACCATCCCTGTAGCCATGTGTTCAACTGCTGTCTCTCCCTATTCTTCACCTCGCTAGCACGTGGCACGGGTAACAAACCAGAGATAACAACTCTGTTTGTTCTAGCTCTAAGCTTCCACCCTAGCTCCTTGAATTTCTGCCTTACATCCCCATCCCTTTTCCTACCTATGTCGTTGGTGCCTTTGTGGACCATGACTTGGGGCTGCTACCCCTCCCCCTTAAGGATCCCGAAAACACGATCCGAGACATCACGGACCCTGGCACCTGGGAAGCAACACACCAACCGCAAGTCTCTCTTGTTCCCACAGAATCTCCTATCTGTCTCCCTAACTATGGAGTCCCCAATGACTAATGCTCACCTCCTCTCCCCACTTCCCTTCTGAGCAACAGGGCCAGACTCTGTGCCAGAGACCTGTACCCCATGGCTTACCCCTGGTAAGTTGTCCCCCCCAACAGTATCCAAAACGGTATACTTGTTATTGAGGGGAACAGCCACAGGGGATCCCTGCACTGTCTGCCTGTTCCCTTTCCGTCTCCTGACTATAACCCAGCTACCTTTTTCCTGTACCTGAGGTGTGACTACCTCCCTGTAACTCTTCTCAATTACCCCCTCAGCCTCCCGAATGATCCAAAGTTCATCCAGCTCCATCTCCAGTTCCCTAACGTGGTTTCCAAGGAGCTGGGGTTGGGTGCACTTCCTGCAGATGTAGTCAGTGGGGACACTAATGGTGACCCTTACCTCCCATATTCTACAGGAGGGATAAGAGCTAGTCAAAATGTAATTGGTATTCTTGTTTAATGTATTACAGAACCATTTACAACATAGCTGAAATGAAATGTGTCATCTCCTTCCCAGCAGTTGGTTTAATTGGTGTTTTTACTCCTTAGCTTGGAATTTAAACATTGATACAAATACCACCAAAATATAGCCTGATGTCTAGACAGCCTTGCTGTCCTTCATGATATGGTAAGCCCACGGCCAAACAAGAAATCACTTCTTTGATTGTAGATATAGCAGATGGAGTTCTATGCTTTTGCCGTCTGGAATATTATGTTTTAATATGACTTTACCATTTGCACTGGAGAATGCAATGTTGTAATATGACCTAAAGGTTCTGGTACCAGCAAAGTTCACAAGCCTCTTGGCAGGATTTGGTTTTGCTGGTAACTTACAGTTCTTGTTGTCAGGTCTTCTGGAAGTAACATTAAGAATAAACAGGAAGACCTGCCTACTCATTCTACCAGTAATTCAGAGCTGTGAAAACAAGTTTGAAGGTATATAACTTGAGACAATGTATGAATTTGCCACATATTATCCAGCCTCATTCATTAAGATTGACACCCAGGTTTGTGTTCCTGGTTATTAAACCATTGAAAAGAACACACTTGAGGGAGGCGTATCCTGTAAGAGCTGAGCACCCTAAAACACCAACTATCTGGTCTCATGTGTGATAGGCTTTTTTTTCTCTTCAAAGGAGTTGTTGGCAAAGCTGGCATTACTATCACTGTGTTAGTTGGATAAAAAAGGGATGTTGGCACTCATGGAATTGGGGAGAATATTCTGCAGAAATAATTGTAAGTTGATTATCTTTAACTGCCCTTGAACTGAACATTTCAGAGGGCAATTATGTATCAATAATATTGCTGTAGGTCTGAAGTCATGTGTAGGCCAGACCAGGGAAGGATGATTCCTTCCTTAACGGGCATGAATGAAGCAGATGCGTTTTGATATAATTATTGGTAGTTGTCATGGTCACTGTTACTGAAGCTACCTTTACAGTTCAAATTTATTAATTGAATTTGAAATCTACCAGCTGCCATGGTGGATTTGAACACTTGTCCCCAGGTCACTGAGCAGGGCCAATGGATTGCCAGTCTATGTGATCACTATCACTGTACTAGTTAGGTAACAAAGGAATGTTGGCACTCATGGAATTGGGGAGAATATTCTGCAGAAATAATTGTAAGTTGATTAGTTTTGGGTTACTCCTAAAAGAAATAAGGGCACACCACGTACATGTCATTTTTTTATGATCTCCTGTTATTTTGGGATGTTGAAGAAATCGACAGTTTAGGTCAATATTTCTTGATTTTGTTTATGTTTCTTTGCTAGTATGTATGATCAAGATATCCGAAAGTCAAGATTATAAAAATTAGATGAAAAAACAATGTTTATCACCATCCCTTCACCACAAAAGTTGATCACTATATTCAAATAGTTTTAAAACTGAATCAGGTTCTGTGTTCCCGACCCTCTGTATAGTTGGAAGATCATCAAAATCCTAACATTAGGACCTTAAACTCAACACAGTCCACATTGAGTGCATGGTCCCAAGGTAATCCTTTCTTTCATCCCAACCTCTGTATCAGAGGAGCAGGAAAGCTAATGTTTTGGGTCTGGACCCTTAGAACACAGAACAGCACAGCACAGTACAGGCCCTTCGGCCCACAATGTTGTGCCGAACTCTTACCCTAAACCTAAAGTCTATCTAACCACTATCCCTACCTTATACTATTATCCATATGCCTATCTAATAGCTGCTTAAATGCCCCTAATGAGGCCGACTCCACTACCCTCTCCGGCAATGCATTCCATGCCCCTACCACTCTCTGAGTAAAGAACCTACCTCTGATGTCTCTCCTATATCTACCTCCACTCACTTTAAAACTATGCCCCCTTGTATTAGCTACCTCCACCCTGAAGAAGGGTCCAGACCCAAAACGTCAGCTTTCCTGCTCCTCTAATTCAGCCTGACCTGCTGTGTTCATCCAGCTCTACACCTTGTTATCTAGTACATATCTAGTGACCTGTCAGTGTAAGCCAGAACGTCAGATTGATGGCCAAATGCACATTCTGGTGTTTAACCTTTTCCCTTGAAGTACTAACCATTATTAGCCAATAGTGTTGCACCTTTTATTCATTTTGTGGGATGTGGGTGTTGCTGGCTGGCCAGCATTTATTGCCTGACCCTCATTGCCCTTGAGAAGATGGTGGTGAGCTGCCTTCTTGAACTGCCGCAGTCCACCTGCTGTGGGTTGACCCACAGTGCCATTAGGGGGGGAATTCTAGAACTTCGACCCAGCGATGGCGAAGGAACTTTTCAACGCTGAAGCTCTTTAGAGGGAAATCCATGTTTTTCTTTTCTTTATCTGGCATGTGAGTGAGTGTTTTGGACGAGTTAGAAAGGTAAACACATATTTTTATTTTATGAACTGTGCTGGTTAATACTGTCAACATAATTGTTGAATAAGCTTAATTTTATGATTAATCAATAATTTTGTGTTCATTGTAGATATCAGATTGATGCATCTTTTTATCCTGTATCCAATATAGAGAATGTGTATGATTTGCTATATGGAAAACTGAATGAAACAATTATATTCATGTCGTGATCCATGGAGTAGTTGCACTACAGAAAGCCCATGTACTCTCCCATCTGGGTTATAGCAAAGTGAAATGTCATATGAGATGATAATTATTGCCAGTCTTTACAGTACAGATGGGAGAGGGTTTGGAGGGGATTACTTGTTGATGGGCAACCAGAATAATATGTTTTCTGCTGTTTAATTATCTTTTCTGATGAAATCTCAGTTGAGGTGCAATGCATTTTGAAGACTTCATTTAAGTGTATTTAGCCTTACTCAACCCAATCATACTTGAAATTCTGAGGTTGGATTTGTCACTGCTGCATGTAAAGGTAGCGCTGCTTAATGACATGTCATCACCCCTGTTTGTAGATATGGGATAAATCGCAATGTAGCACTTTGTTTATGCTCAACATTCTCTTTTGGCATCAGGAAAATATCAAGTGAGATGTTACATTCACTATTAACAAGAGATCCAAACGCCAAGGAAGCAAAACCCAAGAATTTGACAGTCAATTGTTGAGGATAAACATTTAACTGTGGTGAGAGCAGAGGCTTGAAGAATCGTATGTGATTTAAACACAGATCTTTCGCCTTGAACAAAGAATGATGGAGTGAAAGTCTTCTCTTTCTATCATTCTAATATTACTCTGTAAAGTAAATCTGAGCAGTTTAAATCCAGTTCCTTGTGGCCTCTACAACAGTACAAAGGTGTACTCAATTTGGCACCAGTTGCTAAAATCATCATCTGAAACCAAAATGTTGGCAGATTTGAAGAATGGTGGTACAGTGAGATAGGTTTCTAGCCAATATGGTGATAGGTCATTGAAGACCTTTACTGGTAAGGTATAGTTAACTCATATGCTGGGAGCTTTAGTTTCCTCCAATGCTCAGAGTACCATTGAGCAGGTGCAGCCACAGACTGCCTGGCATATTGTTACATGTCTCCGCACGGGTGACAGGCTCTGTATTTTCGGATGACAAGGGTATAAATAGCATCTGCAGCATGGTTAGGTTTTGGATGCAAATAGACATTTGCTTCCTAAGCCATGGAATGTCCAAGCAATTTTTGTTTTGTTTTCCAAGTGTTTTATATACTTGATGACTTGCGAAGTCGTTAGAAGCAAATCTCGTAAAATAACCCAGAGCCTTGAACCAGACACTTACCACACAGATTTTCAAGTTTAAATGCCCACAGGTCCTGATTCGAAGTATGGCTGAAGCCCTTGTACGTAATTGGCATGGTCATGCCTGAAGAGCAGGAGGATATGTCTTCCCCTGGGATAGCTGCTTACAATAATTTGAATGCAATCTAAAGCTTGTATCTTGAACAGGTTAAGGCTTTGCTGTATTTGTGTCTGATCTCACACAACGATACAGATTATGAAAAACATTGCTGTTTACTAATACTGCTTTGACTAATTTACAAATTACTGACATGTAATTCGAACTCTCCCTTTAGATCCTGTGTTGCAAGTACACTGTTAAAACCTACAGACAATTTTTATCCCATCCCATAATAGTCACACAGCTGCTACACATTTAGGACTCCACCCATTGTGTGATACAATGCCTGTTGTCTCTACAGTATCACGTAAGTAGCAGTTCTGAGAGATGAGGAAACTAACACCATTCTGGTTTGGTTTCAGTGAATCAAACTGGTTCAGACCTGCTCAACATGGAGTTGAAACTCTTCTGCGCCGAAGTGACTGAATCTGTCCATTCCTGATAATCAGACGAAAGAAGCATTATCTGAGGACCAATGGCATGTGACCAGCTTACCATCAAGGATCCTATGAAATCAATGCACTTTATTTTCCTTATTCTTGATTACCGTTCAGTTGGAAACTAGCAGCCGCATGGCCTTGAAAACATTAGTCTGGCCTGCAGCTGAGGGAGTTTCCCACTGGTGGCAAAGCTTTCTAAGAAATTACAGTGGCCACAGAAAGATAATTAAAGTGCCAATGTCATTGTTTTTCTTAAAACAATTAAATAATGAAGAATCCTGAAGCACATACATGACTGTGTCCATAACATGTTGTATGGCGTGTTCTAGCAACTTTGATTTAAACGTTTTAAATATTGATTGGAATAAGTGCATTGAGTAGATGAGTTAACTTCAATCTCCGACCAATTCACTAAAATTTCTCTAATTGGAAGTTGGTCCTTGACATGTCCTTCTGTTATCTTTTTCTATATTCCATGCCAAATGGCAGAGAGCAAAAAAAAGAATGCATGCTTGACTTGCATTTATATAGCGCCTTCCAAGACCTCAGGAAATCCCAAAGCACTTTACATTCAACATTGTACTTTTGAAGTCAGTTGTAGTGTAGGAAATATGGCAGCCAATTTGTGTCAGCAAATTCAAACAGCAGTATTCTGATAAAAACCAGATAGACTGTTTTTAGTGATGTTGATTAGGACAAAATATTGGCTATATCAGGGATAACCACGTTGGTCTTTTTGAAAGACTGCCATGGAATCTTTTATGAGAAAAGCTGAGGCCTTGGTACAGTGTCTCATCAGAAAGACAATATCTCTGACTCTGCAGCAATCTCTCAGTAATGCACCAGAGTGTTAACCCAGATTTTTGTGTTTATATCTCTGGACTGAAATGAGTGAAGCCGTTGATAGTCAAGGGGTGATGGTTAGACTTGCTCTGTCTTGTTGGAGATACCTGCCACTTGCGTGGTGTAAATGCTACATGCTTAATTCTGGACGTTACCTATGTCTTGCTGCATTACAGGCAAGCAAACTTTATTATCTAAGGAACTGTACATAAAACTACTGATTTGTATATGAATCCTCAGTGAACCTCTGATCTTGTAATGGAGGTAGATCATGGATGAAGCAGCTGAAGATTGTTGGACATAGAGTATTCACCTAATTTCCATAAAACATCCATCTGCCCCAAAACTCATTTCCATCAAAGCCAATATCTATGTGTTTTTCAATCTCTTCCCCAGCTACCAGTTTCCTCATGTGAGAGCCACAGAATAGTTGTTTCTAATAACATGCAGCTCATGAAAAGCCAATTAACATTAGTGTTTATTTTTCTGCAAGAAACAGATGTGAAGCAGATGATGACCAAAAGATTGCTGTGTCCTGTACATTTGAAACAAGGCTAAATCAGCCACACTATCATTCATTTGTGCTCACGCTTAACAAGCCTGAGACACTTACTCAAGGGAGTTTGGATAGGTTTAGATGAAAAACTAGCGCCCAGTGAGTCATTAGAACAGAACAAAACTGTACCATACAAATGCAGAACTGGAAGATGATTTCTTTGTATAAAAGCTTAAGAGATGTAAACCAGGCTGCAGAGCATGTGAATGATGATCCCACCGGTCTCTCCAAGTCAAGAAAATTGCTAGTACAGCTTGTGACACATGTAGAGGGTGCTATCCAAAGGTGTATAGCAGAGGGACAAGATACTGGCGGCCAGGAGTGCATGTTGTGTTGGAGAAGATTTCGCCCATTTGGGGAATATCTGCAAAGCTTGCCCTGCTTTGTGCAAGATCTCAACAGCTCAACTCAGTGTGAAACATTGAATGACATTACTGCAGGCCTCAGAGGTATGGCAATTGGGTTGATAGGCACCGTGAGACCAGAGGATGTTTGGTTGATTCTCTCTGAGGGATTTAGTGAACATTCAGTTTATGAGGGCTGCTCTTCTACTGTCAGATGCTAACCAGAATCCAGAACTTAAAACCAATTCAAATTTGCAAGATCAACAAAGGAACCCCTTTTCCCTTTATTCAACCCAGGACTGGAGTCCTTGGGATATAAGGGATTTCTCTACCCCAAGACTGATAGAAGGAAGCTGCCTAGAACTATGATCCTACGCATGAAATGAGGTGTTAGAACAGGGCAGACAAGAACTTGTGTGATCATAAGAGTTGTGTATTGTGAAAAATATTTGTATTAATTCATTAGAATATGTGATACAAGGATTGCAAAGTTAATGTGTGGATGTTGAAGCTGATGATTATAGTGTGATGCTTCATTATGAAAAGAAAGAACTTGCTTGGAAGGAAGGCAGCAACACATATTTATATAACATCTCTTATGGCCTCAGAACATCTCAAAGCCCTTCACAGCCAATTGAAATACTTTTGAAGTGGTGCCCCCTTTGGAATGACCAAATCAGTTTTGTTTTCAGTTGTTATGTTGTTTGAGGGATAAACATTGGTCAGGACATCAGGAGAATTCACTTTGTTTTTGAAAACTGCCACAGGATTGTTTCGATCTAACTGAAGACAAGACCATATTTTAAAAGCCAATTGTGAATTTTACAATTTGATAGGAAATATGTGACCTGGAAAGTGAGAAACTAAGTGTGATAAAGGACACAAATCACTAGGAAGTAGTGAAAGAGATTAATAATGCTATTCAAAAAGGAAACCAGGCACTAGAGTTTATTCACGCAGAGATAGGGTCAAAAAGTGGGAATGTTATGTTAAACTGCATAGACCACACAGAGACAGTTCTGGTTGCCATTTTATTAAAATGGAGAGACAATGGACAGTCTACTGAAGAGACTTACAAGAGAATATACCAAAAAATGCAAAATTATACCTATTAGAAAAGAATGAATGGACTGGGACTCTTTTTGAAAAGGGAAAGCTGAGGAGTGTTATAATAGACCATTTTAAAATTGTAAAATTGTGAAATGCTGTTACTGTGGGCTTGGAGCAAATGCTTCCACTTGTAGGGAAGAACTAATCTAAAAGCCTTCATTATTAGATCATCTTCAAAATATCAAATATAGAATTCAGCAGAAACCTCTTTACTCAGAAAATGGGAGAATCTTGAACTCATGACCACAGGGAGTGGTTGAGGCAAATAGTATAAGTGCTTTTAAGGGGAAGTTAGATAAGCTTATGAGGGAGAAAGAGTAGGGGCTATGTTGATAGAGTTAGATGAGGAAGGATTGGAGAAAGCTTGAGCTTAATTGTCCCAAAGACTAGTTGGTCCAAATGACTTGTTTCCTGTTCCATGCTATAATGCAATGTAAAAGGAGAGCCCACCTGACAAAACAGCACTCCATCAGCAATGGCTGAAGTGGCAGTCTAGATTATCTGCTTGAGTATTAGAGTGGGATTTGAACCTTCTGATTCAGTGATGAGAATGTACAACTGAACAAGGCATATATTAATCTAACAATAAGAAGTGTGTTGCTGAACTCTGAGCACACCACACCTCTTTTCAAACCTCTGTTATATTTAATTGGGAATTGTAATTTAATTTCTAAAAGCCACAGAATTGAGAACTAAATCACAGACAATGATTCTTAACGGTTCAGAGCAGCCCCGACAAGCCATCAGTTTGTTTCTCTGAGTGACATCAGTTTCTGAGTTCAATGAAGAATTAAAACCTATCAGTCTCCCTAAGAGCTCGTTGGATTAAATTGCTGGACAATCTGCAAATTTCCTGCTGAAATTCCCACAAGTGACCAGGAAAGTGCAGAATTTCTGGGTCAACCCTTAATTTTTCCAAGACCAGCAGGGCGTTCTCCTGGAATCCTGATCGATAATCTCCCTCCACCCCCACAAATAACTACACAAAAATGTCATATTACTCATTAATATTACTGGTATTCACAGGATCTTCCTGTGTGCAACATTATTGCTGCATTTGCCTAATTAAAGTCAGTCAGTCCTCTCCAAAGCGGCTCAATGCATCTGTGGTGTTTGAGATGTTTCTGAAAGAGATGATGATGCAGAGTAAATCTGGTTCTTTGTACTGGAGAAACAACGTGACATGATCTCCACGAGGTGATCTCGCAGTTCTATCTTATACTGCACTAATCTGACTGCTGAGTTAATGCTACCAGCCTCTATAATGCATCAACACAAAAGTCGTAGCTAGCCCATACGTATCACAGTTGTGAGACAGCATTTTCATCAATGATCTGCAGAAAAAACCACTTCAAAATTTGAGCCAAATATGCAGTTCCTGTGACGATGGTTTGAGTACTTCCGCAACCTACAAAAGGCGGTGCAAGGCTAAATCTGGGAGACTTGTCCAATAACTGAACAGAATACTTTCTTAAAGAACTCTGCCACTTGTCTTCTGCAGTCATATGTCTGAATTGTAATAGAATGGAATTTGGAGCAGGTAATTTGCACAGCTGGTATTCTAACTTCCAGTGGTTTAGAGTGGGTTATGTTTTATACTGCATTTAGCATTTAGGAACTTTTAGAAATTATTATTTGTTTTAAATGTGTGTTCAAAATAATTGAAAATTTCTTTTGTGCACCTCAGGAAACAAGTGCACGAGATGTCACTGAGGTCGGTATTGTCTTTAACCTGTTTGCTTGTTTTTTTCAGGGATTCTACACATACTTGTGCTGTTGTCTTTATCTTGTCTCAACACCAGTGCTGCTCCTATATTGAATAAAACAATGAATATGAGCTACCAACTAGCAGTTGAATTAAATCGCTCTGCCTCTGCTTTACTAGATTTATATGTAAGAAACTTTTACCTTATTGTTATCCTTTCAAATCTTGAATGTTTTATTTGAAATTGCATTTTGTTTTTAGTTTAGTCCTTAAAACCCTTAAGCGTAACTCATTGAATTCCATATCTATGATTTCCCACAAACTGTCACTTTAAATTATTTTCCAAACGTAGGGATGTAATGGTGCAGTTATAACGTTGCCCTTCAAGCTGGGATTGAAACTGCCCCTGACTGATCTTTTACCATTCTCGGTTATAGTGGGTGAATTTCAAATGCTATCATTTTAGGGATCCAGTGTACTTCCTGCTGCTGCTCTCATCCAGGCTTGGGATTTGCTGGAGCTTGGTGATTCCCACAGTCAAGACAGACAGAACCTAGGTGTTTAAGTGTGGACCAGATGATCGCTTGTGAAATTGCTGTGTCTCCTATTCCATGTGTCTCCATCATTGTTGGATTCACATGTTCATTTGGCATTGATTGTGTGATGGCACATGCCATATCATTCTTTCTCATGGTGCTCCTTTTGATGTGCAAGTACCTGAAAACTGATCAGTTGCAACCAGTCCAGTTGATGCATTTCCAAATCTCAAACACGTCTCCACAATAAACTGACAACCTTGCTCTATTAGAAAGGGACAATGTTTGAAAAGAAACCAAATAGTATTAGAAGGTAGTGGAAGAATCTTTTCGCTGTATGGGCAGATAGGAAAGTGGAGTTAAGGACACAATTGGATCAGGCACGCTTGTACTGAATGGCAGAGCAGGCTAAGGGGCTGAATGGCCAACTCCTGTTCTTTTCTTATGTTCTTAAACTGAGGTTGCATTAATCTGAGAACAATTGGTGCTAAGGATGTCTATGTAGCTGGGAATGACATCAGTCAGACTGATAAGTGTGTGCTGTAAGCTCATTACTCTGTCAATGAGATGAACTGTAGTTTGGAAAGGTACAGTTCATGCCTGTGTTTCCCCAAGTATTATCTTCTGATCATGGGCAGAACACCTGAGGACATGCTGGACACAGGAAGAGAGGGGAAGTTACAATGTGAGTCACTGGTATTTCCCACCTTCCATATTGATTCCATCACTAACGCCTCCACTCTCATTCAGCACTGGAACTTTACATGTGGTATCAAGGATATCCTGAAGTGGAGAAAAATGATGTTTCATGTGTGTTGCTCTTCTTATGAATAATGAAAGTACAGTATAAAACAACTACCCCTTAACTTGTTTGTTTTAATGCTCTTACGTGGATGATATTTCTAAGTGCAATGTCTTTACAAAAGAGCAGTTAATCCAGACTTGCATGACATCTTTACTTCAATAATTCAAAAGGCACAGGCTCAGAGATTGTTTCTAATTCACTCATTGGCATTGGTCTGACTGAGAAATGCTATGTCTCTGATTAGAATGCTGTGAGTGGTACATTCACTTGTCACACCCCACCTGGAGACAGTCACTGGTTGCCAGTGCTCTGCCTTCGCTGTAGGTAGATGTGTGGGGACTAGAATTAGTGGTGAAGATGAAAGAAAAAACAGGAAACAATGTAAGTTATAAAATGAGTACTACGTGAAAATGCATTCTCATCTAGGATCTGTAAAAATAATATAGAAAGGCATTAAATTTCCAGTTAACTAGTGACAGTCGCATTGCTAACAAAAACATTTCCTGTTTATTTAGTAAGATAGCAATTAAAGTCGCTTCTTAATGGGTTCCTTTGAGTTGTGATGAGTACAGCATAATTGAATGTGAGGCAACAACATGATTGTACTTTAAACTATCTTGACTCTCTGGAATTGAATCCCGAAACTCCTTGTTTTCCCGATTTAATGTCCCACATAAATAGTGCCTTTCTGACTAATTTAGGAATCTATTTGTTTTTCTGATGACAACTTTTAAAGTGCCTTGGGATGTTTATAGATGGTAAAGATGCTCTCTCTCTCTCTCTCTCTCGTGTATATATATGCAAGTGTTGTTATGTATTCCTATTACTAACATTAGCTTTTATTTTCAGCTGTCTGCTCAAGGCTTTCCTTTCTCTAATGATAATGCCAAACTACATGTGTGCAAAGTTGAGATGAAGTGCCTTCCCAGAGAACACCTAGCCAACATGGAGAACAATGAAATGCTTAGGAGAATACACACGGGTGTAAAACAGTTTGATTTGCACTTGAAAAATGTTGAGGTCCAGCAGAAGAATATGAACTCTCTGAAGAAAGAAATGCACGATGAGCTTAAAAATACTCGGACGCAGCTAATATCGCTGCAGTCAAACCTCCGGTTGATTCTGGACATCAGAGGTTATCACGTTCCCGAAGAGTTAGAATGTTCTCCAGAACACATTGGCATCCCTAATAATCTGTTTAAACAGAAGCAACTAGGATGTGCAATACTGCGAGAGTTTAAATGGTATATGAAGCAAGTGTTAAAGAGTTTTCGTCACATATTGAGGAATGCGTTTGGGAACGCAGCTGTCAACTCATAGTTTGCGTGCAGTACAATATTTGGTTTACGCTGCAACTGAGTATACTGCACCTTCTACAATTTCCACTCCAGCCCAGTAAGGGACTCTATGAGAATAAATTGTGGAAATGTGACATTCAGATACAATATGCAATTGCCTTACTTGCAAGTCCAGCAATACATTCACCTGGGCCAATATCTTTGCTGAAGTTGTTAAGTGCACTTCAACATGTGTTGTGACTTAAATCAGGTTTGAAGAAGAACAGGTTCTGCCTTGCAAATATGTTGAGTAAGAAGCTATTTGAGACATTTCAAATTACATTTTCGGGGAAGAAAGAAACAAAACGTTCAACCAATTTTATATTTTAACAGTTTTAAATGAAGTTAAAAACTGACCTAAAGTGAGCTGCCAGTTTCCAAAGATTGATTAATTGCCTTCCAAAGGATTATTTCTTGTACAACCTGATCTTCATAGTGATGGACTCTGTAGTGTGATATGTTTCCCTACATGAGAATTTTTTTTTGTTTTGAAGTTGAGTTTTTTTGTTATGTTGACGAAAAACAGAACTCCAAGTTAGTATAATTAGAATATTTCAAATATTGATACTAAATGCAGTATAAATTGATATATTTGCATCTGTCCGAATGAGTGCAAGATGAAAACCTTCAACAGCATGTCTCTTTTTCAGCAATACTCCAGATGGTGACTGTATTAATTATAACTTCTTCCATGGGGCTCAAGCCCTCATCTCAAACAATTTCTTTTGTCAACCAATTTGGAAGTAAGATTTTCGCCATTACTGGCTTATAAATGCAGGTGTTTCTACCTCTTTTCAGCAGCATTGGACTGATTCTAACCTCTCTTACGTTTCCACCTGTATTTTATCATTTTGTTCAGATCATCTACATCCTCGAGTATCGCTGGAAGATCTCCAGTTTCTGGCACACCTTTGTTCAGTCGTGATATTTATTCAGTTGTGGTATTTATTAAAATACACAGATTACAGTTTAAAAATGCTGCCGTTTTCAAGAAAAGCTTAGTGAGAAAACTGGATACTCAAGATTTAAAAGCTGTAAATACTTTGTGGAGAGAGACAAAAAAGTTAACATTTCAGGTTAATGACTTTTTGTCACAGCTTAAAGTGATATTCAAAAAAACCAGCCGTTCTGAAGAACAGCCTAGGTTTGTTTTCTTATCATTATTTATTTAATTATTATTAAATATTAAGAATATTAAATATATTATAAATTTTGTACACAGGCTTATTTAATATGTTTTTTTGTATTTATTTGGATTTTTAAATAAAGAATTGAACTAACCTCATTCTTCCATTGTTTCTTTGTTACATATCTATTAATTGAATGATTTCTAATTGAGGTTGTACAGGATGTTGGTAAGGCCTCTTCTGGACTACAGTGTGCAGTTCTGGTCGCCCAGGTATAGGAAGGATATTATTAAGATGGAGAGGGTTCAGAAGAGATTCACCCAGGATGTTGCTGGGAATAGAAGGTTTGAGTTATAAGGAGAGGCTGGATAGGCTGGGACCTCTTCCATTGGAGCTTGAGGCATGACCTTATAGAGGTTTATAAAATCATTAGGGGTATAGATAAGTCAAATGGCAGGTGTCATTTCCCTAGGGTGGGAGATTTCAAGACTGGGGAGCATATTTTTCAGATGAGAGGAGAAAGTTTTAAAGAAGAAATGAGAGGCAATTTTTTTTCACAGACAGTAGTTTGTGTGTGTAATGAGCTTCCAGAGGAAGTGGTGGATACGATCACAGTTACAATGTTTAAAAGACATTTAGATGAGTACATGAACAAGAAATGTTTGCAGGGATGTGGGACTAGTTTAGTTTGGGATTATGGTTGGCATGACTGGTTGGACCAAAGAATCTGTTTCCGCGCTGAATGAATCTGTAACTCTATGATACCAAAAATTCGGCTGACAGTGCACAGAAATTTAATTGCTGAATTAATAGCGTTCTAGTAACAAATACAGTACATGTAATTAATAGCATGCAGAATTCATGACTTTTTCCTTGCTATTTGTATTCATCATTATTGTCTCATCTCTCTCTTTGTCATTTTACTAGCTTCTTGCTGTCATTGATTTAAGTAAGAATGATGTAACACTTTAATTCCATTACATTAGAACTAGGGATTTGTTAACAGGAAAGGTGTCATAGTAACCAAGTACATCTAAAGAATGGGTGCTGTATGTTCTAACCAGAGGTTAAAACACTTGAGAGAAATTTGTAGAAATATTAAATGAAGACAAAAAAATGGATTGAAAGGCTTAACATCCCACTTCTTACCCCTTAAAACACCCAGAATTATTGTGTAGAGCTGGATGAACACAGCAGGCCAGGCAGCATCAGAGGAACAGGAAAGCTCACGTTTCGGGCTTCATCCCTGCCTCCTTGACATGTCCGTCTTCTCTCCCACCTATCTGCTCCACTATCTACCTTGTATCACCGCCCCCCCTCTCTATTTATATCAGAGACCCCATCGCCTCCCCCATTTCTGAAAAAGAGTCCCGACCTGAAACATCAGCCTTCCCACTCCTCTGATGCTGCCTAGCCTGCTGTGTTCCTCCAGCTCCACACCTTGTTAACCCAGAATTATATGTTTTTGGCATTTTTAATTGTAAAAAGTCAATAGTTTGACCTCTATTATTCAGCATCCTGCCACTCCTAGTTGCATTGATCCATGACTCCAGATCAACTCTAGACTCTAATCTCCATGCTTAACCCCAGAATCACAGAAGTCTTATGGAGCAAAAGAGGCCATTTGACCCATCGTGCCTGCACTAGCTCGTTAAATGAGCATCATTACCTATTGCTGCTCTTCTGTTTTTTTCCACAATTGACCTTAAAAAATAAACCTTTGAACTAATTTAGATAATGGTTTCAGACTTAGCTCAGTGACTAGCAACCTTATGAGTCAGGCTGTGAATTTAGCACCGCAGATTTACAGAGGAGTTATCCTTCAGATGCAATATTATAGTATGCCTTCTCAGATAGATGGAAATACTTTGAAGAATAGCAGAAGATTCTTGTTGATGGCCCCTCCAGGCACAACTTATATATCCCTCAACCGACACAACTAAAACAAATGAATAAATTCGCAACTCGGTGCTGTTTGTGCGTGCTTTGTGAATGCAAATTGCCTGCTGTATTTTGTACATAAAATAAGATGCAGTTTTTAAAAAAGTAATTAATTGGTACAATAAAGTGCTTTCGGACATCCTGAGGCTATTAAAAGAGCTACACAAACGCAAATTTATCCTTTTTGTTACACAAGAGTGAATGCTGAGGATAATAAAAATAATTCTTGCCTGGTCTTTCTTTAATTTGTTCCACGGATGTGGGAAAATGGTAAAGGCATTATTTATTGCCTGTCCCTAGTTGCCCTGACAATAATAAGAGCTAACCACAATTTGTGGGACTGGAGTCATATGTGTAACAGACTGGGCAGGGGTGGCAGGTTTCCTTGGTCAACCTGTTGGCATTTTAAAACACTATAGCATCTTTTATAGTCATTTTTCCTCTGCAACTAGCCCACAAATCACCAGATTTATTGTGTTCTGTTTCATAACTTGTCATGACGGGATATGAACTCACACCCTGTGGTTTTTAGTCGTGCTGCATGACCACCACACTACATTAAGGAGGAACTTCTTACTGCTTTAATTTGTGCTTATCATGATGGAATAGATTAACATAGTTTGTTGCAGAAGGAATAGTTCATAGTTGGAATGGTCTTTTCTTATGCTATAGTGTGTTGGACTTGTACATCCTCATGGTGATCTGGTTGCATATACAAGGAGAGTCCATGATCAACACGTGTTCACTTTTTTCAGATATGTATCACAAGGATACCATAGAAAAAGCATATTGCCTTTGGAACAGGCAGATTCAGTACATGCAGATTCACCAGAGCAGCAGAATTGGAAATTATGAAGAGGAACCACAAGTACATTATTAGGCTTGTATTCCCTGTGATATGGCAAGTTAAAGAATGATTTTTTTGGACTTTTTCTTTAGGATTTTGAAAGAAATGGATAGGGTGAAGAGAAACATATTGACAGTCTAGATCAAGGGGGTATAACTTTAAAATCAGAGTGAGGCCAATCAAGAAATACATTAGAAATGCTTCAGATAAGGGGTGCCAGAAGTGTAGAACACTTACACAAAAAGCAATAGATACTAGCTTAACTAATAATTAAAAATCTGAAACCTGTAGGATTTTTTTTGTGCTCGGAAGGATATACACAGATACAGAGTCACAGCATGTCGTTGCAGCTAGGATGCATGTCATCTAAGACCTTGCCAAATGGTAGAATGAGTTTGAGGGGCTGAATGGCCTCCAGCTCTCCCTATGTTTCTGTGATGCTCTCAGAAATCCTAGATGTGTGTGCAAAATTAGTGGAATCAATTATGACCTGACTTAAAATTAGTGGGTCAGATATTTAATAACTCTTTATGAAAATATGCAGTTGAATTCTCTGCTACTTTAGTTTCTATACTGTCCTGTATAAAAAAAAGTGTCAAATTTATTTGATGCATCAGAGATAGCTTTTAGTAGAGATTACATAATATCTGCATTGACTTTATCCCTTTGAGCATTACTTTTCTTACTCTTGATATTTACTTTTAAACCAGGAAACATTTGTCTAGTTTGGCAGAATGTACTGTCATGTTTCAGTAGTTTTGGAGTTAATGTTGGATTCTGCTTTGGATTAATTGAAGGAAGTTATTTTCTCTCTGGTTTGGATTGCCAGAAAACCACACCTGAAGCAAATCCTACTTAGAATTTGGGTAGTTACAGTGCGGGGTTGTGATTATTTAGGAGATTCTTTCTGGGTTCACTAAGGTTTAACCATTGTCTGGATTGCAGGCGACACCAGCACTCTGTGTTTGAATATATTGGAAATGTCTGGAGAGATGGGAAGCTGAGTGTTTACGATTCTGTGTTGCTGGAAGGCTAAGTGTTGTCTCCAGATGTTTTTTCTTCCTGGACTGAAGTAACCTTAGGAAGGAGAGATGATCTACTCTTCTTTAAGAATTGATATAAATGTCCTGTAAATGAATTATAAATAACCTTTCTTAACAATTATTTTTGTCCAGAGTACAAATGACAGGCATTTTATTAAACTTGAATGGAATGTTTGCAAAATATCAATAGACATATTGTTACAACTAATTTGAGAATTGGATGAGGGGACATTCTGGAACCTGAGTTTTGTCGAGCTGATGAATCTCTGAACTCAAGTTCTGTCAGGAGAGACAAGGCATTTACAAAGATTTCTCTAACACTATCATGATTCGAAGTTTTATAAATAAATATCAACCTAAAATGGAAAATGATTGTGGACTCAATTCAACACAGGCTACTTTGCTGGAAATGACTGATTGCTCTCCAGTTGGAAACTTGAGGTAAGACCATGATGAAAATGTCAGACCAGTGCATGATTGAGGGACCAGATGGTTAAATGTGTTGCATTACTTTCTGTATGGTCTGGCAATTAAAATTCTGAGCTTAGGCTTTGACGTGGCTCAACCGACAAAATGTCCATTCACCATTATGAATAATCTTGAAAGTTTAAGATTAGCTTTGCTAAGGTCTCTATCGCACATGAATCTTCATGTCAAAGCTACAATTTTTTTAGGGTAGCCTGTTGGCTCATTCTATTTTTTTTTGGCTCATTCTTTTTAATGTTTCAATCTAATTCTGTTAATAGGATACTAATTACCTAGGATTTAAAGGGCAAACAAGTATCGAGAATCAATTAGAAAACTGCATTAAATGAATGTTGAGTGGTTTGCCAATGACTCCTGGGGTGAAGTGGTAGTGTATCTATCTCTGAGCCAGGAGGTTCAAGTCTCAGCTGCTCCAGAGATCTATTATAACGTCGCTGAGCAGATTGATTGGAAATGTCTATCATTGTTTCCTGGCAATTGAGGGAAGGCTTGCCATCTTGCAGTGCAGTGGTAGTGTCCCTACCTGAGATCTAGGAGGCCTGGGCTCAAATTCCACCTGCTCTAGAGGTGTGTCATAACATCTCTGAACGGGTTGATTAAAAGAAAAGTATGTGAAGAAAGACAGGACGCCTGGGTGTTTACAAAAGGAGCAATAAGTTCTATGTGAGGAAAACAAAGAAGCTCTTCTGAAGTATATTAATCTTTGCATATTCTTCACCAATAATTTGAAGTTAACATTAACATGAAAGAATTTAAATGCTGTACAATGAGGATGTGGGATATGTCATGAATGTTCTCTCACTCAAACCTCAAGTGATACCAGTCACCTACAAATGCTTTTATTTATAGGAAAAATAGAAATTACTAGAAAAACTCAGCAGGTCTGGCAGCATCTGTAGAGAGAAAGCAGAGTCAATGTTTCAGGTCCAACAACACTCCTTCAGACCCTTCATCGACATCTGCAGTTCTTTGTTTTATTTTTATTAATATATTGCCCACGGAAATTTTGTAAAACGAAATTGGATGCCATGCCACATAAAGTGATTATATGGCTGATGATGAGAAGCTTTGAATGTGGGCAAGCAAAGAGTGTTAGGGAAGGAATTCCAGAGATTAAGGCCTTAGCAGCTGAAGATGCAATGATTAAAAAAGCATGATCAATGAAATAACTCCACAGAGGCTGGTATCCCATCACCAAGTCACCCTTTATTTACATGTGAAGCATGCTTGACACTGATCCAGCTCCGTCAGAGCCAGCTCTCAGAGTGAACAGAACTGTTGATACTCCTGTTCTTATCTGTCAGCCAAGGCTCCCTGATTGGACCAGGTTAACAGCCCCAATCATGGAACTCTTACTCTATGAGGTCCACCTGTCTGACCTTGTTACAATCACTACATCCCTCTCCCTCTGAGTCCGAGGACATAGGCCAGTTCTTTCTTTTGTAGCTCCTCCTGGGGTGTTTTAGCATCAGATTAGGTTCCTCCAACTCTGCTTCTGATATGACCAGAAATTACACAACACCAGGTTATAGTCCAACAGGTTTATTTGAAAACACAAGCTTTCAGAGTGTTACGCCTTCTTCAGGTGTTAGTCAGTAAGATTCTGAAAACTTGTGTTTTCAAATAAACCTGTTGGACTATAACCTGGTGTCATGTGACTTCTGACCTTGTCCACCCCAGTCCAACACCGGCCTCTGAAAGGGAAGGCGTTTTATGCACAATAGCTCTCCTCTTGCGCCTGGAGCAACTTGGAAGAAATTCATTCCCTTTTTCAGGCGACAAAGGTGTCAAGACAGCGACATCCACCATGTCCATCTAAGATTCTCTGGAAAAGTTGGAAAGGGTGTCAAGGAGCCGGGCACATTTTGCTCCCGCACCATTCGCAAGTTTGCAGCTTTCATGTGGTCCATGGTGCTTGCTTAGGACCGTCACACTTACCCAAACTTTATATATCACCGGACGTGACGTCGTGTTGACCATGCCTCTTACCCACGCAGGGCTATTCTCGTGGTTCCTACATCAAAGCTCTTTCCCTGAAGTAAATCACCCCTCTCCCCCAAGCATTGGCATTCCTGATGCCGTTTCAGTCTCTCCTCTCCAGGTCAGGGAAGATCAGATTTAACCTGGTGTGGAGTCTTCTCCCCATTAGCAACTCTGCTGGAGCTATCCCTTTGGTTGCATAAGGGTTGGTCATATAATCAAACGGGAAATGGGACACGGGACAGTTTGATATCTAGTGAAACTGTAGTCTGTCTCTTTAAGCCTGCCTTCAAAATTTGGACTGCTTTTTCTGCCAGATCATTAGATGATGGATGGTCTGGAGGGGACTGTATATGTCAAATACCATTCGACTTTAAGAAATACACAAATTCCCTGCTGGAAAATGATGGCCAACACTTCCATGAGTCTGTTTATTGCAAAAGATGCACGCAATTTTCCTATCATTGTCCCCGTGTTTGATGAATGAACTCTATGCATGTCCAACCACTTTGAATGGGCATCCACAATGACTGAGAACATTGAGCCCATGAAAGGACCTACATAGTCAACGTGTAACTGAGTCCAGGGTTTACCCAGCCATTCCCACAAATGTGAGGAAATGCTGACAGCAAGTTTGTCCTAGTTGGCACTCTGTGTACTGTCCCACCAACGCGGCTATATCTGTATTTAATCCTGGCCATCAGCAATAACTTCTCGCCAACATCTTCATTTTGGAAACCACTGGATAACACTGGTGGAGTTCAGCCAGTATCTTGTGGCGACCTTTGCTCAGGATAATCAATCTTGTTCCCCATAATAATGTGCCGTCCTTTACTACGATCTCGTCTCTCTGGATCTAAAAAAAGTATCAGTTCTGGTTGTGATGGCCCTTTGGTTTCCACCATCACCACCAGCTGTTTCAGGATCAGATCTTTCTGCATCCAAAGTCTGATATTGTCAACTGTGACTGGGAGTGTGTCCAGAAAATTTAAAACAATGATGGAGCCTTCCAGTGGCAGTACCATCGGTGGTGTACCTGCCAGTGGGATGCAGCTCAATGCATCCGCATTCACTACTTGGCCTCCTGGACGTAATTATATACGCTTAGAATTAGAGCCCACTGTTGAATTCAACTTGAAGCGATGGATGGCACTGCCTTGTCCTCTTTAAGTAGATCTAACAGGGGTTTGTAGTCCTTCATTATTATGAATTTAGGTCCTTAAAGATATTGGTGGAACCTCCTGGCTCCAAATATGCCTGCGAAACCTTCCTTCTCTATCTGTGTGTATTTATGCTTTGAATTAGCCAATGTACTGGATCAGTATGCTGTTGGGTATTCCTCTCCACTGGGCCAGCCATGAGCTAATATACACTGATTCTGTGTGGGGAGGAATTGCGTGTCAATATCAGATCTCGCTTGGGATAATAGTGCTGGTGTCACCGATATAGGTTCTCAGTCTAGCTGAGGTCCTGCATAAGCTCAAGGGTTGGAGTCCAGAGTGAATTTTGTTAAAGATTAGTTTTGCGATCTCTGAAACAGACACACTGATATTGAGCTCCATAAAACCGGGTGACTATTTAGCCAGGCACTTATTTTGATTTGTTGTGATTTGGATATTGTGAAGCAATTTGAGTGTTCCAATCTAGATGTAGGTGGACTTCTCAGGGCGTGCACTCTCCTGGGTACCGGCCTATAAGTTCTCTTTCTCAATTTAGGTCTAGTGGGACTCTTGCTGACTCAAGTCTGCATACCCGCAGCAACTAAAATGGCTTGCCGGCCCAGATTCAGAAAAAATGTTAATCATTTAGCCGATGCTTGGCTTTGTTTTGGGGTTTTGCTATGGGCTGACCTAGAGTCCCTCTGTTCAGGATATGTCCTGAATAAGGCTATGAAATTGCCTTCAATCAAATGGTTTCTCCGAAGCCCAGCCAGACTGGCAAGGGTGTCCACTTCCATCAGAATACCCTGAAACTCATATGTTCCACTTGCTGCATTTTCCAATGATAAATCCAGTTGTTGTACCTGTTTGAAGTCCATTTAGGCTTCAGCTAGTAATCGCTTTTGCATGTTTACATTATTAATTGCACATACGAAATGGTCTTTCAGCATCTCATTAAGGGTTAAACTAAAGTCACATGCCTCTGCCAGTTGTCTTAACCCGGTCAAAAACCCCTACATGGATTCCTTTGATTTCCAATTTGCTGAGTAAAACTGAAGTGTCTCAGAATTTTTGGAGGCTTGGGGTCATAATATTCTTTAACTAAATCTGTCAACTCTTGAAAGGTTCCAGTACCTGGTGCCTAAGGGAATGTCAGCCTCCTAATAACTGAAAAAGTTGCAGGTCTACAAACTGCCAGGAGAATTACTCATTGCTTTCCATCTGCCACAGTCATTTGCCCAGAAAAAAAATGCATACTTTCCACATACTGGGCTTAGTCTCCAACGGCAGGTTCGAATGAGTCAAGCTTTCCAAATAACGGCATAGTGTCAGAAATGCTTACATTCACTCAAAGATGACTGTTGCGAGTAAATTTCTTCAGGTGCATGCTTTTCTGTCATCGCCTCAAAAATAACTCCACAGACGCTGGTATCATGTCACTAAGTCATTCTTTACCTCCATGTGGAGAGTCCTTGACACTAATCCAGCCCCCTCAGAGATAGCTCTCAGAGTGAACAGAACCTCTGACACTCCTGTTCTTATCTGTTAGCCAGGGCTCCCTGGTTGGACCAGATTAACAGCCCCAATCAGGGAACTCATAGTCTATGGGTCCATCTGGCAGATGTTGTTGCAATCAACACATGGACAAGAGATGGCATTCTGACACTGACCTGCTTAGTCAAGGAGAGTGTTGGATCACGGTGTAGAAGAGGTATATTCTCCTATAGGGATCTAGAGATACTGGAGGATGAGGTCGTGCAAAGGAGAGGTGTCCTCTTGCCCTAGGACCAGCAGAAAAGGCTGTGCTACCAGATCCTGCCAGCTTGGTATGTGGTTGTTACCCAAGTCGGTGTCATCTGCAGGGTACAGCGGAACAATCATCACTCCCGCAAGTCAATGACCTTCTGTGCTCTGTCAGGGAATGTGTCACACTGTGCTCTCTGCTACCCTACACTCACGCTCTTTCTAACAATGTATTTACCACCCACTAAGGCTCATAATCTGCCACTCTCACTATCGGAACACCTTCCCTCACTCGTTTTCATTGTCTCCCAATCTCCCATACAATTGACCCTCCATACCTTCCCTGCTTCCTCCTCACTTCCTCAGGACACATCACCACCTGTCACCCACATGCACAGCACTAACAGCAATGCCACCCATTGCTAGTTCACTCATTCCCCACCCCCTCCTCCCTTTCTGTCATTACAGTTCCTGTTGAAAAAAACAGGGCTTCAGTTGCAGGAATGCAGAGTAACCTGTGTCCCTCCAAGTGAATAGATACCACTCTGCATGTCACTGCTAGTCTGCCATTAACTGTGCCATCACACTTATTACACACCATCTCTAACCAATGGCCACCAATCTATCTCTTTCTCTTGTGTCTTGCAGGTACAGTCAGACTCCTTATGGGCTCTATGGAGAAGAGGCCTCCTCCTTGATCTCTGATGATGGTAGTGTTGAGGTTTCAGGGAGACCACCCAGAGACTGCCTCCTTCAGCTCCCTCCAGCCCAGTTGGGGTAATGGGTTGGAATGTTAGGCTTTGAGCGTGTGGGGTCACCACCTAGTAAGCACCTCACTACGACAGATCCACAGTTGGCCAAGGGAGAAATGACCCAGGCCGCTGGCACTCAGAGGTGTGTGGGAGACTGGGAACAGGCTCAGCACCAGGCAGGTGAGGACCCCATGGTGATGGCAATCAGGGACTCTGTCCATGTGCACAGGATGGAGCAGCAGTGGATAGGAATCTGGGATCTCATTGCCCAGAAACTGTATCAGCAATGGATCATAAGTCTGATGGTCTGCCTCTGTGGATAGTTTGGTGGCTGCCATGGAGAACTAGGTCCAGTACCCTGCAGCTGCATTTCATTGCCCCACTTATTGTTCCTCAGAGTAATCTGCTGAAGCTCAGTCCTGTGATAATGACTGCCGATAGCCCTTCCTGCCAAACCTCCGCCCCCTTTATTTTCAGTGAACAGACGGCGTGGATTGATCATGGCCCACCCTTTGACTGTTGTGACTGGATAGGCCCAGAGAAGATGTGCCCAGACCACAGCCTGGTGCTCATACATACCCACAGCTGTGACAGGCTGTCACCTGGACTGGCTGTTATGGGGCCAAAGGACTGACCATGACCCGCTCCCTGGACTGTAGAGGTGCATATTCTCCTGAGCAAGAGCATCCTGAGCAGATGCCTGTCCATAGACTGTTCTCTTGAGTTTTATGTAATACACAGCAGCAGTGGAAGACCACTGGTGGAGCCTTCTACCTTAGCTTTCATCTTTTCTGTGGATGACTTCGAGTTGCGCCCTTCTGTGAGGACAGCAATCTTAACGGTGACCAGCTCCTTGCAATTTCCTGTGGTGAAACAGAGCTCCACATTCCTTCTTCCTGCATGAGACACATCATGGTCCCATCAAATAAAAAAGTCTGACTCATTTTAGTTGCTGCGGGACATTAAATCTGAGCAGCAGCCCTTATTTTCCCACTTGCCATTAGGTGAGCGCTCACAGCAGGTGGTTTGCACACCTGGATCTTAACTGCAATATTGAGATTAGGTTGGTCCCCAAAAATCACATGTGGTCAGAAGCTGTGGGATATGTGGATGTTATTCATAATGTGGTATATTTTGGGTTGGGCACATTCCTGTTGGTAAAGTCTACAATCATTTAACTTCAGCAGGTTCGGGACATAAACACCAATCAACGAGGGAAGCATTTTTTTATTATTTGTGTAAAGACAACTGTAACAATCTGATTGTAGATTCAGGTAGTAGAACTTTCCCTGTTCTCATTGCTTTCAAACCATTTCGTTCTTTGACTGCTGCATATCTGTTGCACATTCCACTTTGGGGATTTTTTTTCCTCTGTTCCCTGTACCTGCGGATTTACACTGATTTATTCAGCGTTCAGCATGGTCATTTTCTCATGTGCAAACCAATGTCTTGCTTCTTATGAGGGCAGGGATGGGTTTGCGTACTGCAAATGATATTTTGAATCACATTTTATTTGCGATTGCAAGATTGATTTCTGTCAGCAGATTAAATAAACCGAATATTTGTCTGGCTCAGTTAAAAGTGTTGTATTTACTGTGGCTTGTTCCTAGAAACAGACATGTAACAACGTTAAAACTCAACAAGTTACCAGAGTTTTACCTGTCACTCCAAACGGTAGAACGGATCAAGACGTGTGAGTACAGAAAATTGGAATTGTTTCAGGAATGTAAACACCTTGGAGTAGCTCCTGTTATTCTCAGTACTTTGCTGCCTCTAACCAAAGTTCTAAGAAAGCATGTGATAGCGTTAGCTAAATTGAACACAAGAGAGAAGTAAGATGTTATAACTGGCTGTTCTAATGGCCATCATCCCCTTATTTTGTTTTTGCACAAATACCTATGGTGTGAAAGGGCATTAGGACCATGGACCAGACTTGTAGTTATATTGTGGAGCTGCACACCACTGAATATGAATACCACAGTTTAGGTGGAGTTAGAAGATTCCAGAAGAAAACCATTAGAATCAAAACTCTAGAATCTGGAATTCTGCACCAGACCAGATAAAGCATAGACATGAATATACGGAGAAGATAAATTAGTCCTTAACTAATCTAACTATAAGATCAGAACCTGGGTTATCTATGATTAACCTGTATGGCAGTATTTAGTTTGAATGTATTATAAATCATGTTACTTTGAAGTTTAAGCTTGAAAACTGTCCTTGAAGTTGCCTTTTTCTTACCAGTCTGTAAAGAATGCAAACTCATAGTGTGGTATCAGACCACATGATAAAAGAGCCTTGTCTTGATTAATTGCATCAGCCTTACAATATAAATGTGCTTAGTGGTTATCAATGTGAAGACATCAGTTTTGGGTAACTGAATGATTCTCCACTTTGGCTCACCATCAAGTACTCTTATACCAGTTAGAAGAACATGATCGAAGTCCATCTGATTAATGAGACATTCTCCTAATAAGAACTTTATACTAACTTCTTTCAAATGTCAACGACAGAGTTGATCAAAGACAGCCAAAACTTGGGAAGGTAAAGCACTGTGAGTTTGAACTGAACTTTCTCTGCAAATGTCATTTTTGGGTTGTGTTGATTTTCTTGTCTCTGAGTCAGGAAATGTTGTACATCAAACTTCCCACTCTAGTGAATTAGACCATAAGACCATAAGCATAGGAGCAGAAATTAGGCCATTCAGCTCATCGAGTCTGCTCCACCATTCAATCACGGCCGATAAGTTTCTCAACCCCATTCTCCCACTTTCTCCCCATAACCCTTAATCCCTTGACAATCAAGAACCTATCTATCTCCATCATAAACATATTCAATGACCTGGTCTCCACAGCTTTACATGGCAATGAATTCCATAGATTCACCACTCTCTGGCTTTCTCCTCAACTCTGTTCTAAAGGGTCTTCCCTTTACTCTAAAACTGTGGCCTCGGGCACATAATTTAGGATAACATTACCATACAGCACTAAGGGAATATCACGCTTTTGGACATGCCATCTTTTAGGTAAGGTGTGAATCAAATATCCAGTCTGCTTGCTTAGGAGGATATGTAAGTGACTGATGTGACGAATTGAAGAACAGCAGGGGAATTATTCATTAGCTACCTCATTGATATCTGTGGGACCTTGTTGTCTACAGTTTGGCTGACTAGAAAGGAGTGGCAGTGGGAGAGGGGGAGAAGTGTGACTTCTACTTGCAATCGGTACCTTGTATGGTTGAGTAAGTGTGTTGCCATGCAAAGCCATATTGAGTTCAAACTTTGTTTAAATGCTGTTGGCACAAAAATGGGCAGTCACTGCTACTCCAACGCCAACCATCATGTTCGATCTGGCTAGGGGAGGAGGGGCAGTGAGGAAGGAAGTGAGGGACGTGAAAGAGCTCAGTTAGCTGGCTGGTTGGTTTGCAATGCAGAGTGCCATCAACAGTGTGGGTTCAATTTCCACTCAGACTGAGGTAACCATGTAGGTCCTACCTTCTCAACCTGTCTCCTTGCCCCTACATCAACTGGCATTTGGAATACAACAGGCTCTGGATGCAGCTAACGTGCCTCCTCTGATTTCCACTAGTGACTGATTACCTGGTGTTCAGATGAGAAGTTGTAAACTGTTCCAATAATTCAAAAATATTTATTGTTTGGGCTAGTCCTGAAAACAAAGGGCATCATATGAATGCGTGTACTTTTTCTCTTTGACCTGAGTTGTAATTGACTCAAAATCCAAAATAACAAGTTAATCTTGTATTCCATGCTATCCCACTGTGTCAAAGCCCTTCCATATATGAATCTCTTGACAATATAACAGCCATCAGGACCTTTGGAGTTTTTATCATTTAAATCTATACTGTGTTTATAACATTCAGCATGCTTTCACAACAGATAATTTACTATATTTGAGTACTTAACAATCTGCCGGTAATTAATTTAAATCTTAAAATGCTGGCAGTGCCTGCGTTTTATGATAAAACTTGTATTCCATTCTTTATCAGTGTAATTACCTATTTTCAGGAATGATTGGCCTTTATTTAGGGCAATGACATGTTTCAATATTTCTTTAGGGGTAATACAAGTTTCTTCGAGTATCTCTTGCCCAGTGGAGGGGCTGGTGTTGGACTGGGGTGGACAAGTCAAAGTCACACGACACCTGGTTATAGTCCAACAGGGTTATTTGAAATTTCAACCTTTCAGAGTGTTGTCCCTTCGTCAGGTGAAGTAGCAGCGAAGGGATAGCACTCCGAAAGCTTGTGATTTCAAATAAACCTGTTGGACTATAACTTGGTGTCATGTGACTTCTGACCATGTTTATTAATGGCATATGTGAGCATATTGGAACCTCTACATGAAAGCAATTTCAATTCTACAACAGCCCAAAACTCTGCACTTATTGAATTATTAATATACTTTAGAAGATAAGTTATTTAATACTTTGAAACTTACTGTGGTTCTTTATTCTTTCACTGGAAGTGGGTGTTGCTGACTAGCGTCTAACCTCTTATTACCATGGAATCTATTGGCTTGATAAGACTCAACCAGGATCTGGAGCCTCTGTGTAGGCTAGACTACAAAGCTAGGATATTTCTTTCCCTAAAGGACATTAGTGAGTCAGGTTTTACAAAAAGCCATGATAATTGTCGGCATTGCTGACTTAGATTCCAGATTTATTGATTGGATTTGAACTCGTGTCCTCAGAAATGTAATCTGGACCTCTGACCCACTAGTCTAGTCGTATGATACACCACCATCTCTCTACAATCAGATTATAGATCAACATAAATACAGTTGATGCAGAGTAAAATTTTCCCTGCTTGTCCTTTCTATCTCTACTGAGTAAAGTATGAGTTGTTTTAAAAAGCTGGTAACTAATAAATTGCAAGTCCAGTATAAAAAACCTATCTTATCTTTTCAGCTGCTGACTGAGCTGAAATTGTTTCCAGAAATGTTGTTCATTTTTTCTATCTTAGTAAACCATTGAACTTTCTGATGAATTAAATGGAACTTTGAGGGCTGGACATATGTAACACCATCAATATCATTGAACTTAATCTGGGAATCAAATGTGAAATTAAAGAGTAAAAATCCACTATTTTGTAAAGCCAAAATTATTAAATGGCTATCATTACAATCTATAATGTGGTGACTAAGTTGACATATCAGCAAGAACAGATTAAATCAGGAGAGGTACAGTTAGCATGTTTTTCTAAGTCAAATTGTATTTTTAATTGTATCAGAGCAGAAAGTTTGATTTTTTTGTAGCTTATAAACTCACTGAAACTGAGGTGATTACGACTTTTTATGTATCAGCCGAGGCCCTGGACATCTGTTTGTACACCCCATCAAGTTGCTGACCGTGAGTTGAAGGACATTCTATTAAACAATAATAATGGTGTTTGTGTTATGTTGGGCGCAGTGTCTACTTTTACAATGACTAACCCTTTCAAAATTCATTTTCATTAAACTGACCGATTAGGCTAATATCATGTTTAGTACAATTCCGATATGTTCAGGGATTTTTCTTGTGCCTTGCAGTTTGAATTACATGAAAAAGCCGTTTTCTTTGTGTTACAGATGATTGGTCATTCGCAGTTCTAAAGCTGCAAAAAGGCAGCAAGATTGTGAGCAAGATTTAATTGTCGCAGTTGATATTTGAGTCCGTTATTTCTCCAAAAATGTGTCACACCACTGGTGCCTTTTTGAAAAAGTGTGTATGTGGTGTGAAGCCTGTGTTGAACTGGTGTAAGCAGCTCATTAGAAACTGCTGCACAGCCTTTTTAAAAAAATACTAATTAGCTTGCATATAAGATCAGAGCTTGGATCCTGTATTCCACATTCAGATTCACACCATATCTTTGTAATATTCTAATGATAAAGTGTGCTACCTTCCTCTTCTTCAAGACAGCAGATCAATGCTGCAAAGATTTCCACTTCTTTAGCTCTTAACCTTCTTCCTTGCTTACCTAGGATATCAGCACAGTCTTCTGCCATTTCAAAGGAACACCAGCATGGTGTGCTTTCATTTACTATAAAGGTTATGAATGAACATTATGAGAGTCATTACATATACAGAGACCAGACGTACCCCGAAAGATGTGCATCCGGACCTCTTAGAAGTCTCAATGTACTGCCTTCATGGTAATTGGCTGGGAGGAATAAAGTTCTGACAGTTGAATTACACTCAAGAGTAAGTCACCACACTGATCACAGTCAGATGCTTCTGATTTATTTACCTTAATAGACAGTCAGGAAATGTTATAGGAATTAAAACCTGCTCCAGAAGAAATAAACAGTGATATGTGGAAATGAATGTACTTGTTGTCCTGGAGCACAATTCTGAAGTGTACAAAACTTGTCAGGCCTGTATGCGTCATTCGCAAATTTTATTGTTTTTTCCCCCTTCCAGGGTGACACCTATAAGCTGAACCCCTCACTGCCCCCAACCTTCCTCAAGTCACTCTCACACTGACCCTTCCCCCACAAACCCGCACTCCAAAATCAGACCTGAACCACTCACCCTGAGAAAACCTGGACACTCAACTGCCTTCAACATGGAGCTCCATTGAACTCTGACCAACCCTTTCCCACTCACACAACTGCCTCCTAGAACTCTTCACTTACCTATCACCATACCTCCTTCACTCATCCACCTACTACCCCATTCCTTCAGCTACTTACCTCACACACTTAACTTGCCCCTCAGCAGTTTTTATTTATTGGAACAGGGCAACTATTGGCAGAAAATAGGGGTGTGCCTCAGCTTTTGACGCCAAATTGTAGGCTTTGGATTCCTAGTTGGCTTCCAATCATGTAGATATTTGGGAGAGGCCAGATTCAGACTCAGAAACCAGGCTGAAATAATCTGATGGGTAATTGGGCAATCTTTAAAAGGATTGCCATCAGTCAGATCTGTTCTAATGATCATTAGAAGATCTGGGCCATGGTGTTCTTCAGTGTGAAGGCTTTAGAGAGGGTCCAAAAAAATTTAAGAGAAAGGTTCCATGGATGAGGAACTTCAGTTGAGTGGATAGATTGGAGAACCTGTGATTGTCATCCTGAGTGAAAAGAAGGTCGAGAAGAGATTTGACGAATGTGCTCAAAATCATGAAGGGACGAGGGGGAAGCTGTTCTCATTGAAAGGGTCATGAACCCGAGAATGCAAATTTTAAAGTGGTGGGGGAAACAATCAAAGGCAACATGAGAATAACTTTTGCCCAAATTGCCAGAACCTAACCACACACAGAATGTTTTGGCATTAGATTCAATTGTGACTTCCAAAAGGGAATTGGAGAAGCACCTGAACAACACTGGTTTTCTGGGCTTCAGGGAATGGCTTGGAGAATAAGATCTGTTAAACTGTTCTTGCAGAGTGCCCTCAGAGGCCTGACTGGCTGAATGGTCTACCTTGAAGCAATGTGGTGGCATATGGTAAAGTCAATTGACCAGTAGTCCAAAATCCCAAGCTAATGTTTCGGGGATGTTGATTTGAATCTCACCGTGGCAAATGGTGAAATGTGAATTCAAACTTTGGAAAAACCTGGAATTAAAATCTGGCCTAATGGCAAACATGTTATTTGTCAATTGTTGCAAAATCTCATCCGGTTCACAGGTGTCCTCTAGGGAAGGAAACTGCCATCTTTATCTGGCCTGGCCTACATGTGATTCCAGACCCACAGCAATGTACTGTAGTTGACTGTCAACTGCCCTCTGTCAATACTGCCTTTAATTTACTTTTCAGTGTCTAAATCTCTGAGCGTGGCAACAATTTCCAAAACTGGAAGTCAATGGATCTGTCGCCGAACAGTGTGTGTGGGACCTCACTGTGTGGCTGCACAGCATAGAGGGAATATGGCCCTCTGGTTAATTAGGGGTGGACAATAAATACTGGCACAGCCAGCAATGCCCTCATCCCATGAATGAATAAGTGTTGTAACCATTCTATATGCTGTGGAAAGTGAACAATTCCACAGGGGAGTTTTTAGTGAAACAAAGTGAAGTGTATGCAGATTTAAATGCAGTAAAATTTAAACATTTCCACATATTTTTGAAAAATAATGTTTTTTTTGTGTTTGTCATGTATTGAAGAGACATTGATGTTCACATTTGCAGAATCATGGGGTTGGAAGACTGTGTGGGTTTGGGTGCGGCTGGAGGGCTAAGGCAAATGAATCTACACAATGTTAGGTGGTTTCCATATGCTAATGACGCAATTACAATGATCATTGACGTGCTGTCTAACATGGGATCCACAGGTTGCCAAGGCTTCTTGACCCTCTCCAATGAAACAGAGATGTGTAAACTGTGCTGGGGAACAGTTAGCCTGATTTACAATGCAGCGTGATGCCAATAGCATGGGTTCAATTCCAGCACTGGCTGAGGTTACTGTGAAGGATTCTCCTTCTCAACCTCTCTCCTCACCTGAGGCATGATGACCCTTAGGTTAAACTGCCATTAGTTGTCTTTCTCATGGGAGAGGAGCCTATGGTCTGGTAAGACTATACTGCAGTGACTGAAGGGGAAGAAGCAAATTCTCTGGCAATGGATACTCTGTATTTGCTGCTGCTTTCTTTGCTGCTAAGTGGAGAGGGTTTGTTCACAGCTGCAAGGTTATTTTGTACAATGTAGAAGCTACTTCCTACACATTTAGGGGTTTAATATAAAATAAAGAAGGTGGATGTTAGAAATCTGAAACAAAAACAGAAATTGCCAGAATAACTCAACAGGTTTGGCAACACCTGTGGAGAGAAAGCAGTTAATATTTCAGGTCCAGTCACCCTTCTTCAGATCTTCAGGTTCTGAAGAAGTTCAGAAGTCACCAGACCTGAAATGCTAACTCTGTTTTCTCTCCCAGATGCTGCCAGACCTGTTGAGTTGCCATAGCAATTTCTGTTTTGTTTCACATTTATAGGTTGCTGTATCATATCAGAATGGGAGCCAGTGGTGCTGCCTTGGATTGGCCATCAGACGAAGACCTAACCAGCAACGACACCACAAACCCATATCTACTCAGCAGAGAGGGGACCAACAAAGCTGACATGATGCTTTTGTCCTGAGGCAGTTTAAGCTCCTCATGTCATGGTCTAGCAGCTGCACTGCACTGTCATCACTGTCCTGGAGGTCACATTGCAGATCAGTGTAGCTCACTAAGGCCAACGACAGACATTGTGATGCCAGAATCTGTTCAGTGATGTTGAAGGCATGCATGGACTAATTTGATTGCACTGTAAGATAGAATGAAGACTTCCAAGGACTAACAATGGAATAACACATCATCTTGGTAACCTGTGATATTGCCTGCCCCATCTTTTATGCTTGAGGTGGACCATTCCATTCTTTCTGCAAAAATCCCTCTTTGAAGCCTTGTTAATGAATTGTGTGTTCTCCACTGCAGCTGTTCAGTGATTCTCCTCTTCAACAGACCCTAACACTACATCATCACCAATCCCTTCCAAACAGTTCTATGTTAACAACTGTGTGGAGTTGAATGAGGAGAGGTCTACGCCACCTACCATGCACCTGAACTTTGTACCATCTGCTCTTGCTTGTGAAATATGAGTCGCTAAGTGAAAATCCTCTGTTCCTCCCCTCCCCTCCAAGTGAGTATCCGAGTGGGTGCATGGTCTATATGAGTCCTCTGAGGTTGAAGCCCCAGAGGGACTACACTCCTTTGAGGAATCATCATTGTCAGTGACCTCTGACTGCTAAAGTTCCTGTGGGAGATAAGTCATTGATTAACCTGACAATGTAAAAACATATTGCAAGTTATCATTATGTGTTACATTTCTTAAAGTGTTATCTGGCATATGAGTGGTTAATTGTCAGAGGTAACCAGCATCTTCCTGTCTCCCCACAGCCAATGACCAAGGATGATAATGCCATTGATCTGCAGTGCCTTCTCCACTGTACTTCTCATTTTGATGTCATTGTTGATTTTGTTCCAGAAAAACTCATTAAATTTGCTCTGCATGTTTGTGACCAGTCAATACTAAAATATGGCAGCTATCAGCTGCTTTATGACCTACACTTGATCCCTGTGTTGTTCCATAAAATGTTACAGGGTGGCCTCATGAGTGGCCGCCATGGAATTTGTCTGCTCAGTTAAAACATGCACTTTCGTCTTCGCAGCATTCTGGATGTTTGAGCCAGACATTTGTGTCTTCTTTTTGATTGTATGGTGAATCCATTGGTCCAGCTTCCATAAAGTTCCATTTTCAAGCAAATCCTTACTGTCAATTCACCAAAAGATCTGCATTTAAGTACAGTATGTGAGAACTTTACTCCAATATATTGAACCGTTTGGAGTCTTCATTCACCCTTGGTGCATGTCTTTTTGTAAAGACATTTTCCACCCTCAGTTGTGTCATTGAGGGACTGTTGCTTGCTTAACATTATCTCTGTCACTGGTACTGACAATTCCATTTTGGAAGACAAAGAATTGAATGATCCTTGATGTTAGGCATTGGAAAGATTTCCATCTGGCCTGTAAAATCTATGACTTCCTTCCTGTTGATAAGATAAAACAATTTTCCTGTTCCAACACAGAAGATCTGAATAGAATTCATTTTTTTGTTTGGATTTTGTTTAATCCCAATGAAATCTACTAATAGATTCGCCTTGATTGAATAAAACAAAGAAATGGAGATGCTGCAGATCTGAAACACAAACAGAAATTGCTGGAGAAACTCAGCTGGTCTGGCAGCATCTGTGGGAAGAAAGCAGAGTTAATGTTTCAAGTCTGGTGATTCTTTATCAGAACTGATTGAATGGATTGTTTTCTTCATGACCAGTTGTCTCTGAGCTAGTCAAACTCCTGTTATTTTAAGAATGCTGAGGTCAAGATGCATCCAGGCTGAAAAGTGAGGACTGTTGAGTGACAATGACATAAGCATTTTCAACTCTCTTTACACTTTTACTTTGCAGTGTTACTTGTGGCATACTTGAGTTTTAGTTCACCTGCGTCATGTAGGCTTTAACTTGTGTTTCTTCAGATATGGTATTTTTTTTTGATAGGCCAGTGACATTTGAACCGGTATCAAGCTCTGAACTCTTTCGAAAAGGTTCAAAGTTGAAACTGAAATGCTGGAAACAAACAGCAATGGGGCACAGTTCTTCTGAGTGATACTTGTAGCAACAAGCAATTGCCTTGCTAAAACCTGGTTAATTCCTTGAGTCAAACAAGGAACTCATCTTAAGTTGAGAAGCAGAGATTTAGAGGGGATTTGAGGAGATACCAGAGAGTGGTGGGGATCTGGAATGCACTGTCTATGAGTTTAGTTAAAGCTGAAAATCATAATTTTATACATTACTGTAGTTTCATTAATGAACTTGATCTGCATTTCCATGGACAGTTAAGTATTCTGTTTAAATTTTGTCCTTCTGAAAATTGTATTTGTTCTTAGATCAAAGTAATTATCAAAAGCTGTTAGAAATTCTCCGTAAGTATCTGTGCCTTTTCTTACACTTCAGCTGATCTTGTTAAAAATCACCATGGGATAGTTCAATACGACAGTTTATTAACTTGTTCAGCTTTAGATATAGTATTTATTTTTGAAGTAATTTTGTATCTCAACTGTTCTCTCCAAGTTGTATAATCCTGTGTTCTGGTTGGCCTATCTCTGACATTGAATCATGGCCCAAAACACAATGTATACTCATGCACAATTTTTCAAATAAATTTCTTCTGTGTGTGTGGCCTTGATAATTCTGCCCGCTGAAATAACGGTTTAAATTATGGGTTTCTTCCAATTTCCATCTTCAGGTAGGCGTTCTTTCTTAGAATCTTTTGAACTTGTCTTCTTGTCCCTTCCAAGCTGAAAATTTGATTGCCGTAGCCTCAGTGTAAATGAATTTTCTAGTCCTTGCTCTGTATACCGTAGCTGTGCCTTGTCGAGCCTGTGCCTGTTACTTGCAATGATACTTTTGAAGACCAAGTACTCTCTTTCCCTTCTATCAGGTTTTTCCACCAGGAAACTTTTTCCATCATCATTGCAAAGTGTTTTCATTCCTCTTATCTCCAGCTTCCCTAATTTCACACGTGGACCTCCCAGTCATGCCTATAGAAGCTTCTTCTTTAAGAATTCTGTCTCTTCCCAGTGTGGCTGGTCTTTACAATTTTCTTAGCTTACACTGTTTTTCCTATGCTTCTTACTGTTGAAGAGTTCCTTCTGGAGGTACTGTTTTTGCCCTGTTATTGCTGCCATGGGTGCGGGTGACTGCTTGTCAGATCATGCCTTTCAGTTGCTGTTACCTTCTTAAAGTGGTAATATAGTTAGTGATAAATTTATTTGTCTTTGGAATGTTTTCTCTTCTCCAGGATTGAATGGTTTCTCTTCTCCATAATTACCCCAAGGTATTTCAGCAATGGTGCCCAAAGCTGATCACCATGTCATATTGTTGCCTCTAATCCTCCATTCTATACTGAGTCAAATCAAAGGGCTTGTCTAATTATTGGTAGAGGATAGACCACTGAGTCTTAACAAGAAGTACTTGTAATACATAACAATGGCAGTTTATTGCTCAGTAGAAATTCACACCGGTCGTATTGATTAGTTGGGTATAATTAAGACTATTAGGATCCATAGATGCCATGTCAGTCTCCATCAGGACTTCATGCTCAACAGCCTGGTTCTCCAGCCAAACACTGACATCTTTAATTGAGGGAATCACCAGAACCATTACCTTATACAAAACAGTTGTGGGAAATCAAGTAGTGAATGTGTACGTCTCGGTTCATTGATAGTGATATTCAGGCTTTGACAGATCGATTCATAGATATGAAAGCACTGAATAATTTGTTTAGTAATGCTGAGTAATGGGTAGGTTTTTGTGAAATTAATAATTATTTATGAGAAAAAGACCTATAATCATGCAGCATTGCTTATGACCTCAAGATATCACACAGTTCTTTGAATCAAATATTATAATGAAAGAAATATGGCAACCAAATTGTACACAGTAAGGTCCAGCGAGATGTGAAATTAAAGAAAAGGCACAATATCTGGATTCACTACCTAGATAAGCAAAACCACGTCGCATGAAAATACAGTTCTAGTGTAATTGCAATACTAACAGATTCAAAACTTAGCTGCGGAAAGTGCTGTAATGTTGTGTCCTATGGTACTCACAGCAGAAACGTTGATGTATGGAAAGCTGACAAGATGATCGCATGACAGGCGGCACAGTGGCTCAGTGGTTAGCACTGCTGCCTCGCAGCGCTTGGGACCCGGGTTTGATTCCACCCTTGGTCTGTGTGGAGTTTGCACAGTCTCCCCGTGTCTGTGTGGGTTTCCTCTGGGTACTCCGGTTTCCTCCCACAGTGCAGGCTAGGCGGATTGGCCATGCTAAATTGCCCATAGTGTTTAGGGATGTGTAGCTTAGGTGGGTTATAGGGGTCTGACTCTGGGTGGGATGCTCTGAGGGTCGGTGTGGACTGGTTGGGCTGAAGGGCCTGTTTCCACACTGTAGGGATTCTATGACAAGGAGACATGGGGCCAGATTTTCTGAGGAGCAGTAATCTGCCACTTCACTCCTTCTTTATGCAACAAAAGACTTCTACACTTCTACAGGAGGTTCCAATTGGGGCTCCTTCAGAAGTGCAAAACTGTACATCCATTCTGGCATGTTGCTCGTAGCTTTTAAAAATAATGTTTCCATCAAATAAGTTGAGCTGCAGAAGAAAAAGTCTTAAAATTCTGTCCAATAATCATGAACAAAATGATAACCTTTTTTTTGCAAAAAGAAAAATCACTTTCTTAATGCAATCTGCGATAGCTGTCCAACTGGGAAATTAAATCCTTCAATCGAGTGAAACATGACTGGTGAGAATAAACAGCTCAGTTATCATCAGCTTCAAGGTTGGGATTATATTCATTGGAATTCAGAAGATTGAGGGGGGATCTTATTAGAAACATATAAAATTATGAAGGGAACAGACAAGATAGAAGTAGAGAGGATGTTTCCACTGGCAGGTGAAGCTAGGACAAGAGGTCATAGCCTCAAGATTAGAGGGAGCAGATTTAGGACTGAATTGAGAAGGAACTTCTTCACCCAGCGGGTTGTTGATCTATGGAATTCCCTGCCCAGTGAAGTAGTTGACGCTACTTCAGTAAACGCTTTTAAAGCTAAGGTAGTTTTTTTTGAACAATAAAGGAATTAAGGGATACGGTGAGAGCACAAGTAAGTGGATCTGAGTCCACAAAAAGATCAGCCATGATCTTATTGAATGGCGGAGCAGGCTCGAAGGGCCGGATGGCCTACTCCTGCTCCTAGTTCTTATGTTTTTATGTAAGGTTAATTCAAAACCGGGGGCAATCAGTTGCTGCATTCTGTAATTATAAAGGGCCATTATCAGAGTCAGCCACTTTGACAGGTGTTGTCAAAGGTTAAATCCATAAGGTGAGTGTGAGGAGTGCCAGGATGGTAGGGTGCCCGGGCAAGGTGGTAAACTAAGTGGTGGAGTGTCTGTGGTGAGTGGGTGGGAAATATCTGATCTGGAATGAAGGGTTGGGTCCCGGGGGATGGGGGATGTTGTCAGGTCTGGTGGCTCTGAAAGCAGGGTCAGGTTGAGAATGGGAAAAGGACGAGGACAGGTTCAGTGCTGAACGTGTGTTGGGTCAGGGTCTGAGAGAGTTGTAGTTGAGGCCATGGGAGATAAGTTGGAGCTTCATTTGCATAGTTAAGAGTTAGGCTAGGTATTTAATAGTCTAACCTCTCCTGAGTAAGCATCCATTTAGATTCAGTGAAACCTTCCTAATTCTCTGATTTAAATGGAGCCTTTCAGTGGGCTCCTGATGTAGAGGATTTGCCCAGTGGAACCTTCGATTTCCCAGGAAATTCCCTTGGAGTCTGTTACAATGCCAATTCCACAGGTTCCCCAAGAGTAACTCCCACTTATGCTTCAGAGATGATTATCTGGTATCAGAAAAATCCAGCAATGATGATGATGAATGATACATTATGACTGACACTGCATAATCATCATTTTGAAACAATCTTTTGCTAACTATTTAAAAACTGAGTAGCAGCTGTTTAATCATGGGCTGGGTGGGATATTATAAACCTACAAGTGAGCCTGCTCACTCTCTTGTTAATGTCTCCAACGCTATGATGTTTAATACTATTCCTTCTTAGAAATACATCATGTTGCTGTCAGTTAAAAAGTGTGAAAAAGGTGAATTATCCACAAATCGTTCCTAGCAGTGCTTACAAAGGAAACCTTGCTTATCTGTTTTAAAACTCTCCTCAAACCTGAGAACTTTTGTACAATTCGCAGTTGCATCCAACAGATTGCAAATGGCGGATCAGTAAGGACTGAATATTGATTTTTAAGCTCCAAATGTCTTGGAGATACAGAAGAGAAGGAGAATCAATATTTTAAACTTGAAAACGTAACTTCCTACACATCCGTGTGATTTTCAAACAAGTACCCTAAGCTAATTAAGTACAGATTACATGCTTTTTTAAACGGTATTTTTCTCCTTGGGAAACTTTTAAAATTCTAAGCACTTGGCATCTGGCCTTGTGTAGTTCTGTAAATCTATTACTTGAACTATACCAATGCTAGATGTATCTGAAATCACTTAAGCAACTGGAAAAGCTTCAAGGGAATTTGGAACAATTAAGAGATGCACTGTTTTGTTAGACACCAACGCTGTCAGAACTGCTACACTGATTACTATTCAAATTTCTTGCCTGTCATCAGTTAGAGATAGTAAGATAACACAATCATGTTTCATACGAAAATTAAACCTATGTATGTCATATGGTTAATAGCAAAACTCACAGTCCTGATGAACTAGGTTGTCTGTAGCAAAACTGTTTGCTTAAGTTAGAATGTATATTTCGGAAAGAAAGTCAAATCTGGGGTGATTCTTATTAACATTGTCATGCCTTTGTATAACATGGACTTTCAGTCAATAGTTGAATATCATAAAACTGGAACCAGAATGGTAATCCGACACCAAAGGGTGAAAAATCTGGCTGGCTGAAGGTCCCCTGATTGTTTGGATTGAAACCACTCCCCTTCTCTCAAAAGGAAACGAAAGGGAGATTCCAGACTGATGTGGATCAATGCCCTTTCCTGAAACTAATTCAAAAAGGCCTTAACAGATTTTTGTCAAGGTTCATCCCGAGCAGCTCAGTAATGCAGCACTCTTTGATCTCTGGGCTATTTCCCGGGAAACACACTGTGGCAAGTATCGACGTTGAGGACCATCAACCTAGTGAAAGACACTCTTTGGTCTGCCTGAAACTTGTTGGTCTTGCAATGCAAAGAGTTGATCTCAGCCAAGTGTAGCAGATGGGCACATTCCAAGGTCCAGGACTACGTGCTGAAGGGTGCAGTAAAGTTTGGTGCAGCTGCCGCAAAGCGCAGTGGGGAAAGACCGCCATCTAAGGTCTTGCTGTAGAAGTAATACAAAGGTATGTTAAATTCTGAGATCCCCTAATAGCCCTAGTGGGAACGTAACTAGTTCCCTTTCGTGATTAAAAAATGCCTTTTGCTGCAACTGGATTGAAGCTCTAATTGAAAAGTCAAATCCCACTGTATTTTCTGCAAAGTCTGAACAGAACGGTCTTGGAACTTATAGGTAATTTATGAATATTTTTGCAAAAAAATAAATCAACAAATGCAAAGCCAAAGACACTGTTTCAAATCCTCAAGGTGTTAAACCACTACACAGGACTTTGGAATCTATATTAACACCACCGTCTTTATTTGGAAAAAGACATTTGTACTTGTGAAAAAAATGACATCTCTGACATTGTGAGAAAGCCATTGAATGAGCCACAAGTCAGCAAGCAGCCAAAGATAATTAATAGCTATAACTTGTGGGAAATTCTAACAGATGTTGACTCTTCTCCTTCCCTCCATTCCCAAACATGTTTGAACCTGAAGAAAATTAGAAGAAAATTCACAGCCTCCTGAGAAATCTTCATTCTAGGACAGCCCTCACTTCAACTTGAAAACATCAGGACATTACCAGGAGGAAACCTTGGCAAAAACCAAAACACTTTGAAAGCTTCCATTAACAAATGTAAAGAGTGAAGTAGCAGAAAAACAAGATTGCTTTACTTAATGTAGAATAAGAAAATCAATCATATGTGAAGCCTAGGCAAGTTGGTGGGGGTAAACAATAAAAATCTACCCTGCTTGAGGTCAGAATGACAAGACATATGGAAAATCAGACTGTTTCTCAGCTGGATGCTCAAAGGACAAAAATCAGACACAAACAGCAGCTAGTTGTGGCTCAGAAGTTGAGTATCATAGTTGAAGCTTCAATGACTCACATTCTCTCACTTGATGTTGTTTGATATTGTTTGAACTTGTTAACATACTTTTCTAAAAAAAAAGGTTAAGGAATTACACACACCAACATGTTCAAAAAACAAGCAGATTTTGGCCAGACTGTGGACATTGGGTCTTAGCCAGTTTATTTAAAACAGCAGTACTTCCAGGATTCCTGAAACTTCAGTTCATGTGCAACATTTCATTGCTCACCGAAACCACAACGTTAGCATTTTTTGATTTGAATTGAATGATTGAAGCTGGATTTTATAGTTTGTTGAAGTGTCCTTATTTCAAAGTTTGTTTTTTTGTGCACAGGTAGCTTTATGAATAATATTATAGTCTGAATCCACCGTCGAGCTCCCTTTTTGACATGGAAGTGTTTGTGCATAGTTAATTCAAAATGACTGATCAATAATGAACAAAACTATTTTGAGATCTGTCCATCTATTTACTATCTGACACGAATTACTGCCTCTTTTGGTTTGCCTTAGCTTTTTTTCAGTCAAAGCTCAGACTTTCTAAAAGGTTACATTATTTTAAATAGCTCAGGTTTCTTTCAGGCCAGTTATCCTGCTCATTTCTGGAGGTAATCCCTTGAGTGTGGCTCTGAAATTAATGCTTTGTCCTGGATTTCTTTCTTCTAATGTCGTCATTTTTCGTCAACTAATTTGTACTAAACTGCATTTTGAAGCATTGGAATTATAAAGATCTGCTCCCAGTATTCAGTGTTGATTAAAAATCTTTGAATTGAGTTTCATTCCTTTGTACTTATTGTGATTAATGTTATAAATTCAGTGAAATTTGTGGAAATGTACTTGTACCTGGAATGATCTTACAACTAATCAAGACTAGTAGACTTTTACACCAGCTCTCTCAACCTACCTATTATTGCAATTGTTTAATTCTTAAAAGTAAAATAAAACAAATTAAAGACCCCATAGGGTGGGTCAGTTACTTTCTGGGCTAGGGTGCAGAGTGTGTGGAGTGATGGTTATTTGGGTGCCTGTGGCAGGGCAGGTTGGGTGACATTGGGTGGAATGATTACAAATGATTGAGTTAACAAGGTGTGGGGCTGGATGAACAC
>JAHRHZ010000098.1:22128770-22185042 GCA_024137785.1 Ginglymostoma cirratum
CATCATAGGAGCAGGAGAGCTTGACGTTTCGGGCCTAGACCCTTCCGAAACGTCAAGCTTTCCTGCTCCTATGATGCTGCTTGGCCTGCAGTGTTCATCCAGCCCCACACCTTGTTACCTCAGACCCTCCAGCATCTGCAGTACCTTTTATCTCTGATACAAATGATTGAGTGTTCAGTTTCATAGTTAACCAGGATTCTGAGCATATCTTAATTCCACGATTGTTTCCTGGCTAATTATTCTCTAGAGCTTAGGGGACAGTGACTCCGAATACCAGAGGTGAAGTGAGAGTGGCTGCTTTGACATCAGTTTACAGAGTGTCGCATCAATGAATCCCTGTAAACTCAGATTGATGAGAATCAGGGAGAAAATTCTCCGTTGGAGTTGCACCTGGCACAAAGGCAAACAGTTGTGGTTTTTGGAGATTGGTCATCCCAGCTTCAGGACATTTCTGTAAGAGTTCCTCAGGGGAGTGTCCTAGGCCCAATCATCTTAACTGCTACATCAATGACCTTCCCTCCATCATAAGGTCAGAAGTGGGGATGTTTGCTGATTGCACAGACACTGGAGGTGTCCATGTTCAAATGCAACAGGATCTGGACACTATCGAGGTTTTGGCTGACTAGTGGCAAATAACATTCAATCATACAAATGCCAGGCAATGACCATCTTCAACAAGAGAGAGTCCAACCATTTCCCCTTGTCAGTCAATGACAATGCCATCACTGAATCCCCCTCTATCACATTCTGAATGTTACTATTGACCTGATATGGAAATGGAGGAGACATAAAAAATGCTTTGGGTATAAGAGCATGTCAGAAGCTGGGAATCCTGCACTGTGTAACTTAACTTCTAACTCCCAAAGCCTGTCCACCATCTACAAGGAGCTTAGTTGAAAACTCCCCACTTCCCTGGATGGGTGCAAGTCCAACAACACTCAAGAAGTTTGACACCATCCATGACAAAGCAATCTGCTTCAATGACATCACATCCACAAACATTCAATCCCTCCACTACTGATGCTCATATAACAATGTGTACCATCTACATGATGCACTGTAGAAATTTACCAATGTTCTTTTGTCAAGACCAAAGGACAAGGGCAGCAGATGTACAGGATGCACCTGCAATGTCCCCTCCAACCCACTCACTGTCATAATTTGGATCTATATATTGGCCACTGTTGTTGGGTCCTTAATGGCATTGTGGGTGTATCTTCACTAAATGAACTGCAGTGTTTGAAGAGGCAGCTCTACCACCTTTTTGATGCAATCAGGAGTCGGCAATAAATTCTGGCCCAGCCAGCAATTACCACATCCCTTGAATTTTAAAAAAATGTAAAATACTCACTAAAGTCTTCAACAATAACAGTGTGTGACTTTTTAGGAGAGTCCCAGATGCTGGGTAATTACCCCATCGAATGTTTAAGCTTCTTGGGCAATTACTGCATAGTCGATGTGAATGACGTCCCTAAACATATCTTTCAGGATATGTCTGGTCTTCAAAAAAAAACAATTGGGAAATCAGCAAAAATATTGAAAGATCTCTGTGTGACTGTTACAAATGATAATTATATGCATATAGTGAGCAATTTTTTTCCCTTGAAATGTTTTCTAAAGATAGCTGGTGGCCATATGTTGACCAAAGTAAAACATCAAATGAAATAGTTGATTATGAAATATACCAGCCTTAAAAAATCAGATTGTAATTAGAGGCTTTAAATTGCGAAGACTTTAGTTAAATTGGTCTTCCCAGTATTATGATTTGTTAGTAATTGTAATCAAGAATTACTCAACATCATGGAAACATAGAAACAGAAATAGGTCATTTAGCATTTCTGAAGAAGGGTCCAGGCCCGAAACATCAGCATTCCTGCTCCTCTGATGCTGCTTGGCCTGCTGTGTTCATCCAGCTCCACACCTTGTTATCTTAGGTCATTTAGTCCTTTGATTCTGCTTCGCCATTCTGTCACTTATTTGATCTGTCTTCAACTTCATTAACCTTCCATTATTCCATATTCGTGATTCTCTTATGTAATGAATAATGTTTTAATAAAGATCTGTAGCTGGTTGGAGTTGCTGGTTGGTTCGCTAAGCTTCAACAGAGGCTAGACCACACTGAAGATGTCACTTAGAAGGGCAACAAAAAGTTTGCATGAAAACCAGTCAGCTCGGCGAGCCAACCAACAACTCATATGTTATGATCACAGTCTTAGAAATTCGAATTGACCCAGTATCCAAACCTTTTGGAGAGAAAATTCCAGATTTCCTCTACCCTTTGTGATTTTATACTGGCTTTCTCTTGTTTGGGATTCCCTCCAAAACACTTAATCGTCATTAATGCCTCAGTTTGGATTACCCCTCAATCTAAACTAAAGGGAATGTAAACTGAGTTATTACCTTGCCTCTAATTTCACCATTTTAGCTCTGATATGCTGTAGTCCAAAGTGTATTGTCCAATACTGAATACGGTTCTTCAGGTGGAACCCATAGATCACAGCTTTACAGCGAAAGTTTGCCAGATTGATTTTCCTTGCTGTTGTGACATTACAAATTATGTTCTTACTGTGCCTTACTTTGCACCCATGAAGACCTGTGCACATAAAGGATATCCAGAACCCTGGTGACTACACTGGGGATTCAGCCTGATTCAGTTCAGAATGCACATTAACAATCATTAATTCCAACTGGCATCAAGTGGGCAACAGTAATACAACAGTCATAGCCAGAATAAAAGGAAGCTGCGACATTTCTATCAGAAGTATGGAATGTGTAATTGAATGCTTGTACCATTCTGATTTATTAAAAATTAGACTTTTAGGAGAACCTGGAAAAAGCTGTGGGAGTTGAGGGTGGGCCCGGTGGGAACGTGGAATTTGTTGTTACCCAATTGTATGTCTCTGCGCACGGCTAGTGTTTAATTCACATTTAAATCGTTAAACTTGATAAGTGATCAAAAATGAATTCCAACTTGCTGGCCACTAGTTTACAGAATAAGTCAACTCTTAAAAGTATAGCCTTCTAGAATTTGCATTTGTTTTTCAGGTTAAATTTGCAAAAACAATCAACCCTTCCTCTTATTACAACATGATAATATTTTACAAAAATTAGGTTGACATATTTTCTATATAATGAAATATACTGACGATTTATTGAAAAGAATTGCTTGTAATGAAAGAACTGAATCGCGATAAAATACAGATAGTCTAACTATGAACGCCGCAACTGGATTAGTTTTCTTCTTTACATTGTTGGACTCTTATCGGAAGATTCAGGCCAGTATCCTGTCATGGCCTCAGCACCCCTTGTTTCTGTAATCTCCTGACACTTTCAAAATGTCTGTACTTCTCAATTTTGACTTCTTGCTCGTCTCCAATTTCAATTGCTTCACATTTATCTCATGCCTTTAACACACTAATTCCTCTTTACCTCTCCTTTTAAGGAGGTCCTTAAGGTGCTTCCTGCTTTATTCGAACATTTGGTCATCTGCCCTATTATCTTCTAATGTGGCTTGGCGTCCAATTTTGTTTGGTTTGTTTTTGCTTATTCATTCATGGAATGTGGGTGCCACTGTCTAAGTCAACATTATTGCCCATCCCTAATTGCCCAAAGTGGGGGTTAAGAATCAACCAAATTATTGTGGGCCAGACTAATTAAAGATGGCAGATTTTCTTCCCTAAAGGATATTAGTGAACCAGATGGGTTTTTCTGATAATCAACAGTGCTTACATTATCATCATTAGATTAGTTATTTTTTAACTTCAGATTTTTCTTGAATTCTAATTTTAACCTTTGCCATTGATTCAAATCCTTGTCCCCAGAACATTATTCTGGGGTTCTCGATTATTAGTCCAATGACATTACTACCACACCACTATTACTGCTTCATTTAAGCATTGTTTGTGGTATCAAATTAATAGTAGTGCCAATAATGGACGTTTGCATTAGTAGCTGTTAGTATATTCTGAAAGTTAGCACTATTTACACTTCTAACTGGAAATTAAAATTATTTACTCCTATTTTTAGGCTGCTTATTATTCGGGCAATAATAACTGGTCACATCCTTGGGTAACCGCCTCTGCGGCTGAAGTATTGGATGTGCAAACCCCTGACTTGTGCCAGGGGAACCGAATCATTTCAATGCAAAGATGATTTTGAATGCTACTGAATTATTTCAGGCAGATATTTAATGCAGCTGGAAGAGAGCCACATGAGCCTCAATAGAACAGACTGTTAGCTATTCAACACCGGAGATAATTGCTACTCTACTTACCCTGTATTGGCTTTCTGTGTTTTGTTTGGGTGCTACGTGTAGACAACTTACAATAGAGCAATTAAATTTTTAAATTGGTGCACTTTTGTTGGGAATATCAAAGTACTGCTTAGGCACTTCCCTCACAGAAACCAAGGGAAAGTTTCCCCTATGAGACAATAATGAATTAAATTGAATGCATTCCTAAAGCATTTGGGTCAATGCATAGTACTAACATTTCCTTTATTGGAATGGGAAAAAAATGCATTCTTTTAACGTCAGAATGACAAGCTTTCCTTGTGGTTTTGTTGCAACACCATTCTTATCGGTTACTCTACATGACCAGTCAATGCTCAGCTACTTCCATAAATATCAATGTACAATAGTTACAAACAGGAGCTGATCACATAGCTTTTAGATGTGTTCATGTACTAAGCCTTGGAATACCAGACCTGGTTCCACCCTGTGATTTCCCACATAATAACTTCCATAACCCACTAGGCTGTCTGGGGAAGGCTCTGACTACAGTTTGCTCTTTTGGGACAGGAAGAAACAGTTGGATGTCATGACGGTATCCTGATATGGCTATCCTGTATCCTGCTACAGAGCAACATGGTAAAGCTCCGGAAATGAGACACCTGCCTAACTGAGAGATGGTACATTCTGGGCAACCATGAGCAAGGAAGGAAATGACATGCAGAAATGAAGCAAATACTAGGTACTCGCCCATTTGTACTCTGGGTTTTCCATCACATTAACACAAAGGCTAATTACTGGTGAGTCAAAGCCACTAAATTGACAGCGCATTGAACTTATTCAAAGAGGTACTGGCTTCATATCAGCCACAGTCTAGCTTGTCACACGCCACTTGTTAACATTTTGATGGGAGCAGAGAGCTATCTTTTCACCTCTATGCTAATGCAGTTCACAGTATGGCACTGGTGAGCATAGAGCCACAGTTAGGTGATAAAAGTGTAATACAGAGCCATCCCATTACAGGATAAAACTGGTTGTCCAAGTTCGGCAAGCTGCCTGTGTGGACTTTCCTAGAATCCCCACAGTGTGGAAACAGGCCCTTTGGCCCAACATGTCCACACTGACTCTCAGAGCATCCCACCCAAACCCATCTCCCTAATCTACATATCCCTCAACACGATGGGTAATTTTTCATGTCCAATCCACCTAGCCTGCACATCTTTGGACTGTGGGAGGAAACCAGAGCAGTCAGAGGAAACCCACACAGACACGGGGAGAATGTGCAAACTCCACACAGACAGACGCCCGAGGGTGGAATCAAACCTGGGTCCCTAATGCTGTGAGCCAGCAGCACTAACCACTGAACCACCGTGGCACCCTGGACTTTCACTCCAGGACTTTGGGAAGTCAGGAATGCTTTACAATATGGAGTTTGATGGTTATGGAGTGTGATACTTATGGATCACAGATCTTTGGGCTCCACATTTTAAATGTAATGTTCCTTATCTTTTATTTTGGCTACACCTCTCAGTGGAATATTCAAAATAATTCCAGTGAATTAACTGCATGAGTTATCTGAGTGAAGTGGGTTGCAGGGTGTGGGGGGAGCTGTCGTTAGAAAGGAGAATTCTAATTTTCCCCAGCACTGGATAGGAAAGGCCAGTAAGCACTAATGATCAGAAAACATACTGTGCTCTTCCCCTTGTGTTTTAATGTGGTGCACTTCTCAGCTTGTTCCAGACAAGCAAGAACCTTAGGAATATGATGGCAATCATAGCCCTACATATTGTCAGTGCCATTTTGCTGCTTAAACTGAAAGGTTCTATTTACAATCTTGAAGATTTGTGAACAGAGTCATCAGTATGTAGGATTTTAAAGTGTTTGATTATTGGCATCAATGTGCTGGTATGGGTTTTGTACCTTGTGTGGTTTGAGAGTTATGATATTGCTTATTTCTGATATTGTCTTTGGTGTACAGACTCTGAAGAGAGTGCATAATAAATAGATAATGTCCTTTATTGTACTGGGTACATTAGAGGAGATGCAGTAACATCAAAGGAGATGGCAAAGGATTCAACAGGAGAACCTCTGAAAGTACAGCAGTTAAGGTGCCTGATTAAAGTCAGTGTCACCCTCCTAACTGAGTAAATGAGACACCTCGGCATGCGAGGCTGTGCTTATGAAGGCAGAGAGTTGATGCCCTGGCTTCATACAAACAAGGCCCTGCAGCCAAAAGGCCATGCCTGGCCAGAATGGTTATGTGACTTCCATTGTGGAGATTTTGCAACTGGATTCTCCTTGACTGCTTGGGAGCCCGTAATTCTCATTCTTCTAGTAATCAAGGAAGTGCCACATGCAAACAGGACCCTGCTTTTTCCAAACTGCCATGAGCAGCCACAAACAAGAGAGTTTTGGGGTTAACTACCATGACAGGATTCACTACACTTATGTAGTTATTAGTCAACTCAGGAACATGAGGGAGTTTACTTAATTAACATCTAGTTTGTGATTATACAGAGGGAATCATGTGGAGCTGTACTTGGTGTTCAAACAGCTGTTAAGATTCAGGCATCCATTGGCATCCCAATGCTCCTTCACTTTAACTGTGGTTGGACAGTAAGAAGATAGTTGCTTGGAAACAAGGTGTAAACCCAAGCCGCTCCACCCGATCCCCACCCGATTGCTAATGTTACTCATGACACTCCTTCAAAGACCCACACTTACTGGGCAGCTTGGAGTTAGCCAGAGCCATGTTGCCAAGAGAAATATCATTAAACTCACCACACGGGGTTCCCGAATCTAAAATTTAGGTACCTGTGTGGGTCATGGAGAATCTCTGTGATCTTCACTGCAGAGCAAAGGAGAGAAAGTCCAGAATAATTGTGGCCATATACATAATATGTGATAGCTGCTGTCCAGAGAGTACAGCAGCTGGAATGGACAGAGGAAAAGGATGAGTCCTCAGTTGATGAGCCACAGCTGCCATAGGGCAGGGCTGAAACAGGGCGGGGAGACAAGACCTGGTCTTGCCGCAAGAGATTCAGGGCGAGAATTTAATTGTGCAATAGTTCAGCTGATTTGCTCAGCCCACCACCCTGAATGTTAAAGCCAAGACCCATCCCTGCATTAACAGGCTCACAGACCTCAGCCACCACACCCAGAATGCTACATTCTCTAGCATTTAAGTCATTGCACCAATCTCCAGACCTATGACTTTCTGACCAAACTAATGCATGAGTTGCTCTACAAACATACTGTAGGCCAATGACCCAAAACTTCACAAGGCATTGGGTGAGCATCTAAATGCAAGCAGTTGTTCCCAGACATTTAACATTCCAAATGTCAACCAATAATGGCATTTTTACATTGATTTAGCTCCGGGCCTCACTTCCACAAGTTGCACGCTAGTGCCCACAGCACAGCAGGTGCCAAGCTGCAGTAGATCATGTTGGAACCAATGGATGGCATGGTCAATGTCTTCAGGGAGGGGTTGGAGGTGGAGTTTGAGACCGTGAAAGCAAAGCTGCAGAATGTAGCTCCTTGGCTCTCAATGGGGCAATCTAGTCTTGTGAGTTTTCTGGCACTATCACTGCTATCAGTTAAGGGAGTCCTGAGGGATTAGATGAGCTGACTGCAAATAGATGGCAACAGCTATCTGTTTGACGGCATTACTGTCACCCTTATAGGGCAGCAGGTCATTGCACCTACCACTCAGAGAGGGACCACAAGATCTGAGTGACACTTGTAACATATGGTAACATCAGTTTATCTGTCTGCTGCATCAGCCTGTACAAGGTGGAGCTGATGTTGGAATTCAGTCAAGATGGAAACCATTAGAGTTTCCATTAAAGTTATAAAAGCTGCTGTGGGGGCCTGAATGTAGTCACCTTAGCGCCATACCAAAGTAGACTCTAGAATGGAAATTCGAAAACTCACACGCGACACATATGGATTTCTCCATACTTTCTGGCATTGTGTCCAGTGTCTTCTAGCCCTTTCCTTACAACAATTAATCACTGCGTCATGCACTTTTCCCTTCATTTCTGTGTTCCATGGGTCGGCTTGTTGGCCAATAGAGTTGAAGGAGGATGTCATCCTTCAGCCTAAGGCCTTCTGAGCTCTCCCTGAAATTAATAGCTGCTCCCTTATCTCACCTGGCTTCTAGCACTCCTTCCTTGACACTGGGCCAAAGCTATGAAACTTCCTAGGTAACAACACACTGACTTCAATGACTGAACAGTGCAGCTCACCCCGATCTTCCTGAGAATGAATAGGGATGTGGAACAACTGAGTGGACATTCCCATTTCCAACCAAGTCAGGAGAGGTTCTGGAACTGCAAGTATTTGCATTAGAACACATGGGGTGTCGAAGATCCGAAATGTGTTTTAAAAAAACGTTTTAACAAAGACACACATTCGACCAGAGGGGGTTTAGCCTTACATTTAGGAAAGGCTTGGGAGGGCTGTTTAGACTTTATACCGCGGGTGGGGACTGCATGGGATAGCTATTGCCAAAGGAGGCAGTCTGTATTAGCAAAGATGGAGATAAAATTGGGAAAACATGTGGTAAAGGAAATGAGAGGTGCACGGAGTGATACATTTCTGTCTATGGTCAGACTGCTGCAATTAACCAGCCCATTGAGATTTGTCACTCTTCTTCCCAGCCTTTTCAGTTCCTGTGCAGCCAGTGATGGTCTTTCCCAACTGCTTCCTCACTCATGCTCCTGGTTGAGGAAGATCGGGCTGTTCTGATGCTGGGAATTCCCGATCCGGGGATGGGCCAGGAGCAGGAATTCCTGGCCGCGGGCTGCTTCAACTCAGTACTTGTTGGTGATGAGCCGGTGTAGCCACCAGCGGGCTTGGGAGGTGAGTCAGAGACTCTACAGATAGAATTGTATGTGTGGATTTCACAATAACAACATACCAGCGCGATTTCTTATAACTTCGATATTTCAGAGCTCACCAGATCCACCTACTGCATTTCCTTTTGCTTTATAACCAGCGCAATCCTTGGCAAATCTGGTGTAGCCTGTTTTACTTTCAAATTTCCTAATTTCAAGAAGGCTGAAAAAATACTGCGTTCCAAGGGATAACAAAGCAGCTTTCAATACCTATGGAAAGGCCCTGTCCACATTCCGTACTGGAATATCCATCGAGAATTAAATTATTTCCGTTAATCTCGAGATGCTTGCCTTATGAAAGTGGAGGAAGAGTAAGGGGGAGGAATGTGTGATAAACATTGTATGATAGGTGGAGAGGAACAGAAATTTGCTTATTCTATAGAAATCATTTACAATGGGCGGAAATGTATTGCTAAAGCTGTGAAACAAACTTGTGTGATTTGGGTAATATTAGGAGCATAGAAACGTGTATAGTAACCTCTTCCGGATTTGTCAGATCGTCCACATTAAGGAGAATTTGTTCTTGGCTTCTGATTTCTTTCCTCACATCTCACCAAAATGAAAATCTCCTGAAAACCCTCCTGTTAATACTTGTTAACATCCCTCTTCCGCCTCTTCAGCATTCAGTTTTGACCTCTGCTTTGTAAAATGTTCAGTTTCCTCACACGTGGGGGACTGTAAAGTATTAGGTATATTGTCAAATATTGTTAAAAATTAGGATAGTTTATTACTGCTAGGACTCAAATACCTGTTGTGGTCTACCTTTCTGCTACCTACATGGAAATCCCCTCTCATTTTTTTGTTAAGTATGGTTCAGATACTTACAAGAAATGAGGTGTTATGTACAATGTGAAGAGTTGAATTGGAGAGATGATGGGGAAGAATAATATATTTTGTGTGTAATGGTACTGACGGAGATGGCAATATCTGTATTGCTTCACCTCCCTGAAGAAAAGGAAACCACATTTGGTTATGTACTTGCAGCATGAACCTTCCAGATTACACAAAAGGGGATTATTCACATTTCTCACGTTCATTAATTTGACATAGATACCATTTCACACATTGGCTGAAGGAACTCTTTCCCAAATTCTGTAAAGGTGCACAGTGTATTAGAGACATAGAGTCATAGAGCTGGACAGCATGGAAACAGACCCTTTGGTCCAACTCATCCATGCCGACCAGATGTCCTAAATTAATTCAGTTCTACTTGCCAGCATTTGGCCCATATCCCTCTAAACCCTTCTTATTCATGTACCCAAACAGATGCCTTTTAATTGTTGTAATTGTACCAGCCTCCACCACTTCCTCTGGCAGCTCATGACTATATGTACACCACCTTCTGTATGGATAAGTGCCATGGTCAATTATTATTCATCTCATTCTGTATGACATTTATATTGAAATTCAATGTCCAAAACTTCTCATGAAGAAAAACATCACTACTAGGATGAACTTGCTTATTTTTGTGAAAATATCCATTTTTGATAAAGAGATTAAATGTGAAACTGGCTGTTTGAGTGTTTATGCCTATGGTATTGAGGACAGCTTCTGACCGTTACTCGACTGGTCATTTCTGAACTGAATTAACATTCTTAATAGAAACCACGGTAGCAAAGTACTTATCAAGGGCCTCCACACTCTGCTTCTTTCACTAGGGCATAGATTTCAATGTTCTCACGTTCTGCAGAGGGGTCATGACGTTAACTCTGCTTTCTCTTCACAGATGCTGCCAAACCTATGGTGTCTCTCCAAAAATTTCTGTTTTAGTTTCATGTAAGAATGATGTCAGAAATCACACAACACCAGATTATACTCCAACAGATTTACTTAAAATCACAAGCTTTCTGAGCGCTGCTCCTTTGTCAGGTAAAGTGCTCCAAAAGCTTGTGATTTTAAATAAACCTGTTGGACTATAACCTGGTGTCGTGTGACTTCTGACTTTGTCCACTCCAGTCCAACACCGGCACCTCCACATCACAGGATAATTATCTAATTATTTTCCTCACTATTTCTCTTCAAAATTAGTTTTGGTCAAGCATATTGGCATCATAGGACAATGATATTAATGTCTTGAAGTACTGTACACTGCACACTTTTCATATGTTTAGCGTAATCTCATCCTTCTGGAATTAACAACCATGCTCATGGCATAAAATTATTCAGGTAAATATGCTTATTTTCATCTTAAGATCTCCACAGTACAGGATTTCAGAGAATCTAATACCTATCTCATTGTTTCCTATATGTGTACTGTCCACTAATCTTACAAATAAACCAAAGGAGCCAGAGAATTATCAAAACAAGCAGGAAAATAAACAAATGTAGGAATAAATAATCGATAAAGAGAGGAGAGCCATCAGTAAAGGAAGAGGGCAAAATGGAGGAAGGGAAAATTCTGGTTTTTGCAATCCAGCATTCGTGAAAGATGACACTTATCTTCAGTTCTTGGGAGAAGGTACCACATTTCTGATGAAGGGTCTAGGCCCGAAACGTCAAGCTTTCCTGCTCCTCTGATGCTGCTTGGCCTGCTGTGTTCATCCAGCCCCACACCTTGTTATCTCAGATTCTCCAGCATCTGCAGTACCTTTTATCTCTGATCACACTGGCTGCTGTTTTCTTTCTCTACTGGAGCAAGGGAGATAATATTCAGAACTTTATAGGCATTATCAAGAAGTTCCTCTTCTTCATTCCTCCCCAACTCTGGTCAATTCAGAAGCTTTGAATAAGGATTCTTCAGGGTTTTGTTTCTTGTAGGACATGGACTGTTGAATTGCCTTAAATTTTGGGGTATAAGTTATTGTAGTCATTGTAGCCTTGCAATCTTTGCCTTCTCAGTTATTTATGTGTCTCACTGGCGTAATCTACTTGCACTCCATTTTACACCACTTAAACAAACTTCCTCATATAAAAGGGTTGTTTATCTAGAATTGCAATGCAGCTCAAGAAATTTGGAATTTGGTGGGTGAAGCAACATTTCTTGCTAAAAGAGGAAAAATTGTAGAACACCAGAGACCAGTGAAATTGATGGGATTTATTAGTTGCTTCAGTTAACATGAGTACAAATGGTTGCCATTGTCATTCCTCTATTCAGTGGTAACCCCCAGAATATTGTCTAAAAGAATTAATTTCTCTGTTATTACAGATGGCCATTGCCTGGCACAAATACTACTTGCAACTCATTAACTCAAGACTGAATGTTGTTCAGGCCTTGCTGCATGGGTCAGCGGCTGGTTAATATCTGAGAAGTTGCAAACATTACAGAATGCTGCGGAATCATCAGCAAGCATTCCCAACTCTGACCTTACAATGGAAACAAATGTTATTGATTAAGAGCTGGATTTTGAAAGTACCTTGAGGAATTCCTGCAGTGATGTCTTGGAGCTGAGATGATTGGCCACCATCAGTCACAACTGTCTTACTTTGTGCTTTGTGACTTCCTCTTTTCGAGAGGTTTCCCCCAATTCCTATTGTCTTTAATTTAGCGAAGTCTTGTAATGCCACACTTCCATCTCACCCCTGAAATTCAGCTCTTTTGCTCATGATTACACCTGGCTGTAATGAAGTCTTGAGCCGTATGATGTTGGTAGAATCCAAACTGAACGTTGGTAGTTTATCACTTGTAATATCGAGGATATCAAGGGGTGCAGACAGCAAACTTGAGCTGAGACCACAACCATGACGTTAATGAAAGGTGGAACAGGGTTGAAAGGCCAAAAGGCTTACTCCTGCTTTCAAGTCTTTTGTTCCTATGGTAGCAGTGTTAATGATACCTTCCTTCACTTTGCTGATGATTGAGAATCTGATGGGGCAGCAACTAATCAGACTGAATTTGTCCTGCTTTGTTGTGGAAAAGGCATACCTGGACAAACATACTCTGCTAAGGAGATGTCAGTGTTTTAGCTGTTCTAGAACAACTTGGCTAAGGGTGGCTAGTTCTGGAAAATGTTGTCAGTACTATTTTTTTCTTTACTCATTAAAGGGATGTGGGCATCGCTGGCTCAGCAGCATTTATTGCCCATCCCTAATTGCCCAGAGGGCAGTTCAGAGTCAACCACATTGCAGTGGGTCTGGAGTCACACGTAGGCCAAACTAGGTGAGGATGGCACTTTCCTTCCCTAAAGGACATTAGTGAACCAGATGGGTTTTCCAACAATCAACAGTGGATTCATGGTCATCACTAGATTCTTAATTCCAAATAATGTATTGAATTCAAATTCCACTATCTGCCATGGCGGGATTTGAACCTGGGTTCCCAGAACAGGGGATGTTGTCAGGTTCCATAGTCTTTGCAGTATCCACTGTCTTCGGCTGTTTTTTTTTATCTCAGGTAGGCGCACTCAATTGGCTGAACAGTGGCATCTGTGATGCTGGAAGCCTTGAGATACATCATCCACTCAGCACTTCTGGCTGAAGATGGATGCAAGTTCATCAGTCTTATCTTTTTCATTCACTTTGCCAGATTGGGACCTCACCTTTAGGTATGTCTGGTACGCACCTGATTAAACAAAACTTAATCCCCTGATTCAATGGTAATGATAGAGTGAGGGTTATGCTGGGCCACAAGGTTATAAATGATGGTTGAATACAATTCTACTGCTGCTGATGGCTTACAGCTTCTCATGGGCCCCTGGTTTTGATGGAGAAGATTTGTTCTGAAACTACCTCTTTTAGAATGGCGGCAAAGTTCCACAACAAGGAGGTGTGAAAATGGGACTTGGACTTCACAAGGACAGTGTTATGGCCACTCCTGCCAATACCATCATGGGCAGATACATGTTTGTGGTGGATGGTTTGGTCAACATAAGATAGATCAGGTTATCCGTCTTGATGGTTCTGTCACCACTTTTTGCAGGCCCAGGGCGTAGATGTATTATTTAGGAGTCACTCAACTTGGTCAGTAGTGGTGCTACTGAGCCATTATTGCTGATGGATGTTGAAGCTCCCCACCCAGAATACAGTCTATGCCATAAGATTTCATGGGATCCATCGTCATCCTTGAAAGTCCCATGGAAAGTCTGTCCCTCCTGTTTACCACTGTGCAGACATTGTGGGCCTGTCTTGCTTGTTGGGTAAGAATGGTGATGAAACAATATGGAACATTGGCTGTAAGGTATAATTTGGTGAGTATGACTGCATCAGGCTGTTTCTTGACTTGTCTGTGGGATCACTCTCCCAATTATTTTTATAGAATTGCTACAGTGTGGAAACAGGCCATTCAGTCCAACAAATCTACACCGACCCTCCAAAGAGCATCCCACCCAGACTCACAAGTCTCCAGATGTTAGTGAGGTGACCTTTGCAGGATCAACTGGGTATGGTACTGCTTTTGTAATTTCCAAAGCTTAGGTTAACGTCAGACAGTCTGAACAATTTTGTATTTCATGTTTTCGGTCGTGGTTTGACAAACTGAATGGTTTATTAGGCTGTTAGGAGTCAACCACTTTACTGAGTGTCTAGAGCCAGACTGTTAAGTGGAGACTTTTTGCAACAATCTGCTAGCTTCACAATCTCCACTATAGAGACAAACTTTTAAACTCTAGGCTTTATTGACTAAATTAATTTCACCAGATGCTTTGCTGGGATTTGATTCATGTTTCTGGTGTAAGAGATTGGATATCTTGACTTCCAGTCCAGTAATTAGCACCACTATGCTACCATTCCCCTAAGTGATATAGATAACCTGTAATGTGTGAATTATGTTATGTGACAACTTTTTGCGAGAAAAAGTAAACCAGTTCTCGTTAATTTAGCAGGGGAATTCTGTGGTTTTTCTTCTCATATTACTTTCAGTGTTAGAGTATCATATTCTGTTTTATTCTAAAATCTCTCTAACGCAGGAAATGGAAGCCTTTGTTGATCAAAATTAAATGCAACTGTTTGAAACTTCAGGTTTTTAACCTTTTGATGCTTTTGAAAAAGAGATGTCGAGATTAAATGTAACAATATTATATTGAAATGTAAAGTCACCATAATCTCATCAGACCATGGGGCTGCTCTCTCTTCAGATAAAGATGGCAGGTGGTTTAACTTAGGGTCAGCACGGGGAGAGAGCTTCCTGATGACCTCAACTGGTGCAGGAATTCGAACCCATTGCTGTTGGCATCAGTCTATATCTCAAACGACTTGTTCGACCAACTGACCTAACCAATCCCCACACTGGGATGTAATTCATTTACTGAATAAACAGATTATGTCAGTCAGGATTTGTATTCTCTAAAGGAATGTCTTAAACCATTCCCTTTAAATATTTGTGTCAAAAATCACTCGGCTATTTAATTAAAATGTAAGAAGCAAATTGACATGTTTGCAACAGATAATGATCACTCGTCAATAGAAATGCCAAACGCCAAATACCGTGACATAAATGTGCATGATTAATTTCAAAACAATGTACAGAAAGATATCCTCTGATTTTTGAAAAAATAAAATCCCTTGCATGAAGTAGGCATCATTGGCCGGGTCTGCATTTATGCTCATCCCTCATTGCCGTTGAAAAAGTAATTATGAGCTTCCTTCTTGAACTGCTGCTGTCTGTGATGTGGATACAATACTGAGGGGCAGGAAAGTTCCAGGATTTCGACACAGCAACACTGAAGGAAGGGCGATATAATTTGAAGTCAGGAAGTTAAGTAGCTTGGTTGGAAATTTGCAGGTGCTGGCCTTGTCCATTTAGATGGTCATTGGTTTGGAAAGTGTTGACTAAGGAGTCTTAGTGAATTTCAACAGTGCATCTTGTAAATGGTATACAGTGCTACTATTTAGACCAGTGGTGGAAGGACTGAATGTGAATGTGGTGTCAATCAAGTGGGCTTTGTTCTGGATGATGTCAAGCTTTTTGAGTGTTATTTGAATGTTGAACATGTCCAGGTAAGTGGAGAGTATTGCATCACACTCCTGACTTGTACCTTGTTGATGATGGACAGGCTTTGGGAAAGCAGAAGGCAAGTTCCTTGCTGCAGGATTCCTGGTCTCTGACTTGCTCTTATAGCTACAGTATTTATATCACACAGAATCACTGAAGTATTACAGTTTGGAAAGGGACCATCATGCTGCATCAGCTCTTCAAATCAGCATCATAACCCGTTGTCAACTTCCTGCTGTTTCCTCAGACCCTTATATATTATTCTATCCAAATAATCATCCAATGTTTGATTATTTGCTTTCTGTAAAAGCTTTTCCTTGCATCACATTTGCTCCTTTTGCATATCTCTTTAAATCTGTGCCTTCCGTTTTTGATCATGTTATGAGTGGATACAACTACTTGATCTAGTCAACTCACAATTTTGAAAACTTCTCTCAGAGGGGCATAGTCCCAACTTCTTCATTCTATCTGCAGAACTGAAATTTCTCACCCCTGGAATGATTGTTGTAAATCACTTCTGCACTCTCCAATGCATTCACATCCTTTCTATAGTGTGACACTGAGAACTGAACATTTTACAGCAGCTGAGGTCTAACAAGTATCTTATACAACAAACTCAACATCATCTCCTTGCTGTTATGCTCTGTGCCCACATTAATAAAGCTGATGATGCTGTATGCTTTACTAGTTATACTCTCAACCTGGAAAATAGATAAAACATTCATTTCAATCAGGTGTAGGAATGTGGAATAGATCGATCTCTTTCAGGGAAGCAGTGGCTGAATGGTACTGTCACTGGATTAGTCATCTAGAGACACAAGTATCATTCTGGGGACTTGTGTACAAATTCCACCATGGCAGATAGTGGTATTTGAATTCAAATAAAGTCTGGAATTGAGCTAAATATCTTGAACATTGAAATAAAAGTGTTGTGTTCAAGAGAATGTGCCAGTGCTGCCTGTACACCATTGTTCATTCAAGGGCACTGAAATAGCTCCACAGAGGTATCCCTTCACTGAGTCACACTTCCTTTATATATGGAGAATCCTTGACACTGATCCAGCTCTCTCAGAGCTAGCTCTTAGAGTGAACAGGATGTCTGACACTCCCTATCTGTCAGCCAGGGCTCCCTGATTGAACAAAGAGCAAGGAACAAAGAGCAAAGAACAATACAGCTCAGAAACAGGCCACTCGGCCCTCTAAGCCAGCACTGACACATTGTGCCCTTCCATACTAAAGCTGTCTTCTAATACTGGCCTGATTGGACCAGTTTAACAGCCCCAATTAGGGAACTCATATTCAGTGGGACTACCTGGCTAACTTCGTTACAATCACTGCAGGCACACCATTACAGCATGTGTATTTTCTGTATTGACTTGGTAATGAGGTGCGAAACTGTGGATGGTATTAAGAAACTCCTTACTAGAAATGGCTCCTTTATCTCCCATATAATTACAAACACTCACATTGATCTTGCTTTATTTGCTGCACAACGGGGTATCCAGGAAAATATTCTCTTCAACCTTACAAAAGAATCCTGTCCATTGCCACCTCCCTTCTAGTCGAACATCCATACTATCCTGATGTTTCCTTGCAGATCTTCCATTAGAGAAACCAACCAGACTCAAATGGAAGGGAAGCTGCTCTCAGGATCTTCCAACCTTTCCATCACCACATTCTGAGTGCCTGTGGAAAACATGCAAAGGGTACATGCAAAGTATTATAATGAACCGACTTCACTGGATCTGATAAGGTCCGTTCCCCTTTTTAATTGTAATTTGGGATTAAAAAAACCCTGCAGTCCTGAATCCACTTTTGTCTGGATTATAGAATGTATCCTTGAGAGTTATCTTCCACATAATTGCAGGTCACTGGTAAAAGTTTTAAGCAATCTGATCTGCCCCAACATAATGGTTCAAAATCAACCACCCGTGAAATCCTGACGACGGCAGCATGATGTTTTCCAATGCTTTGAGTCAGGTTGCCAGTCTGTGGCTATTTTGGTGCTGCTGGAGTTCAAACCCCTCCAGGTACTCAGAGTGAACTTACTCAAGCCTTATTGCACTTTGGACCTTTTACAGCTCAACAAGTGAGGAGAGACCCATTCTGCCAGTGCAGACTGAACACACAGTGTACCATCGTGCTGTGCCACCAGTTCTCTTTAACAGTTGCCTGTCACTATATTTTCCAGTAAATTCTTGTTTCCAGTCATTGGCATATTTTACAATAAAGCTCTTTCATAACAATTCATCTTGCAATGTTATTACTCAATAAGATCTACCAGAAATTCTAAAATGCACTTGCGGTGACATCAAAGAGAGAGGATTTGAATTATCATAAAACAATTTTATTTATTGCTTATCTGGAATTCATGAAATCAAAGCCACTATCTACTGCAGTCTTCTCATCTACACTGTAAATATTTTTAGGTTTGATAGCTAACTAATAAAACACTACAATCCTTATACTCATCAACCTGCCCAGTATCTCTAAATCATGCTGCTATTGCTAAATTAATTTGCAGAAGGTGGCTGTGCAACTAAAACAGGTAGAAAATAAATTAAAATGATTATAATCCTGACTACATGCCTTGTTACTATTTTAGGGCATATGGGGACAGAGGGCAGTAATATGTTCCGTTTGCATATACACACCTCCAACCTTAACTGAATGACAATGCTGTTCTGATGGATTTTGTGTTGCATCGTGTTGCAGTATTCCCAGTGGTGAGGGTGCCAGTGAAACGGTTACTTGGGTTGGTCCTCTGCTGGTGTTGTAGTAGCCCTCAGGTAAGCAATGCTGAAAATTGGGGCCTGTGTTGTTTGAGGATCTTGAGAGGACTTAGGGTCATGGTAGAACTACAAGGGGGATCAGAGTTGAGTTCAGAGCTTGGGGTGAGATCTGGAGCAGTGGCAAGGATTGTGGGGTGAGGCCAGAAATGGAGACAATTATGTGGTGGAGTGGGGTAGGAGTGACCATTAATTCTTTTTAACGTAGGGTCCTGCTCTACAGGCAAACTAATCTTACGGAAAATGGCCTTGAACAGCGACTAACCACTCTATGTGCATGTACAAGCATGGGCTGCCTGCTTCAGATGGTAAAAGGGACTCTCTCCTTTCTCAATGTGCTGTGTGGTATGCTCCTTGTCACAATTGTAACTCATCTGTAGCCTGATTCCTGAGATGGCAGTACAGATATATAACGAGGGACTGGATCAGTTAGGAGTATATTCACTTGAATTTGAAAGAATGATGGTGGAGGAATTCTTACAGAAACCTATAAAATTCTAACAAGATTAGACAGGGTAAGCGCAGGAAGGATGTTCCTGATGACCAGGGAGTCCGGACCTCGGAGTCACATTCTAAGGATACAGGGTAGGCATTTAGGATTCAGATGAGAAATTTCTTCACCCAGAGAGTGGTGAGCCTGTCTCTACGGCAGAAAGCAGTTTGAGACCAAAACATTGAATATTGTAAAAGAGATGAATGTCGTTTTTAGGGCTGAAGTAATCAAAGGTTATGGGGAGAAAATGGGAACAGCAGACTGACTTGGATGATCAGCCATGATTGGATTAAATGGCGGAGAAAACTCAAGGGGCTGAATAACATAATCCTATTCATATTTTTTGTATTTCTAAGTACAAATCTTTCCTGATACCAAGCTGGGGCCTTAGTAGACCAAGCAGTCCCCAAGAAACGGATGCTGCATGGATCAGTAACGTGATTACCTTTGCCCATTAGTCTGTTAGAGTATTTAAACGTTTTTAACTGGGCGATCTTACCCAACATGTCTCATGCAGGGCTGGCACATCTGAATTTGAAGACGGAACAGGATGGTTAGAAACGGAAGTTGGAGCAACTAAAATTGTTGCCGCAAAACCTACAGACCAGGATTACGATAGTCGAGTTGTCCAATGTGCTTTCAAGTTTTTCAAAGCTCTGCTCTGGCCTGGATCATTGTATTAATTCAACGCTGTATTTGATCTTCTAAAAAAGCACTGTAATGGAATTGATAAAAATGTTAAACTGGTTTGAATTAAAAAAAGGTTTCCCTCTTATAAATAACTCAAATTTTCAATCTGCATTCAAGATTTGTTGTTGAATGCCATGCTTGAATATAACCTCAATGCACACGTTATTTTCTTCCAGTTAAATTCTAGGATTCCATTCATTCACATTTCCATCCAGGCAGCATCTGTGGGGAGAGAAACTGTGTTAATGTTTCAAATCCAGAATGACCGTTCTTCAGAATTTCAGAACTCTGTCTCGGCACCAGAGCAAACTGATTTGGGCTTTCCTCCTGACAATAGTTTCCAATCCTGTTTTCTTCTGTCTGTGTATTTGTCTTAAAATGTGAGTGCCTTGCAGCACTGGAAGTCACCCACTTCTATAATGATAAGCCCTAGGACAGATGCATCCACATGGAGGAGGGGGTGGGTTTGGCTAATGAGTTGAACGAGGGACAATTTGGAAAGACAGAGCAGGGATGAAGAAAGGTAAATAGAGGTGGACTTAGAAGAGACTGAAATGAGCTGTTGTCTCCTGATGCCAACCATTGCCCATGAATGCAGATTGATAATCTGGAGGTAGGTCATCAGTTTATTTTGTAAGGTTTGGGTGCTGTTTTGATTTGGTGGGGGAGATGGTGATGCAGAAGGGCATGTCTGAGGAAGAGTCCACTGCCTGTCCCTGTGTAATGCCACATAATTGCCAAACTACTGATGCTATTGGGCACACAGAACAAATGCTGGCCTTGCCAGTGATGTGCACTTCGCCAGAAAGAATAAATGAAGAAACGTCTAATGGGCCACCTTATTTGCATTTGCTACACATGGGAATCAGATTGAGGCAAACATCTTAGCTGTCTGGTGATGTGTTTCCAAACAGAGTGCTGGACATGTAGACAGATTGCCCAACGTCAGGAGAATGGTATGAGCTGACATGCACAATGGAAATGTGTAAGATCAATGCAATATGAGTAATACCAAGCCATCTCACTGTTATTGTGTCCAATAACATACAGACATTAATATCTATGGCATTTATAGTTATGAGACTATATGCCTATCTTGACACAATGAAAATGGGATGGGTTCTATAATATGCGGCTTCACCAAGTTACAGCATTGTGATGAATTGAACCTTACCCCAGTGAGCCTGAGCTGGACATTTCCCTACAATTGAGTAACAGGTCAGACTCAATTAAACCTCATGCCCACTTTGATGAGATACTGTTGGATGACTGGTCTCCAGGCAACCAACCAAAGCAGGAAGTTGTGAAAGAAGAGGAGGAACTGAGAAGGGAAACTAAACTGTCACTGCTCAGTCATGGCATCTCTTTGTAGAAGGTAAGTGGCACTTGTGGTAAAAATATGATCAATATCAAATATTTCAAAATTTGTCATGAGCCCCAGTGGTAATGGTGTTTTAAGACATGCAAAAAGATCAATTAACATAAATAAAAACACCTTTCTTTTTATGCTTAACTTTGATCTTCCTCTTTTGGTCTATGACATGCAGAAACAGTATACTAGAAGAAGAAAAATAGATTAAGTTAGCTTTAACTAATCTCTCTGAGCAGGCAAATCCAATAACATTCACTACTGCTCCATTGACACAAACTAATGCAGATCACACTCTGTATCCAATCACTCAGCATTCTGTTTTACTTAACAATGCACCAGAATGATGCTACAGTTTGGGGTAGGTTAACCCCAGTTTTGGTCAACATGAACCCTACCACATCAGGCATAAATTGAGAAGCTGTGCAGTCCAGATCATGAGGTGTAGTTACTTACCTAGGTTGGAATGTGAACAGAAAGCCAGTGGGTGCCCTTTATTCACATAGGCCACTGAGCAGTCTGGATGATATCATTGTGACCTGCCGCCAATTTTAACACAGTTGCCTAAACAGTGTAGGCCCCATAGTGAGATTCCTGACAGCCTAACCTAATACTACAGGAAGCTCCAGAAGGTAAGATTTGAATTTTATGATTTACTTTCGTTGTGGGATCCACAAGGCAAAATTAGGCCTTGATTGCATCAGACACTATTCCTTAGCTAATTGCGAGACCACTCTGGGATAGTTGTGACAGCTGATTCTACCAATGAATTTAGAAGAATTAAATGGTATCCCATAGAAACTTTATAAAATTTTACAGGACTAGACAGGGTAAATGCAGGAAGGATGTTCCTAATGACCAGGGGGGCCAGAGCTAGGGGTCACCGTCTAATGATATGAGGTAGGCCATTTTTGATTGAGGTGAGGAGAAGTTTCGACGCACAGACAGTAGGTGAGCCTGTGGAATTCTCTGGCACTGAAAATGGTTGAGCCCAAAATATTGAATGTTTTCAAGAAGGAGATAGACATAGTTCTTGGGGCTAAAGGGTATCAGGAGAAAGTGGGAACGGGGTGTTGAGTAGGTTGATTAGCCATGATCAGATTGAAGGGCAGAATGGCCCACTCCATCACCTATTTTCTATATTTCTATATACCTAGTCTTGATGGCAAACTCTTGGGTTCCCTGATTTTCAATCAGCTTTTACCCAGAAAGGAGTTGAAACACTCCCTGGCATTATTTCAGGAGCAGTAGTCGAGTTTCTAACTCCATCCAGCCATGCTGGTATGTGAGCTCAGAGTGAAAATTGTTCTGGGTTTAAATCCCAGTCTTGACTACTTCCAGAGATAGCATTCACCATCGGCGCCACTGGAGGGAGCACTGGTTCACAGTCAGACTGTTTTGGTGATTGAGATGGTTATACTTTTTAATATGCCATTTACAAGAACAAGAAGACTTCCATATAACTGTGCACATTGAAATGGTGGCTGTTACTTGCTTCAGGACTCAAGTGATCTCAGCAAGTGGCAAAGGTAGGCTAAGGTTATCTCAGCATTTCTGAGGATCTCATTCAGTTCAGTCATAAATCCTGTGATGCAGGAGATGATTCTTACCTAATATCAATATATCCCTTTATCTGTAGGAATGTGTTGAGGGAGTGTCCTTATACGGGTTTCTGGGAAAGGGAGTTTAGATTATGGGGTACTTTTCTGGATCAGAAAACCAGCAATATATCACTAAATCTGACTGATGTTTGCGCTGGAGTCCTTCACCATGTTTCTGACACATTGATTATGTTTCTAATGTAGTGGAGTCACATTTTGCTCTTAAAGAGTGACACATCACCTTGCAGTTAGTAGAGAGCATAGTATTTTTCGCTGAAAGATACTTCCAGCATTCCTCTGTCCTTCACTGGATCTAATGGCCTATTTGGTTTATGCTGGTAAAGGAACAACCATTTGAGAGTCTAATTAAAAAGATGCTGTTGTCTTAACAAAACGTAGTTTATTGCATGATAGCTGGTTAGACATTGTTACAATAAGATTATTGGGAGTATCCCTACCTCTAAGCCAGGAAGGTTGGGTTCAAGACCCAACTGTTCCAGAGGTGTGTCATAACATTTCTGAACAGGTTGATTAAAAAAAGCCTACAGGGAGATATATATGATGTGTCTATTCCATTCGAGATCTGGAGCTATTTTCTCCATTACCCCACCTGAGACTGTGACTTATCAGTTTGGGTGGAGCTTAATGCAGTCTCCAACAGTACCTCTTTTAGAACCAGTGCCCAAGATTACATCTCTCTCCAAAGTTTATTTCCCATGCTTAGCTTTTGTATATTCATATAGAGAATTACATTCACCACGACTCCATTTCTGGTAAGATGGTGGTGGAGTAGGGCTTCTGAGTCCGGGGCTCGTCTGCTCCGCCCGCCTTTCTATTTTTTTCTCTTTTATTTTACTTACCTCTTTGTTAAAGAGCTCAGTCATGGTGATACCATCAATAATGGCAAGTGAGCTCAGCACGGACTCGTGGTGGCTGGTGAATGGGCACAGCGTGGACTGTGGTGGTTGGTGAATGGGCCCAGTGTGGACTCGTGGTGGTTGGTGAATGGGCCCAGTGTGGACTCGTGGTGGTTGGTGAATGGGCCCAGTGTGACTAGAAGTGAGCCCAATGCTTCTGCATTGACGAGGTGTTCCTAATGAAAACTCATGGCAGCTACGGCAGAGGTGGGTTTAGGTTCCTGGTGGCATCTGTGTCCAGTGCAGATTCGTGGAGGCGGCTACAGAGGTGGGTTTGGGCCCAGAACAGGACCTGGCAACAACAGCAGTGGCTGCATCAGTGAGGTGGGCATGAAATAGACTCATGGTGGAGGTGCAGTCGAGTTTGGGCTGGTGCAGTGTCCGGTGGGATCAGTGGTGTCTGCATTGGCGATATCCAGTGAGGACTCATAGTGGTGAGGGCATCAATGTAGGCGAAGATGGCACTGAAGAGTGGTGTTGTTTGCTCCAGTGGCAGTGGCGCATCAAAGGGGACTTGTGCCTGGCCCACTAGGCCTGAGGCCTATGGCAGAGCACTTAATAACATGGACTGTAAAGTTGAACACTTTTTCTTTATTTCTTTACTTTTCTGCCATTATTCCTAAGTCTTGGTTTGTTTTTCTGTTTTTTGAGATGGCGCCGTAGAGTAGTGACACTATACTACACTTTTATAACAAATAAATAAAGACAATAAATAAATCAGATCTCCTACCAAACCTCTGACTTCACAAATTCAAGTTGTCTGGAAGTTTCATAATTCATCCAGAATCCATTGTCTTCACACTTGGAATATGATTGGTCTTTGGTTTGAAGATTCTTAACCTTGATTCTGATTTTGACCTTGTGGTCTGTATTCTATCGCTGTGCTGGAGACCCTTTGTGGAGGACGTCACTGCTGCTATCCCAGGTGCTTGGTTCATTACCGTATGTGGAAGACATATGAACTCTGGAATGTCTTTCCCTCAGGGGCCCTTCCGTGCAGAATCACGGACTTGCCCCATTGCAACACCTGGGAGACCTTCGATCTCGCAATTTGCCATGTTGGAAGCTGGCTACTCAATGGAAACAAGGTACTGCTTTCTATGCAGCATCCTGGATTTCTGGGCCAAGTCATTTTTTCTTCTTAATAATGGCCTGGATTTATGGACATCGGTCTGGCTTCTATGTAGTCACATGCAGCCCAACCTCATCTTGTGCAAGCAATGGTGTTTTCTCAACTACTGACAGCTAATCTGTCAATCTATTGAAGTATGTCAACACATGACTTCAAATTGTTGATTAGGTTGAGCATCTTCATTTGTTAAAGTGTGGTTGATGTACTCGTGCACCGGATATTTTCTCATCCTCAGACATGGTACTGGAGGATTGCTACATACTTAGCTTCAGCTCTGTCATTGATTCTGTTTTGGAAGATGAAGAAGTGTCTCTTAAGCTTGTGTTCTCTCATCATCTGCCACCACTTTCAAATGTATCATAGCAGTTTCTTCTTTAGATGGTTTTGTTGTCAGGAACAACTTCAGTTACAGGTTCCTCAATGAGCTACTCAGTTGTGTTGTTAGTATTTGTTTCTAATCGCAAACTTTGCTGACATGGGTCATCTGAAGATGCTTTAGAGAAGAGAGGAATGGAAAATGTTTTCTCATTGGAGTTATATCACCTGGAGCATGTACTTTCATATCTATTGGCTACACCTTCTGTTTCTTCAGCCATACTATTCAATCTTGAGCCTGTCTAACAGTTTTGAGATTCTTGCTTCCTGTATGGAAAAACAAAGGCGTAGACTATTTTCTAAATGGAGAAAGGCTTCAGAAATCGGAAGCACAAAGAAACTTAGGCGTCCTAGTTCAAGATTCTCTTATGGTTAACATGCAGGTTCAGTTGACAGTTAGGGAGGCAAATGCAATGTTAGCATTCATTTCAAGAGGGCTAGAATACAAGAGCAGAAGACTCTCACATGTATCAGGTTTAAAACAATAAGGTGTCCATTGATATAAACAATGTCAAACATGAGTTGTTTGACTCACAAACTTCCACTCAGACCACGTTAGATATCTTTTCTAATGCGGGTAGTTCTACGTCATTAATATCTTTCAATCGGTAGCCATTTGACCTTTTGCTGCTCTGAAACTGCATCATACTTCTCCATACTTCTGGAAGTGACCTGTAGTTTTACAGATGTGGCATTGTTTTGTCATAGCTGGCCACTGTCTATGCTTGTGAGGCTTTTATCTTCCACAACACTGACCTTGACTCTTAGTACCTGCTGTTTGGCCTACTCTTTGTATTGACCTATCACAAATGTCTTTAGCGTGTTTAAACATGAGATGAATAGGTTCTGTTGCTCTCTTATGAAGAGGGTTTTCTCCTTCTTTCAAAATTTGTCCAAGATTCTTCTTGGTTTCTGCTTCCAATGCAGTATGACTATCTTTCTTCAAAGTCAAAACTTCTTTGGACTGTAATAAATTTGACAAAGTCTCAAGCATAATTCCACCAACAATTCCATCTCTTATGAATTCTGAATTTAAAGCTCCTCAATAAGGCTTTATTGTAACCTAAAAAGATCATCGATGAAACCATGAACAGGTTCCTCTGAATGCTGAAGTCTCACGTTAGGTCAGAGATAGCAAGGACTGCAGATGCTGGAGTCAGAGTCAACACAATGTGGAGTGGGAGGAACACAGCAAGCCAGGCAGCATCAGAGGAGCAGGAAAGTCGATGGTTTCGGGTTTACACCCTTCATCAGGACCAGGGAGGGGGAAGGGAGCTAGGAAATAAATAGATGGAGGGGTGTGAGGCTGAGGGAAGGCAAGTGGGATAGTGATAGGTGGGTGCATGTAGTGGGTAATGGAGACTGGTCAGTGGGAAGGGTGGGGCAGGTAAGTGGGAAAGAAGATGGACAGGTTGTGTCAGGTCAAGGAAGCAGAGATGAGAGTGAGGATTGGATATGGGATGAGGCTGGGGGGGTGGGGAAATTTTGAAACTGGTGAATTCTATGTTTAGTACATCAGGCTGGTAGGTTTCTGAGGTGGAATATGAGGTGTTGCTCCTCCAGTTTGCAGGTGGCGTCATTGTGACACTGGAGGAGGCCCAGGATGGACATGTCACCCAGGGAGTGGGAGGAGGAGTTAAAATGGGGCAGCCAGGAGGCGTTGTTGAGAAAGCGTACAGAGCGCAAGTGCTCCGCTTATCGGTCACTGAGACTGTGCATCCTCTGCCATTTCCGCCACCTACAATCCGACCCCACAACCAAAGAGATATTTCCCACTTAACCCTATCTGCCTTTCGTAGGGGCCGTTCACTTTGTGACTCCCTCATCTGCTCCACACTCCACATCAACCCCAACACACCCGGCACCTTTCCCTGCAACTGCAGGAGGTGCTACACCTGCCCCTACACCCCCCAACTCACCTCTACCCAGAACAAATCCAACAGGGATTCACCTGTACATCCTCCAACCTGGTCCACTGTATCCATAGCTCCCGATGTGGTCTCCTCTACATCCGTGAGACCAAGTGCAGACTTGGTGACTGATTGGCAGAGTATCGGTGCTCTGTACGCTGTAGTCACCAACACCTTCCGGTCGCCAAACATTTTAACTCGCCCTCCCACTCCGTGGGTGACATGTCCATCCTGGGCCTCCTCCAGTGTCACAATGATGCCACACACAAACTGGAGGAGCAACACCTCATATTCCACCACAGGAGCCTACAGCCTGATGGCTTCATATAGAAATCTCCAGTTTTACAATCTCCCCAATCCTGGCCTCATCCCATGTCCAAGCCTCCCTCTCATTGCTACCTCCTCGACCTGACACAACCTGTCCATCTTCTTTCCCACCTACCCGCCTCACCCATCCCATTGATCAATCTCCACAGTTCACTACCTGCATCCACCTACCACCTTCCCACCTACCTTCCCCAGCCCCAACCCTCCCTCTATTTATTTCCCAGCTCCCTTCCCCCTCCCAAGTCCTGATGAAGGGTGTAAACCCGAAACATCAGCTTTTCTGCTCTTCTGATGCTGCCTGGCCTGCTGTGTTCCTCCCGCTCCACACTGTGTTATCTCTGACTCCAGCATCGGCAGTTCTTACTATCTCTGAGTGACTTAAAATCCTACTGCAAAGCGTCTTCCAAGAATGCCCACCTTGAAATGATCTCAGTGGATCTCTCTCCCGCTGTAACCCAGGGATGATCTCCTCTGCCCTAACCACATACTGAAACAAACCCATTACTACAGCCACGTCTCCTTTCCCAGTACCTGCATATGCATCTGGATCATACCCTATGGACTCGAAACAAGATTCGGACCATCTCAATTTGGACCAACTGCTACCTGCAGTACATGCAGAGCCTCCTGAAATGATTTTCTCTGTGGATCCTTAGCTCCATGCTCACAGCCATGCCAACATCTCCTCTCACTACAGTCAGCCCGACCCCAGCTCAAAGCCTCTGTCTCCCAGACCTGCAAAGGACCTCTACTGCTTTACATTCTACGCAGGATCCACACCCTCAACCAACACTTTTTCTCCACCCTGTTGGACATCAAGAATCTTAAGTATGCGAAACTTGCTCATGCTCACCTCAAAACACAGATATCCTCCACTACCCTGGACCCCAACCCCTACCCACGATCTCATCCTTAATTTGCTCAGCGCCATTAGCCACAGGGTCACCTTGGCCGCTCCTGCTGACACCGCTGACTACGTCACTTCTGCCGATGCAACTGACCACTGCCGATGCAACTGACCACATCACTACTTCCGCTAACGCCACTGACCCCATTGCTACTTCCGCTAATGCCACTGACCCCATTGCTACTTCCGCTAACACCACTGACCCCATTGCTACTTCCGCTAATGCCACTGACCCCATTGCTACTTTCGCTAACACCACTGACCCCATTGCTACTTCTGCTAATGCCACTGACCACATTGCTACTTCCTCTTCCACCCATGTGACCGTTCCCACACATATACCCGCTCCCAAGATAATCTCCACCCCCACTCCCAGCTCCAGCTGTACTCCCAACCCCAGCCCCACACCCTGCAGGGTCTTCACTATCCCCCTAGAACTCCCCCTCACTGAGGACGAATGGTCGGTCCTCAGTAAAGGACTTGCCTTCATTCCCCTCTGCCCACGCGTCAACGAATTCCGTACATGTTTAGACTCTTTTTCCGCCACCTCAGCCTCCATGCCTATTTCTTTGACCAGGAATCTAAACCCTCTGCAGACCCCTTCTCCCACCTCCAACAAACCTCATCCCCCAGACACCAGCCCACAGCCTCCTACCCTCCCTCAACCTCTTCATCTCCAATTGCCATCACGATATTGATCACCTCAATTTCTCCAACCTCTCCCCAACGGAACGTGCAGCACTCCACTCCCTCCACTCCAACCCTAACCTCACCATCAAACCCGCTGATGTTTCACTGACCCCTACATTGTGGAGGTCAGGCACCAACTCTTTGACACCTCTTCCTACCTTCCCCTCAATTATTACCCTACCCCTAATCACCAAACCATAATTTCCCAGACTATCAATAACCTCATTATCTCAGGAGACCTCCCATGCACAGCCTCCAACCTCATCATTCCCCAACCCCACACCACATGTTTCTATCTCCTTCCCAAAATCCACAAACCTAACTGCCCCGGTTGACCCAATGTCTCTATATGCTCCTGCCCCCCTGAACTCATCTCTGCTTACCTCTACTCCATTTTGTCCCCCCGGTCCAGGAACTTCCCACCTACGTTCAGGACACGACCCACGCATTCCATCTCCTCTTAGACTTTCATTTTCCCGGCCTCCATTGCGTCAACTTCACCATGGACGTCCAATCCCCGTACATTTGTATCCCCTACATAGATGGCCCAAAAGCCCTCCGCTTCTTCCTGTCTCGCAGGCCCAACCTGTCCCCCTCCACCAATACCCTCATCTGCTTAACCGAACTCGTCCTTGCTCTCATCAACTTCTCCTTCAACTCCTCCCACTTCCTACAGACAAAAGGCTGCAAAATACAAACTATGGACACCTATATGGGTCCGAGCTGTGCCTGCCTCTTCGTAGGATATGTGGAAGAATCCTTCTTCTGCTGTTACACCGGCACCATCCCTCACCTCTTCCTCTGCTACATCGATGACTGTATCGGTGCTGCCTCGTGCTCACACGAGGAGCTTGAACAGTTTATCAACTTTACCAACACCTTTCACCCCAACCTCAAGTTCACCTGGACCATCTCCGATACATCCCTCCCCTTCCTGGACCTCTCTGTCTCCATCTCTGGTAACTGTCTCAGCACCAACATCTATTTCAAACCCACCGACTCCCATAGCTAACTTGACTACACCTCCTCTCACCCACCCTCCTGCAAGAATGCAATCTCCTACTCCCAAATCCTCCGCCTCTGCTGCATCTGCTTCCAATATGGAGCGTTCCACTCCCGAGCATCCCAGATGTCCTCCTACTACAGGGACCACAACTTTCCCCCTCCGTCGATCCACAATGCCCTCAACTGCATCTCTTGTATTTCCTGCACTTCTGCCCTCAAAGCCCTCCCCCCAACAAAAATAAAGACAGAATGCCTGTGGTCCTGACATATCATCCCACCAACCTCTGCATCCAGCGTATCATCCTCCGCCACGTCTGCCACCTACAATCCGACCCCACATCCAAAGACATATTTCCCTCCCTGACCCTATCTGCCTTTTTTAGGGACCGCTTACTCTGCGACTCCCTTGTTTGCTCCACACTCCCCACCAACCCCACCACACCCGGCGCTTTACCCTGCAACCACAGGAAGTGCTACACCTGCCCCTACACCTCCCCCCTCACCTCCATCCGAGGCCCAAGACAATCTTTCCAAATCCAACAGGGACTCACCTGTACATCCTCCAACCTGGTCTACTGTATCCATTGTTCCCGATGCTGTCTCCTCTACATCGGTGAGACCAAGTGCAGACTCGGTGACCAATTCACGGAGTATCTGTGCTCTGTATGTTATAATCAACTACACCTTCTGCTGCCAACCATTTTAACTCCTCCTCCTACTCCCTAAGTGACATGTACATCCTGGGCCTCCTCCAGTGTCACAATGACGCCACCCTGAAACTGGAAGAACAACAGCTCATATTGACCTCGGGAGCCTACAGCCCGATGGCCTCAACATAGAATTCACCAGTTTCAAAATCTCCCCACTCCCGGCCCCATCCCATGTCCAACCCTGCCCTCATCCCTTTTTCCTTGACCTGACACAACCTGTCTGTCTTCTCTCCCACCTACCCTACCACCTACCTGCCCAGCCTTCCCACTGACCAATCCCTACTACCCCTAACTGCGTCCACCTATCACCATTCCACCTACCTTCTCCCAACCCCAACCCCCTCCCTCTATTTATTTCTGAGCTCCCTTCCCCCTCCCCAGCCTAGATGAAGGGTGTAAACCTGAAACATTGACTTGCCTGCTCCTCCGATGCTGCCTGTGCTGCTGTGTTCCTCCAGCTCCACGTTGTATTGTCTCATGTTAGGTCTTTCCCTTTCAATAATTTCATTTTCCTCAAAACAAATGAATTATCAAAGGTTTATAGACCTTCTTCACATGTATTTTTGACTTTTACATTTTGGTTATACTTTATTATATACTTTTATATTATATTATATACTTTTACAATTTTACAATATTATTAAATGTAGATCATCTTGAATGATACATTATATTTACTTGTGCAAGTTGTGATTTAGTATTTAAGTTTGAAGCAATTCTGTATCTTAAGAACCATTTTCTCCAAGATGTCCAATTCTTTTTTTTTTTGGGCCAATCTTGGATATGAAATCTGGCCGACAGTTAATGGATCTTCCATGCCTTCCTATTGTGATTATCAGTTCTTACTTTAAAATATCTAAATTCATCAGTATTTTAATGCTGCTGCGATCTCTTTCGCTCAAAGACTTTTATTTTCTGTAGATAGTAATACTGTTTTATTATCCTTGTCTTAAACCTTTTTAATATGCAATATAACAACATTATATCAGTTTCCTACTTTGAAAGCTTATTATACCATTAAATAATAATGCTATGTATTTGTATTGCCATATTTTTGCTTTCAAAATGCAGATTTCCTGCCTTTTTGTAGACTAAATAAATAATTTGTCATTATTCACAGGCTAACAAACAATGTCCAGTCTTTTCCGACTTCCAAAAAAATGTTTGTGCTTGTGGCCTTCATAAATTCCTCCCATCAGAACCATGCATTTATATTATAGATCTCTATCTCTTATTGCAGCCTCAAAAATCCTCCATCTTCTCCTGTCAGCTTGAGCTTTTAAGTTGTCCCTTTTGCGATTGCATGTCTGTTTTGCAAGATTGTCAGTGCTGAGACCTCTTAAAAAATTACTTCTTTACCCTTGATTTCCGTACTGAAGCTATGCCTCATGCTATCCAGGTGCTACTGCTTGAGCAATTATTATGAACTGCAAGAACTCCCTTATCTCCTGCTAACCTTCTCAGCCTATTTTTTCACCATTAATTTAAAATTCTTGCCTTTGCCCAGCAGTGATTTTACTCTTTATTCATGGCACTTTGATGTCTTCACTTCCTTGCTGAATCTCCAACTGGGAATGCTCCTAATCCTCGCTTCCTGATCAAATCTTTAACTGCTTGGGTGCCTAGTCTTTAAGCTCATTATAGCCCACTCTGGTTGTTCTATGTTTTTAACAGGTCTGATGTAGAGGCGTGAGTGTGTAGTATATTTCACCCTTGTTAACCTTCCCGTGAATTTGTGCTTCTTCAATCCCTTGCAGTTCCTGACTGTCTGTCTGAGTAGTTCTTAAAGTAGTAAAGTTTCTAAGGCTGTAAACTCACTATTGGAAATTTCTTCTCCCAAGTCCAACTGATTTTTTTAAACCACTGTGCCTTGTGATATAAAGGGATGATGCCCACTGCTGATCACCATGTGTTGTTGTGGAATAGAAAGCCTAGGATAAAGGTCTATTTGTTTTACAGTGATCGAGGAACAACCACCAGAAGTTTTAATAAGAAGAGTGTCTTCTGTTACAACATGTAATTTAAGGCATGATGACAAACAGGTATGAATTACACTAGTTAGCTGGACATTGTTACAACTGGGAGACATAAGTAGCCTTCGAGATTCAGAGCTATTGACTTCATTTCCCTATACAAAATTATATTCAAAATCAGGCGGGGTGGAGTTTAATATAACCTCCAATATTAAACCTTGCAGAACCATTATCATATTCAACAGAGAGCTGTCCCAGTTGACGCACCACAGAATGTTCTTTATGTCTGAGCGAAACCTTGATGCTTTTATAGGGACCTGGATCATAGCTCAAAATGCTTTGATTTGGGGACCAGGATCAGAATGTGGCTACAGACGTTGCCAGCTTCTTAAATGATAATTGAGAAGCATAGAGGAAAAGGCTAAGACAAAGTATTTCCTTTGCATCCACTAGGAGGGAGTGTTTCCTCATTTCAAGTGCATTGTTAATTAAATAGCCACTGCTAGATTAAAGCCAAAATAAAATCACTTTCTGCTCCTACATTGAAAAATAATAACATTCTCATGCAGGAGAAACTCTTTAAACATACAGCCCACCTATTACAATGTTTCTTTGCTGAATTTCTAATAACCCCAAATCCTTGAAACCTATTAAAGTTTATTGGTCCATTACCTGTGTTGGTCACACACACAGATGATCATTCATACTTGCCCTGGTGAGCTGCTCTTTACTAGAAACAAAGTCAAGAACCACATGTCAAACCCGAGACAGGATCTGTCCTGCACCAGAACTGACTGGATGGACAGACTTTGTAGCTGTTAAAGACCAAATACTGAATTCCTTTTTGACTCACTCATCTCAGAAAGTCACTTGACTGCTGGCTGAACAATATTATCAGTATAAATACAAAAGAAACGCTTGTTGACCATCTATACACTGTTTATTTACAGAAGCAAACCCTTTTAGAAAGGAGTGGGTGAGGTGAGGACCCTGTGACAGGCAGTCAAGTCAGTCTGATATCCTGAGGATCAGCAAATCCTATTGTGCTGGATTGTATGACAGGAAGCCCATAGACAGTGCAGCCTCAAAGTTATTCCTCGTCCTCTATCACGGAGGTCTTAGGCAACAGCACGTGGGAGAGGCTGGGCCAGCTGTTATCTGTGGATGAGCTGACTGCGAGTCCTTAGAAAAGATTACAACTCCCAGTAGTGATAGCTTACCGGCCAAGTTATATTCCTCTGTGGGACTTGATTGGCCACAACCTGCTGGAGATGTACAACAGTATTCTTCTGTTGGGTAGCGTATGCCAAACCATGAGGAACGGTATCATCATCCTCATCCGCATGGAGTGGAGGCAATGGCCTAGTGGTATTATCACTGGACTGTTAATCCAGAGACCCAGACAATGTTCTGGGGACTAGGGTTTGAATCCTGCCATGGCAGATGGTGGACTTTGAATTCAATACATATCTGAAATTAAGAGTCTAATGATGACCATGAATCCATTGTTGATTGTTGGGAAAAACCCACCCGGTTCACTAACGTCCTTTAGGGAAGGAAACTGCCATCCTTACTTGGTCTGGCCTACGTGGACGCCAGACCCACAGCAATGTGGTTGAGTCTCAACTACCCTCTGGGCAATTAGAGACAGGTAATAAATGCTGCCTGGCCAGCGACGATCTCATCTTGTTAATGAATTTTTCAAAATCAAATGAATGAATTAAAAAAAACAGAAGGGAGAAAGGGAGGAAATAGAAATTGGCAACCAATTTCACTGCTGAATGCCCTGTGCCAGGTCTGCTTTGGGATCAGTGATTCATCCTGACCAAACCTGTGCCATACCGGGTAGGATGATCTCTGAGAGCCTCACGTAGGGATATGATCACCTACGTGCAGGACACTGGGCTGGATGCCTGCCTCATCGACCTGGACCAGGAGAAGGCCTTTGACAGGATATTGCACACAGATGCGTGGGATGGGCTTTGCGGGGGGAAATCTGCAATTGAATCTGGTTGTCATACACCAACATTGTTAGCACTGTCTCAATCAATGGGTGGGAATCAGAAAGGTTCCTGATCAGATCTGGAGTCAAGCAGGGCTGCCCACTCTCTTCTGCCTTGTATGTATGTTGTATAGAGCTCTTTGCTGAGTCCATCAGGAAGGATGTGAGCCTGAGAGAGGTGACTATTCCAGGCCAGGGAGGCCTGCAAGTCAAAGCCTCTCTGTACATGGATGACTTCGCTATTTTCTGCTCAGATCTGCTCTCAGTGCGCAGACTCATGAGCATCTGCAACCATTTTGAACTGGCCTCAGGAGCCAAGGTAGATCCAGGCAAAAGTGAAGCCATGCTCTTTGGGAACTGGGTCAACCGATCCTTTATCTCCTTCGTTGATTACCTAGAAGTGTTGCGAATACAGTTTGGAGATGCTGAGGTGTGCTCTAAAGCTTGGGAGGAGCGTATCGCCAACGTGAGGCAGAAACTGGGCTTTTGGGAGCACCACTCCCTCTCCATTGTTGGTAAAAACCAGGCCATCAGGTGTGAGACACTCTCTGTTGTTGTATGTGGCGCAGGTCTGGCCTATTCCCAGAACCTGCACTGTTGCAGTCACCCGAACCATCTGCCGCTTCATCTGGACATCTAAGATGGGTCCTGTCCGCGGGGACACCTTGTAAATAACCCTAGATGTGGGAGGGATGAGACTCTCACACAACTCCTGCCGGAATGTGCCTTTGCAAAGGAAATCTGGAGAGAGATGCTGTGGTTTATGTCGAAGTTCATGCTGAGCAGCTCCCTGACACAGGATTCTGCGCACTATAGTCTGTTCCCTGGGACGCACACTGAGACAAACATCAACTGCGCCTGGAAGACCATCAACTTGGTGAAAGATGCTCTTCGGTCTGCCTGAAACTTGCTGATCGTCCAGAGCAAGGAGTTGACCACAACTGAGTGTTACAGACTGGCACGATCTAAGATCCAGGACTATGTGCAGAGGGATGCAATAAAGCTTGGGGCAGCTGCTGACCAGATGCAGTTGGGAAAAACCACTGTCTGAGGTCTTTCTGCCAAAGATAAATGGAATCCATTCAGCCACTGGACCCTCACAGTGCCTCAAATGTATGTAATCTTGTACAAGTAAGAAATGCCTTTGGTTTATTTGTTGGATAGAGTCAAACTCCAATGTTTATATGTTTCTTCATACGCTACTGTACAGAACAGAACTGCCTTGGGAGCTGTGTTTGTATCTTAAGATGCTATTTATGAATAAAGTATATTTTTGAAATAAAAGTCAGCATCTTTGAGAGGAGCAGGCAAGGTGAAGACCCTATGACTGGCAGTCAGCATCACTGAGAGTAGTGGGTGAGGTGAGGGCTCCATGACAGCAGTAAAGGTGAGGAGTTTGGAGCTATAACACCTGTGGAGGAGATTAAGCCGGTTAGAGCGGCAGCTAAATCCCAACAAGAACCCGGCAGCATTCCAAAGGCTGACAAAAGTGACATCAGTGAAAAGCAGAGGCTAATTTGTAGGCAGGACTGAATTAGTTTCCTCCACTTTAAGGCTGCATTAAGGAAAGGTAAGATTTCTAGTTTGGTTTTTGTTCTTGGAAAGATACATATAATTTTCTTCTTGGCTTAAAATTAATGATAAATATCTTAACTAAAGCCTTGGCTGGGAGCTCAGTCCCATGTGTGCATGGCCTATAGGAAATGGGAAGACTCAGAGGCTGCTGGCAGGCTGGATGATAGTGAGAGGCATAGATAGGGTAGGGAAGAAGAAACTTTCCCTTTAGCAGAGGGTCAATAATGGGGACAAGTAGTTTGCAGAGGAATTGAGAAAGTATGTTTTCACCCAGAGGGTGGTGGTTATCTAGAACTCATATCTACCCTCCCCAAAATTGTGCTATTTCTAGTACACTGCCTTTTTAATAGCTCCCCCATCCCACACAAAATTTGTTGCTTCACATTTCGATACATTGAACCATCTTTGCTGAGCTTCTGCCAATTTTACATGCTACCTATGTTCTGAAACTTCTAACTATTATCGTGACCCTCTGCTTTGCCAAGTTTATTACCATCTGTACTATTTATATTGATGCTCCAACTCCCCACATCTGAGTCTAGATAGTTTTTTTAAATATTGCTGATTCAGTAGACCCAAAACTGACCTTTAGAGAACACTAGTGCAAATCACCTCTGAAAGATACCCATCTACCGTCATCTTTTGCTTCCTGTTTCTGAGATAATTTTGTAACTGTTCCTTCCACTTTCCCCTTCATTCCTTCTGTTTACATCTTCCTATAAATGAATTTGACCAGATTAACCTTGATCAACATTCTCTGTTGCCTCATTAAAGAATAAAGTTCAGTTAGTCAGATATATTTTACCTGTAACCAATATTTCTGGTTTTCATTAATCAAGTCGTGCCTTTGCTAATCAGTTTGTTTTGTGCTTGCTAATGGTTTCCAATAACCTCCACAATATAAAGCTGACTGGTTTATAATTCCCTTGTTTGTTCCATCTCCAATTCTTCGATTATGGTACAGCATTATCAGTCTTCAAATTCTCTGGCACTACTCCTGTATCCACTGAGGAGTGAATTATTGTGACCAATACCTCTACCAATACTGCCTCTGTTTCTTTCAGCAACCATGGATACTTCCTATCTGTACCAGGTGACTTACCAACTTTCAGTGATACTAGTCTTTCTAACCCATCTTCTCCATCATTATTCTGCCCATTAGTTCCCTCTTCTCATTTTGTGTAACCTTCACCTCATCCATTTCCTAAGTGAAGGCAGTGGAAAGCGCCTCCCAGTCGTGAACCATTTCAACTCCCCCTCCCATTCCGCAGATGACATGTCCATCTTGGGCTTCCTGCAGTGCCACAACGATGCTACCCGAAGGTTGCAGGAACAGCAACTCATATTCCGTTTGGGAGCCCTGCAGCCCAATGGTATCAATGTGGACTTCACAAGCTTCAAAATCTCCCCTCCCGCTACCCAACCGCATCCCAAAACCAGCCCAGCTCGTCCCTGCCTCCCTAACCTGTCCTTCCTCCCTCCTATCCCCTCCTCCCACCTCAAGCCCCACCCCATCTCCTACCTACTAACCTCATCCCACCTCCTTGACCTGTCCGGCCTCCCTGGACTGACCTATCCTCTCCCTACCTCCCCACCTACACTCACCTTTACTGGCTCCATCCCCGCCTCTTTGACCTGTCTGTCTCCTCTCTACCTATCTTCTCCTCAATCCATCTTCTATCCATGTCCCCCTTTCTCCCTATTTATTTCCGAACCCTCTTCCCCTCCCCCGCTTCTGATGAAGGGTCTAGGCCTGAAACGTCAGCTTTCCTGCTCCTATGATGCTGCTTGGCCTGCTGTGTTCATCCAGCTCCACACATTGTTATCCCACTTCTTCAATACTTTTGTTCCATCCTCTGCCTCTTGTCACATCTTTAATAGAACCAACTTTCTCCCTTGCAAATGATTTGCACTTTCTAAGTTTACAAAAGGTTTTAGGATTCCATTTAAATGTTCCTGCTACTTTTTCCTTATAACTTATCCTGTATTAACTTGTACAGTTCCCTTTCATAGTTTCTACATTGGTCCTGGCAACTAACCCAGTCTTGCCTCTAACATTTGTCGTGAGCTTCCCTTTTATTTTTAATTTCTACTTTAGTTTCCGTGCTTAGCTTTGGATGCAGTACTTTTCCCTTCAGAGGAGTACGCATAGTCTATACCTGAACTATCTCCTTCTTGAATGCCTTCAGTTACTCTCTGATTGTTTTATCCTGCAATTGCTTTTTCTAATCTACCTCTTCTAGATCCCTTATTAAATCATTATTGTTGACTATTTCCTGGTTGAGTGTTCTCATCTTAGTTAATTTCTGGTCTCTCTCCATTGATCCTTCTAACTGAGTCATGTTATGGTCACTGTTATTTAAATGGTGCCAGATTTTGCAGATGCAGTGACAGCAACACTGTTTGTATTTGCTGTCATTACAACGGGGAAACTTAATGTTTTGGAAACACTGAATCTAGAAGTCACTGTCAGTGTTTCCTTCCTACTCTGCAGGGAGCACTGTCAAAATCCCCAAAGACAGCAAATCATCTAGAAACCACTGAACCGTTGAGAGCTTTCCCTATATTTTGCTCTAGTATTGCTGTTAGAACTCTGAAAAGATTAAATCTTGTTAATGTGAAATAACTTGTTTTTTTTTCTTTATTCATTCACAGGATGAGGGCATCGCTGGCTAGGCAGCATTTATTGCCCATTCCTAGTTGCCCAGAGGGCAGTTAAGAGTCAACCACATTGTTGTGGGTCTGGAGTCACATATAGCCCAGACCAGGTAAGGGTGGCAGTTTCCTTCCCTAAAGGACATTAGTGAACCAGATGGTTTTTCCTGACAATTGATTCATGGTCATCATTAGATTCTTAACTCCAGATATTTATTGATTTCAAATTCCACCATCTGCCGTGGCGGGATTCGAACCTGGGTCCCCAGAACATTGTCTGGGTCTCTGGATTAACAGTCCAGCGCTAATACCAATAGGCTATTGCCGTTTTAACAGTGTCGTGTCATAGCTACAGCTGAGAATGCCTTGGACCCGGAAAATTAATCTGAATAAACACCAAAAGATATGCAGATGCTAGAAATTCAGAAACAAAAACATAAGTCGCTCGAAAAGCTCAGCAGATCTGGCAGCATCTAAGGAGAGAAATCAGAGTTAACGTTTCAGGTCCAGTGATCCTTCCTCAGAAAATTAATTTGATATTTGTTTAAACTTGAATTTTCCACCCTGATGATTTCATAGATTTTTTTTAACACAATGAATACTATTTATTTAAGTTTGTTATTTTAGCTTCTAATGTGTACATTCAAAATTTATATTGTTCTTGGTAACTTTTTGCAAAAGGTGGAGGATAATCACAACATTTTAATTCCTGATTGGCTGTCCATGAGTGCTCTTCAATATGATTTGGTAGAAAATTTTGCTTGATGAAATCATTGTTGTGGGGTATCTGGACATCCTGTTGACTTGCTAACAGATTCAAATTAACATTGGACAATCTGAAATCTAAGCCAGAGGTTGCTAAAACACATGGACAGGGGATGCTAGAACCTACTGGTGGCATAACATGCTTCAATAAAATGGCATTGGATACAGAGATGAAATGTATGCTCACTGTATCTATATTCATGAGAACATGGCAATTGGTGTATTCCTGCGATGTTTATCTTTGAGCTCCTGGTTTTAAAATAATTTCCCTGACTCCTGAAATTCTGACAGAAGGAGCTCAACACATCTTTCATCCTATGTTTTAGGTTCCAACATAATGCACAACTTTCCTTTCTCCAGCAGAAGATGCTGCATGTACCAGGTGAGCACCAGGGGTAATAAAGTGGGAGGCGATGGCCTAGTGGTATTATTGCTGAATTGAAAATCCAGAGACCCGGATAATATTCTGGGGATCCACGTTCGAATCCCACCACGCAGATGGTGGAATTTGAATTCAATAAATATCTGGAATTAAGAGTCTAATGATGACCATGAATTGATTGTTGGAAAAGCCCATCTGGTTCACTAATGTCCTTTAGGGAAGAAACTGCCATCCTTAGCTGGTCTGGCCTACATGTGACTCCAGACCCCCAGCAATGTGGTTGACTCTTAGGAATGGGTGATAAATGCTGGCTTAGCCAGTGATGCCCTCTGCCTGTAAATGAATAAAAAGAATCCACTGAATCCTCTCAGACTACTACATTTCCAATCTTTCTTCCTCCCCAGCTGGCAAATGAATTTCCCATTGGATGATTTGATTTATTGTCACATGTGTTTTGTTACAAAATATATTGAAAATGTTGCATAGTGCCGCCACTCTCTGGTGCCATCTTAAAACATGGAAAAATAAACCAAAATGCAGAATATAAAGGCCAAAAAATTAAGAAATAAAGAAAGTGTCTGACATTACAGTCCTTTTTGTTATGTGCTCCATTCTGGACCATGGTGGCCAGGTACGAGTCCCCTTCGGCGCACCACTGCTGCTTGAATGAAAGTTGCCACTCCAGGGTCCCATCTCGTCTCCACCGAAACCCCCGCCACTAAGAGTCCTTGCCAATGCAGACACCATTGATGCTGCTGGGTACCACACTGGCCCAAACATGACTCCGCTGCCGCCATGAGTATGCTTCGGGCCCATCTCAAGGATATAGCCGCTGCTGGTGCCACCAGGCCCCGTACTGTGCCAAAATGCCATCACCTCCCAGAATCCACGCTGGAATCAGATGCTGTCAGGAACCCAAACTCACCACCATAGCAGCAGCCAGGAGTCGGTGCTAGGACTGCCTCGACAATGCAGTAGCCACCGAGAGCTCAAACTTGCCTCTGAAGCTGCTGCCACAATTCTGCGCTGATGGGCCTACTTGAGTCCACGCTGATAGGCCCACTCAAGTTTGTGCTGCTAGGCCCACTTGAGTTTGCGCTGCCGAGCTTATTTGAGTTTGCAGTGCTGGGCCAACTTGAGTTTGCACTGCTGAGCCTATTTGAGTTTGCACCGCTGGGCCTACTTGAGTTTGTGCTGCTGAGCCTACATGAGTTTGCGCTGCTGGGCCTACTTGAGTTTGCATTGCTGGGCCCACTTGAGTTTGTGCTGCTGGGCCCCTTGAGTTTGTGCTGCTGGGCCTACCTGAGTCCATGCTGATGGGCCTACTTGAGTTTGCACTGCTGGGCCTACTTGAGTTTGCACTGCTGGGCCCAATTGAGTTTGCACTGCTGGGCCCACCTGAGTTTGCGCTACTGGGCCTACTTGAGTCCACGCTGATGGGCCCACTTACTGCCACTGATGCTGTTGCTATGACCCAGCTGAGTCTGAATGTTACTACACTCCTGTAGGGGTTGGCCATCCTCTCTGCTACTTAAAGGAGAAAACCAGTTACTAAGCACCATTGGCTTGGGGAATTCCAGCACGACCGTATCCTCCTCCTACTCCGTCTGCTGATCACCCATTTCTTCACCTCCTGAACCTTGCGAAAGACTAATTGCTGCTGGTCCTAGCCTACATTGTAACATGAAATGTCCTGGTGTTTCCACATGAAAGATGACACGCATGCAGTGACACTCAGCTGGTCTGGACATGGAAGTCAATCCAATGACCTCAAAAATGCTGATCACTAAAACCTTTAAAGATGACTTCAAAATATCTAAAAACAAAATCAGCATCAGCTCACTAACATATGTTCCTGTAATGTTCTAAAAATCTGAGATGCTGAGATAGTAAGAAGTTAGCTAAAGGCACGGAAGATGTCAGTTATCAGTCTAATCAATATAATTAAGCTCGAGGGTTTGAAATAGGTTTATCAGGATGTTTCTGGGAATGGAGGGTTTGAGTAAGCAGGAGAGGCTAGATAGACTGGGATTTTTTTGGAGCACAGGAGGTTGAGGAGTGACCTTATAGAGGTTTATAAAATCATGAGCAAAAACGGAAGTTTTCGTGTAAATCTCAGCAGGTCTGGCAGCATCTGTGGAGGAAAAAACAGAGTTAACGTTTTGGGTCCAGTGAGCCTTCCTCAGAACTGATGGTGGCTGGGAAAACGTCAGTTTAAATGCAGAAAATAGGGAGGTGGATGGGGTACGGAGTAAACAATAGGATAGGGCCTGAAGAGAGAGAAGAACAGTTGGACAGACAAAGGAGTTGATAATGATCAGGCTGGGAGGGTGAATAGTTGTTAACGGGGACTGTTAGTGACTAACAACTGGTGGTGTGTGATGTCAGGCTATGTGATAACATGAGCATTAACATACATTTGTGAGCATTATAGTTAAGGTGAATGGCAGGTGTTTTTTTCCCTAATGTAGAGGCACACAAGACTAGGGAGCATATTTTTAAGGTGAGAGGAGAAAAATTTAAAAAGGACATGAGGAGCAATTTTTTACACAGACTGTGGTTCATGTGTGGAATGAAATTCTAGAGCAAGTGGTGGATGCGAGTATACTTAACAGTTTACAAGATATTTAGATAAATATGTGAATAAGAACTGTTTGGAGGGAAATGGGCCATGTGCAAGCTGGTGGGACTGGTTTAGTTTGAGGTTATGTTTGGTATAGTCTGGTTTGTCCGAAGGGTGTGATTCTGTGCTGTATGACTCTATGACTCTACCTTAGGGAACTACCTTACAATGAATTTCAACAATGAAAATATTTTTTCTTTATTCATTCGCGGGATGAGGGCATTGCTGGCTAGGCAGCATTAATTGCCCATCCCTAATTGCTCACAGGGAAGTTTAGGGTCAACCACATTTCTGTGGGTCTGGAGTCACATGTAGGCCAGACCAGGTAAGGATGGCAGCTTCCTTCCCGAAAGGACATTAGTGAATCAAATGGGTTTTTCTGACAATCGACAATAGATTCATGGTCATTCATGGCCAATTTCCTAATACAAATTTACCTGTTATTGATCAATCTCTGTCAAATTGTATGCCACTTTAGAGTTTCTTTCTGAACAAGAATCACTGTTCAGCTCTGATTTTGACTTTATTCTCTTGCACTGTTTCCACTCAGGCTTGCTCTCGCCCCTTTCATTGAACTTTAATAGACTTAAATTTTACAGAGAACCAATTCTTACTGTTGCTGGTTGAACCTTCTTGTATCAATTCCTCTCAATTCACTGGCAATTTTTGTGGTGCTGACTTTATGCAGTACAAAAGCTGAGATCCATCAATTGGAGTGTCTCTTAAATATTACAGTTGAAATATTTATTAAAATTACAAAAAATGTTTTGCAAGTTGAAATTTTCTTAAAATTCGTTAAAGCTAAATTGTTGAAACTAAGTTTCTGCTGAGCTCAGGTTGTTAATACAGCTGACAGCTGAAAGATGTGTTTGTATTGCTGACTTGAAGAAAGGGGCAAAATGCCACAAAAACTAATCAATTGGATGTGCAGTAACCTTCAGAGTGGTCAGTCAAATGGCTAATTCTGATGATTTGGTGAGCCATGGCAACCAGTCTACTGTTGACTCACTGTGGCAATGGCATGGGTTAGGAGCAGACAGTAGTTTCTGGGTAAGAGGCTCAGACACCCAGCTTGGGGGACTGTGTCATCATTAGAAATTTCTGACTTGCAAGTAGGAACTTCCTGTGACTAATCATATGTCTGTTCCACTCTGTCTGAGTGACTATGAATGTGAGTCTGGCATAATCATGACGGCAGTGGTTTATTTTCATTTTTTATAATGCTGAGTGGATAGTTGCTCTTGCTGACAGCTTAACCTGCTTATTGTTCTTGTTACAAATTTCTCGTCTGCTCATTCTCTTTGACAGCCTCTTGGATGTATACTGTACCTGCTATGAATATATTTGTGTGTTGATAAGAATACATTCTCAAGTTGTCCCCCATGAATGGAGTTAGGCTGATGTCAGAAAAGGCCTCAGGCTGGAATGTCCTGATTTGAGTTTATGAGTTTAACAGCATTGGTCTTTCTTTCCTAAGTTTATGTCTGAACATTTATAAAGAATTGAACCTAGCATTTGCAATCATAGAAACTTACTCTTGGTTCTTGGGTATGTCATGACAACTGACAAAGTACCCAGAACACCGTGGTGAAAATCAGTTCAACAGCTGAATTAAAGTTGTGATTTCAAAATCAGATAAAATGGACTGTCCCAGTGCTCCTTTCCTGATAATTAAGGAACTTAATAGCTTCTTAAGAACTGTAAAGATTAATGTAGTTCACACAGTACTTCACTTTTCCATTATTTGCCTTAGGCTTTCATCGTGCATATTTTTCCAGCTTTCAGTATTGCTGAAGCTTCCAATAGATGAGCCCTTACTCCCTGCATCTCTTAACCCCATTGCTGCCACTTCTAGAAGCTTCAGACCTTGTTCCTACCTTACTGTATCACCCACCATGTCCAAATTCTGTTCCTTGCACTCATGGCTTCTCTATCCCCTGCTGTCAACCCCAGCAATATTAGTGCTATCACTGCCGTATTTCTGTTGACACCAACATTGTGGTTCACTCTATATTCTAATTGTAGAACATAACACAATAGATTACAACTGCTTCCTGATCCCTGCATCTTCTTGCTTCCAGGCTCTCTGTTAAATTTCAGTGAACTGGTCTCTCTTTCTCTCTTACCCTGATTTGATGGAAGCACCTGAAGTCTCAGAAGGATACTTAATGCTTTCTTTAATTCACAACGTTAGCTTAAAGCTTCTATCGAAATTTGATATAGATGATACGAATTAGAAAATTCAATTCTGTGTTGTATATGTGCAAATATTTTGTTAAATACACACACATATATTTTCAATAATAATAGCATTGTGTTTTAAAGATAAAGCCTTCAATTCAGTGATTTTTTTTCCCATTATAATTTTTTTCTACCATTTTACTTTCCTTGTTCTTCCCTGAAGTTCATGACTAGCTTAAGGTATCACCTTGTGAGTATTGGTCACGCTGCCTAGCCACTGTTTTTGAATGAATGCTTGATTTCAGAGGGATAGCTGATGTCAATCCTGGCCTTGTTTGATATCTGTAAACACTACTGCAGCAATAACCACTGAATGGCAACCAGAAGGGGAAATGCTAACCTTTTGTTGTTGCTCTTCCTGATCCAGAGGCATTGCCACTTTTCCTGTCGCCATGGAAATCAGTGATCGGGTATAGAACATGGAGTTTTTCCAGTCTCTATGGCTCAACTACTTGCTGCCTTAATCATCAGAGTCAATTGGAAATATCATGGTAATTTAACTCAAGCAACACCAGTATCAAACCAAACAGCAGCAAAAGTTGGTTCTCCTAATTGATTTCCTGAGCTTGCAACAAATACCTAAGATGGAATTCTGATGTTTCTTTTTATTCTACCAACTGATCCATTCAATATGTGATCTAAGCCTAGCAAGGCAAATAACTGGACGGTGAAATTTGTCTGTTTACTTAGAAAAGGAGGTACATTTAAAAAGGCATATGGGTCTTTTTCAAATTCAGACTCATAGTTTAGTTTACTTGTGTGTGGAAGATACTAACTTGAAAGATTCCATCCTGCAGAGTTTCAGCACTGCATTAACCATTTGTTTAGAATAAGGGGCTGCTAGATACGTGTAGCCACCAATTCAGACAATATTAGTGTCCACACACACGTAGCATATTTGAGACCCTGTGGGAAAAGGAGAGGGTGGATCCTGTCAGGTTGTTTCCTGAGCAGACTGTCAAAGTCATTTGGCAGAATGGCCTCGTCACCAGCACTTTCCAACAAGCAGTGAGATGTCGTTTGGCTCGTGCTGAGAAGGGCACTACCTGTGGGATCATTCATGTATGTCCAGACTCTCTGCGCCACCACACGCTGCCCTCAAAGCAGTGTGGGTGGAGCCAGAGTGGGGGGGGGAGGGTGGAGTGGGTGAGGAGGGGATTGAGATTGTCACACGTCTCCTTCCGGAATGTGCCTTTGCAAAAGAAGTCTGGAGAAAGATACATTTTTTTTGGTTGAGGTTCATGCTGAGCAGCTCCATGACGGAGGACTCTGTGCTCTATGGTCTGTCCCTGGGACACACACTGAGACAAACATTGACTGTGCCTGAAAAACCATCAACTCGGTGAAAGATGCTCTTTGATCTGCCTGAAACTTATTGGTCTTCCATAGCAAGGAGTCGACCTCAACCGAGTGTTGCAGACTGGCACAATCCAAGGCCCAGGAGTATGTGCTGAGGGATGCATTAAGACTTGGGGCAGCTGCTGCCAAGGCACAGTAGGGAAAGACCACTGTCTGAGGTCTTTCTGCCAAAGTTAAATAGTGGTCTGTCCAGTCATTGGACCCTCCCAATGCCTCAAATGTATGTAAATCATAGAACCCCTACAGTGTGGAAGCAGGCCATTTGGTGCATGAAGTCCACATCAATCCTCTGAACCGCATCCCACCCAGACCCACACCCCTATCCTATAACCCTGCATTTCCCATGGCTAATCCACCTAGCCTGCTCGTCCCTGAACACTATGGGTAACTTTACATGGCTAATCCACCTAACCTAAGCATCTTTGGACTGTGGGAGGATACCTATGCAGACCCAAAGAGAATGTGTAAACTCCACACAGACAGTCATCAATGGTTAGAATTGAACCCAGGTCCCTGTGAGACAGCAGTGCTAACCACTGAGCCACTGTGCCATCTTGTACAAGTAAGAAATGCCTTGGGTTTGTTTGTTCTCCATATTTAAATACTAGAAAGAATTGAACTGCTCTGGTGTCTATGTATGTATATAAAGACTTTTATGAATAAAGTATATTTTTAAATAAACGACTCAATGTCTGCACTTAGGTTGTGGAACTCTGCACTGTTGTGCTGAGGGTTTCTTTTCTAACAGCATCTTCACTGTAAAGGCAGGCAAGTTAAATCATTGACCTCAGCTCCAAGGGGAGCTATGCACCATCTTTATTAAAATGTCAGCAGTCTCTTTAAAGGTTACAATGTCAGCCCACATTAGGCATGGCCACAGGTACCAGTCATAAATAGAATAAACAAGCTGTAAATTTTCAAACCTGCTATGAGGGTGATCAACTCATCATTAATTACTTTAAAAACAAGGATACATAGCTTAATACAGACCAGACTTAATTAACTAGTTACTGACAAAGAACAGTAGAGTTCTTTCTGAATTGAACTGTATCAACATCATGAAAGGGAGCAGGATTTGACTGTGGTTGAAGATTGACCATGGAAATAAGAATTTTCTTAATACAAGTATTCAATTATATTAACGCTCATCAAATCCTTAAACAAACCTTACGATGACTAATCTTGTGATTAAAATTTTAACTACAGTTAATCATGGTTTTAATGGCAAATCTAGTAGATACTGTAATTGCATTCGTTTCAAAATTGTTTTATTGTCAATGCTATTAAGCTAAACTGGGCAGTTCTCCCTAGTGACCTGGACAATATTTATGCCTGAAATAACATAATTGACACCTGCATGCCATTATCACGTTGTTGTTGTGGGAGCGTGTTGAATGCAAATTGGTTGACTTGTTTCCTCTATTACAACAATGACAGCATTTCAAATGTGCTTCTTTGTCTGTAAAGTGTTTTAGCATTTCCTCAGGTTGTGAATTGCATTATAAAATTGCAAGTTTCTTTTTGTTATGGACATTGAAAATAGAACTGTGCGTAAAATTCCTGACGGTTTTGACTTTTTAATGTGCTGTACTACAAACAAATCAATTCTCAAAAAAATCTGTATGTCCAATTGGAATATGTTTCTTGCTATTGTTGTGTAAACTCTGACTATGAAATATACAGCTTCAGAAGAAAATGAAAACGATAATAACTTGATCTGCATTTGACCTGTTTTCCTGTTTTGCCCTCTAATTCTCTCTTTATTTCATTTTTGAATGAAAGTCCCCTTTTCAATAATCATGCTTTGTAATGTCTTCCCACCAATTTTGTGAAGTTAAGTGGCTTCCACTAATCTTTATCCTGTAAATGCCTAGCTCGCCTATTAACAACTTTGGGTTGAGAGGAGTGTGTATGTTTTTGAGCATCTGATGGCTAAAAAAACAGCGTTCTGCCTCTCAAATGTCCAGATCAGTATCTTCAACCTAATCAGGTCAATTTTTGACACTGCAATACTTCTTTTGAACAAGTAGACTTACTGTTAGAATTAGCAGCTACCTGGAGATTAAAGCCAGGATCAGCACCAGGTGAAAAATTTGTGTTTGCCCCCTGTCTCATTGTCCATCAATGCCAGGTCCTGCCCCTCCTCTCTAGTCCAAGCAAAAACAAGGGATAGAAAACACACTGACACAAGTGTGGTTCAAATTGTAACAAATGGAGAGCCTCGGTTTTGATGAGGATTTGTAGTGACTGCTGCTTAAAGCTAATTGTTTCCACATAGCAATGGTCCTGGAGCTAGGATCCATAAAAACCTACCAGAGGGTCATTAATAGAGCGTGTCGTGTGGGAACGGTGCACCTCATGTGCAGCACAGACTGGGCTGGCTGTCTCGTCCAGGAGGCCAGTGCACAGTGATGGACAGAGCCTGCAGTAAGAGCACACATCCATTTCCATGTCTGTCAGCACATATCTGTTTTCATGAAAACTATATGAAAACACTTTTTATACGAGAGGCTTTCATATAAAGAGCAACACATAGTGTAATAATTTGGATGGGGTGGGTCTCATAAATAATCCATTTGAAAAGATGCTTTCACCTTGTATTTGTGAACCTCTGCCTTACAGAATGCTGTGGTATTCAGCTCTAAATTAGACTCAGCGATCCTGGCACTACCCGAGCTCCCATGGCATGGGCCACACTGAAATTCACCGCAATGCAGTATTACTTGGCAAGTCACAGTACCCACACAATGAGGAGAGGTGAGCTAGTGACATTCATTTAGATTCTGTTCATTTGTCAAACATTTCTCACACTTGCTCTGCACATGTCCACTGAATGAGTGTGTTAATCAGTCGGAACTGAACACACGCATTCAGTAGCATGAGCGATCCTCCCCAACAAGCATTACTTAAAGAGACAGACAGCCAATTTATTTGACTTGCATCTGCTGTGGAGAAGCTGGTAGATGTATAATGGATTGGTTTTGGAGATCTATTGCTAAGTTTATGCATCCATTGCATGGGGGCAGAGGATTTTGTTGCCCGTGGTCTATCAAAGGTATGGGGTTGTCGTTGTATGGAATCTGGGTCTTCAACACAACCAAGAAATGAAGCACAGGTTGCAGAGAGGGGTGGTTCTGCAAAGAGGAATGAAGAAGTGGGCTGTCCAAATAAGGCATATAAGGCTATGGGCCAAGTGCTGGAAAGTGGGATTAGAATAGTTAGATGGTTGTTTTGCCTGGCACAGACTTGATGGGCCAAAAGACGTTTTTCTGTGCTGTAGACCTCTATGACTATGACTAGGGCTGTACCAATCATTGGTTTTCTAAGTGCACTTCTCAAAATCCATCTGAGCCAGGAGCAATATTTGTGATGACTCAGGTTCACCAAGGCAATGGTTACAGATTGTGCTGCTCCTTCCATATGAAGGAAGATCAAACAGGTGCAAGAATGGCGCTGTCACTGATCTTGAAATGACTATAAAGACTGTGTAGTTTTATGTTTGTGCTTTTTAAAAACTGTGGGCTGAAATGAGAAAGAACTATTTTGAAAGCCAGGGATTTACAGCAATGAATGCACGTCTTGAAAGTACAGAATTCCATACCTTCCCTATTTGTGTAGTTGTGGGTTCTAGCAATGTGTAGACAAACTGAAGATGGGGGGTTGATCACAAGTGAAACTGATTGGTTTGTGAACTAGCGATCAATTGTCAATCCTCTGCCTGCTAACAGCAAGGTGATTGGCTGGCAGTTAGTTGGACAGCATGGGCTGTCAGCAAGACAGGGAGAAGCTAGTTCAGACCAGAAGAGAAACTAGCAGGTCTGCAGCAGCCAAATAATCTCTCTCTTAGGGTTCTGCAGTAAACCACTTTTAATGTGAAGAAAACCAGTTTTTCTTTCCTCCAGCAAATGCTGCACTTCGTGACTTTGGCTTGGTCAGTCAGAGACTTTCCATAAATGAAACAGCCACCCTGTGCCTCTTGCAAACCAATGGAAGCGTTCAGAAAAAATGGAAGGTTGAGGAGAAAACTTTGGATCAACAAAGTTCTTGGAAATAAAGATCTGAAGAAGGGTCCAGACCCAAAACATCAGCCTTCCTGCTCCTCTGATGCTGCTTGGCCTGCTGTGTTCATCTAGCTCCACACCTTGTTATCTCAGACTCCAGCATCGGCAGTTCCGACTATCTAGTTTTGCAGTTGCTTTTCTGCCCATGTATTTTTTTTCCTGTTTATGTCTGTCTGTGTACGTGAAAAGGGGAGTTTAAAAGGGGTGTGGAGTTTTAATTTGTAGAGTTTACTTAGTTTAGTTGTTTACCTGTAGCTTAAATCTGATTACCTGTAATAAATAGTGATTGTTGTTAAGTACAGGAACCTGGTCTCTGCCTTCTGTCAACCTGAGTATGAAAATCAGGTAGTTTGGGGATTTTCATTTTAAAAACATTAGCTTTTGTGATGATCCTGAAATAGAGGGTCTTGATTTCCAGTGCGCTACCCCCAATGAGTCATGACAATAGCATTAAACTCATATGGGACTGGATCTTTCCAGGTAGGAGTGAGAGATATTTCCATTGCTTCCATTAATTAATTCATCAGAGTCTATATGTGGCAGGAGGTGACTACATTCTGTTGGATCTTAACAGGATGAGTAGGCATGTGGATTTGCCAGGATAGAGGGTCTTATGACTGGTTCCCAATTAACAGAGCAAGGATCCCGGAATTTTTATAATCCTGAATGAGGAGGGAGGAATTTGTTTCACTCCTTTATTCAACTGCCGCACTGCGCCCCCGCCCCCCCCAACATCCCACTCCAAAATAACAGAATTTGTTGCAACAAGATTAATTGAAAAGAAAGGATCCCTTCACTTGTGGATACTTTTCCCAGTTCCAGTGTATTTATGTTTTTAAACAAGAGCCAATGTAGCCAAGTTATCTTGAGTTAAAGAAAGTGCGAGTTTATTTGTTACTAAAATGGGGGTGAGAATTAAAATGCAAGACACATATACACTAATCAGAAGTATTTAAGAAAGATGTAGAAATCAGTAGTTGGTTTGTCCATGGTAAAACATTACATCTGTTCAATTGGATGATTCCAGTAGTGTTGACTCTGGCTATTGGATAGTTGACTGGGAGATTGTGGGTCCTGCAGATTAGTTGACAGATTAGTTGCCTGTTTTCTGTTCACCTGTGGAATTTGTTAGTAAAGTTCGTGCAGCAACCAGATAGAGAAGAGATTGGGAGAAACTTTTGTCCCTGTCTGTTTTACATGCTGATGTAGGGGTATTTAGTAGCTATTCTCAGTTGTAACCTTAACAGCACATCCTGGTCCAGTATCACTGGAATTCCAGACCAGTCCAGACATACCAGAGGTGCAGTTGGGTTTTAACCCCTTTGCTTGTAAATTCCTGACTGCGGGGGTAAGGGGATCACTGAAATGTTCTTTGCCTAGTCTGCTTTCTATTACCTCAAGTTATGTCCACTGTTTGGGGATGAAACTCACAGGAGATGGTTCAAGATTTTGAATTGTACCTCTGCCTTAAAGGTGTCCTTTTGAAATCCCTGACACCCTTCCAGGTACAACTTTCCAAGTTAACCTTTGTGACTGGGCGTTATCTATATAGGAAATGGCCTAGAGAAGGCAATGGCCTAGTGGCATTATCACTGGACTGTTAATTGGAAACCCAGGTAATATTCTGGCGACCTGAGTTCAAATCCTGCCAGAGCAGATGGTGGAATTTAAATTCAATAAATACCTGGAATTAAGAGACGAGTGATAACCATGAATCCATTGCCAGTTGTCAGGAAAAACCCATCTGGTTCACTATTGTCCCTTAGGGAAGGAAACTGCCATCCTTATCTGGTCTGGCCTACATGTGACTCCAGACCCATAGCAATGTGGTTAACTCATAATTGCCCTCTGGGCAATAAATGCTGGCCTACAGTGACACCTTCATCCTGTGAACAAGTAAAAAACAATTCCCACACAGACACTGAATTGGATTCTCAGCCAACCTTGGCTTCTATGTTCCTTTTTTAAAATGACAAAACAACTTGTCTCATTTGAAAGTTCAATAGGCGCAGAAACAATTCACGGCTCTGATCCATTGTCTTTTGTCCACAAGCTATTCCAAGTAGTGCAGAGAGCCTTTGACCATATACAACTGGTTCTGTAGCCTCCACATTGTGAGGGAGAGTGACAGAGACTTCTTCCATCAATGCACATTCAGTGTGCAACCATTCACAGTTTGTAATGCCCAGTACCCTTTAAAATCGTGGCGGGAGAGTAGGCAGTGTCCAGGCTCCTGTGCCTGGAGCTTATCCACTCCATCCGCTTTTCTTTTTTATTCTTTTCTTCGTTTCTCATTCTTTGGCGGAAGGTGGTAGGAAGGTGACTTCATTGGTGTCTGGAGCATGGCAGTGGCTGGTGAGCCTGGAGCGGAACCCTGGGGAATGGTGGCGAGGAGGTAGCTGGTGAAGGTGTGAGCACGGGAATGTGGTCTCAGCTTCTCCACTGGCAGAGGTGGTATCAGCGAGGTGGGGAAGGGACGTTTCAGGTCGCTGCTGCAGTGGTGATGGTGGCTCCTCATGGCCGTTTAGCGTCTTAATTTACATGGCCCAGGCTTCCATTGGACGAGTTGGTGGCAGCCTTGGCAATGAGGTGGTTTCAGCTTGGCATCTGGTGGAGAGATTGGTCCTTGGGGCGGTTTCTGTAGAGTCTTCTGGCCCGGTATTCCAGTGGCCCATGTCTTGTAGCGATGCTGTCTTTCCCAAACCTAGAAGCCAGAAATCAAACTAAGGTGGACTTTGTCTTAAATTTTAAAAATATTTTCTTATCTATGCCTTCTTTTATTAACATAGGTACCATGGTATGGCAACTTAAAAACGCTTTTCACTTTATTTTCTTTGTAAAAAATTTATGTGACAATAAATGACTATTTTATTCTATTCTATTCTGGCAGCAGAAATGATGTTTTCACTCTGAGCCAGAGTGCCATTCCAACCAGCAATACTCGCATCCTATGAATAAATCAAGAAAAGGCAACAACATCCTGCAAAAGAATGAATAAATAAACCCCTACTGCAGCTTGCTTATAGCAGGATGAGGGGTAGTAGGAAGTTGAGAGTAGCCATCAGGCAGTTACATTGAATCATGATGAATGCCATTGCCTTAATATGATGGACAGTCTCAGCTGGGCCCATGATGTGGAGCACCAGCCCTTCCATCAAACTTGTAACCACAGGAGAAAAAGCCCAATGTCACTGAGCATGTTCTAGGGTATTTGGGTGATGTGCCTATGGTAGCTGAATAACCTGTTTGATTTGGAGGCACCAAGAGGGGTGTGTAAGGTTGACTTCAGAGGAAAGAGTGTGAGGGTTAGATGTGAACATTAGGCACGAGTCCTGAGCACTAGGATCTGCTGCTGGGTTAGTGATGAGTATGTGACATATTGATCAGGAATGAGAGGTTGGTGTGAGTTGTCACATGAAGATGCATTCAGTGACCTTGAGCATGGATGTCACTAAACTTGTTCTGGCAGTACTGCGAGGTCCTCAGGGAAAGGCTGCAAGTGTGGTCAATCACTGACTACCTACTCCCATTCCTGTCAAAGAGTGGTCCTTGAGGGCTTCTTGGCCTTTGGTGGAAAATAGCCTCTCCCCTTGACTTCACCTCCGTGACTGAGGCCTCGAGCATTGCACATGTGAACTGCAGCACCACCTTTCTCTCTCTCTCTCTCTGCCTTGTTGGTCTACTTCTGTTCTTTCCAACTTCAGCAGCAACCTTCTTCCAGTCACACTTCCCTTTAACAGGAACAGAGAGACAAGAAGTAAGTGGAGATTCTAGTGACGCCCCAAGAACTGAGTGAAAGGGAGAGACAGTTTTCCCTTGTACACGCTGTGCTGTGTTGGGTGTATAACCAGCCAGCAGTGTTGGCCTACACACTGCAATCATTTAACTGCAGAGGCAGCATGACATTGGCATGCCCCCTGCTTTCATTAGAACAGGAGCAGGTAGATTGGTTATCCAACTCACCAGCCCCCCTGGCCCCCGACTGAAACTGGTTGTGCACAAATTGTTACGAATAAAATATTATAAATTATGTTTTGTACTATTGGCATCTGTGACATATTAACCCGTTCTAAGAGTGAAGTATAATTTTACATTCTGTAAACAGAACCTAGGAACAACCAAGGAATTAATATGCTGTCCTCTCTCATGAGGTAGAAAAACAAGGCTGTGTTCTGATGACAAGTTGTTACCTATTACCTTGTTCCAGAGGTTTTTATCGTCTGTTTTACCTTCCGTGGCTTTTAATAGTTGTAATCCTCTATGTTTTGTCTTCCTCTTCCTTTCTTTTAAATTCTTGAATAAATTTAGTCTTGGCATTTCATTTCTACTTGCATGCAGCATATTTTCAGTCAATAACAATCTCTTCTTCCTTAATGGGAGAAACATTAATTAAAATATAAAACCAGAGCTCCTCAGAATCTAATTTACGCCTGAGCGGGATTTGCTTAGTCATTCTGCATTCTACATAAACTAAGCTGAAGTTAATAAAGGTCCAGTGTTTTCCTTCTGATTGGTAATGAGTCTGAATAGCAGAGTTTAACATTTCAATTGATGACTTAATTTGCTGCTGGAAAAAGATGAGATGTTGCTTTATTAGAGATACTGTCTGATGGAAATGCCAATTTCTAAGGTGCTGGATGGGGTACTGATCAAGTGGCTGCTTTGTCCTGAATCATGTCAAGTTTCCTAAGGCTCATTACAACTGAACTCCAGGAGGCAAGTGGAGAGTATTTCTTCAGACTCCTGACATGTGTCTTGTAGAAGGTAGACAGGATTTGGGTAGTCAGGAGGTGAGTCACTTGCCACAAAATTCCCAGCCTCTGACCTGCTCTTGTAGCCACAGTATTTATGTGGCTGGTCTAGTTACCATTCTCGTCAATGATGTTGGCAGTGAGGATTCATTTACGTTCATAACCCACATAGAGATGGATGGATATTTTCTTGTTGGTGATGATCACTGTTGGCACTGTATGCAATGAATGTTACTTGCTTCTTAACTGTCCAAGCTTAACTGTCCCACAGAACAGACCAATCCCCCTCCACCGACACCCTCATCCGCCTAGCCGAACTCGTCCTCACCCTCAACAACTTTTCTTTCAATTCCTCCCACTTCCTACAAACAAAGGGGGTGGCCATGGGTACCTGCATGGGCCCAAGCTATGCCTGCCTCTTTGTAGGTTATGTGGAACAATCCCTCTTCCAGACCTACACTGGCCCTAAACCACACCTCTTCCTCCGCTACATTGATGACTGCATCGGCGCCGCCTCGTGCTCCCAGGAAGAGCTCGAACAGTTCATCCAATTCACCAACACCTTCCACCCCAACCTGAAGTTCACCTGGACCATCTCCAACACTTCTCTCTCCTTCCTGGACCTCTCTGTCTCCATCTCGGGCAACCACCTAGAGACAGATGTCCACTTCAAGCCCACTGACTCCCACAGCTACCTGGAATACACCTCCTCCCACCCACCCTCCTGCAAAAATGCCATCCCCTATTCCCAATTCCTTCGCCTCCGCCGCATCTGCTCCCAGGATGAGACATTCCAATCCCGCACATCTCAAATGTCCTCATTCTTCAAGGACCGCAACTTCCCCCCTACAGTGGTCGAGAACGCCCTCGACCGTGTCTCCCGCATTTCCCGGAACACATCCCTCACGCCCCGTCCCCGCAACAATAATCAAAAAAGAATCCCCCTCGTCCTCACATACCACCCCACCAACCTCCG
>JAHRHZ010000098.1:22190742-22245593 GCA_024137785.1 Ginglymostoma cirratum
GAAGAAGGGTCCAGACCCAAAACGTCAGCTTTCCTGCTCCTCTGATGCTGCTTGGCCTGCTGTGTTCATCCAGCTTTACACCTTATTATTTCCGATTCTCCAGCATCGGCAGCTCCTATTATCTCCCTTTAAACCTCTCCTTGTTCATGTACTCATGCAAATATCTTTTAAACATTGTAATTGCGCCCACATTAACCACTTCCTCAGGAAGTTCATTCCACACTCGAACCACCCTCTGTGTAAAAAATAATTGCCCCTCATGTCTTTTTTAAATCTCTCTCCTCCCAATTTAAAAATATGGCCCCTAGCTTTGAAAGTATGTTTAGCTATTTTGCAACTTGCGGGATTCAGCATTAATGTTAAGCCTCTAAGTCAGTGGCACAACTACAAAGTGTCCAGTGGTGAACAGAGTTCGTGTCATGGTTTGGAACTGAGAGGGGCTTGAGGATGTTACTGAGAAAGAGGCACAGCCCTGGCCCCCACTGACCGTGGTGCTGCTTTCCTTGGATTTTCAGCAGCGGCAGAGCAAACATTGGAACGAAGTAGTGGTCCCTTTCAATTTTACACTGAAAAGGTGCAATCGAACGGGAGGAGATCATTGTGAATTTAGGATTTCAATGGGATCAATTTTGAGTGTTCTCTAATTGATCTTAAGCCTAATGACAGAGAAATACTAATTTCGAAACACAGTCACGGAAACTCTCCAGTGACTTATGCACATCACCGTGCTCCCGATAGAATATGCAACAAGGTTTTAATGAGTTGTATCCTGTGCTTTGTACCTCGTGGCTGCAGTTCGTCTCTGCCACCAATAGTTGGCAGAATCGCTCTCTAAATAAACAGCACTCTCCTGTGCAGAAGGATTTGGTTTATTATCTGCCAGCCCATTGATTCATGTCTGTGGTTGTTATCGTTTGTACTTTGCCAAATCCCACAGACAACATATACACATGTTATGGTGGAAACCGACAGAGTTACTTCCTGAATTCCCCTGGCGTGTCAGGCTCGGCTCGACCAGGGAGAGCTGCTACCCACTGAGCTTTCCAACAACAGCCTGGACTTTGAAAATTCACACACAGTAGATTCCGGTATTTCCCACAGAACTGAATGCTCATTGCCAACCCACCTTCCAGCTGCAATTAAGAATGAACAGAGTCAAGTGGAGCTCTCTCAGTCACCTGATGTAACATCGCCACGGAAATTACAGGAAAGTTTTCGTGGCTGGGAGGAACTGAAATGGCAAAAAACACATCGCTGTATTTTCGGATCATCGAAGGAAGAAATTTACCAGCAAAAGACGTGTAAGTTTCCTCTTTAATCTACTGCTCCTGCACTGCACTTGGCAAAACAGCAGCTGTACTGAAGAAGTGTCACTGGACCCGAAATGTTAACTCTGTTTTCTCTTGACAGATGCTGCCAGATCAGCTGAGGTTTTCCGGTTTTCCAACAATGTCTGTTCGATTGTTATCAGTTGTTTTGATGCCGGGTTAAATGCAAATACGATGTGGGTAATGTGCAGATATCTATTATTTGTTGCAGATCTGGCACCAGTGATCCTTACTGCATCGTCAAAGTGGACAATGAGGTGGTGGCCAGGTGAGAATGTGGCTTTGTGATCGTTCAATGCAAGTGCCTATTCGCAAAGGCTATGATTTCCCTGATAATATTTGCATGTGAGCACTTTCCAATCAGCTGCGGTATGGATATATGTAATTTGTAATGTGTCTCCCAAAGTGTATGCTTCATGTTTTCATAGCAACTTGGCTCCTTAACCTGTTGCTTTCTGATGAAAACGGGAAATACAGCGTGCCAGCTTCTTACTGCATCTCGTGACAAATGCAATCCACATTATCTTTGCAACGATCTGTTCTGTTTTATTGAACTCTCATTATAGGTGTGAGCAGCAGTACAATGTACAGGTGCACTGGGTTTGAGAGAAGCTGCGGTTCCTATTTCCTCAGTGAACAGAGCCACGCTATCATTGAATCTTCACGCTCCCATCACACACGCACACACACTGACACGATGTAAGATACACCCTAGAAATACTGCTCTAAATCTGGTGGAAGTCCACTATCTACATGTGTCAAGCCACATAAACACTCAGATCACAAAACGTTCAACAAACCTTATGGACACCTGCCCACCTTCAACATTTCTCTGTTGATTGTGTGAATCAATACAGCACCATCATTCACAATCAATAATGATCATTGCACAGTGATCAGGGTGATCCCAGGGAGACAACCATCCCTCTAACCAACCCATCTCAATGTTGGATACCACTGTTGTGTGTATGAGAACAGTCCATTGTTGGTTATGGAATGAATACAATTGGATAACCAACAAATGACCAAAACCACAGGCAGACCAACACTTCCATTCCATAGTACAGCTCTGGGATGAGGGATGTCAAACTGAATCATCTTTTTGGTTGAAAATATTTGTACACAACTCGAATAAAAATCCTGTACACTTCTGGGGAACTGTTTTGATGCCGTGAAATTCTGTGAGAACTAAGTGACTAACAATGAGTCTTGAAAAAGAGTTGGTTATTTCCGTGAATATTTTGGTGATATTTTGGGTATACTTAAGGGTTAAAGGTTCTGTCAGTGGAAGATCAGTATCATTATAAGTTAAGGAATGGGTAGGATGGAATCAAATGCAACTCCAAACTGAGGGTTGAATTTATGGAAAGGAAAAGTGACAGTGGGTAGACTGTGGTACAAATTGGCGTCAGTGTCAGCATGATAGTGAGAGCTTGTGGTATTTACAATTAACTGCTTATGATGACTGACGTTAATGCACATTCATGAGAAAATCTATTGCTATATTCTTTCTCCCAAATAAAAAGGTGCATACAGGCTGTCTATGAAATTTGACATTTCACCCAAGAAAATGTCTTGGTCTTTATTTGTTTTGAATGTTTTGGTGCATTTCAGTGGCAAGTTGCTTATTCTAATCTCAAATTTCAATGTAAATACCATTTCATGGTTCAATTCTCTAAAATATCAGAGTGGAGCTGAAATGTTCTCGTCCAGTTGCCTCAGACTCCACAGTCTGTTTAACAGCAGGAGCAACAATAGCCACTTATATTTACGCAGTACCTTAAATGTAAAAAAATGCCCCAAGGCACTTCTTAGAAGCTTATAATACAAAATGAGATTATCCAAAACAAAAACAGAAATTGCTGGCAAAACTCAGCACGTCTGGCAGCATTTGTGGAGAGAGCGCAGAGTTAATGTTTCGAGCTTGGTGAGTCTTCATTAGAATGTTAACTCTGCTTTCTCTTCGCAAATGTTGTCGGGCCTGCTGTGTTTTGCCAGCAATTTCTGATTTTTGTTCCGATCCACAGCATCTGCAGTTTTTTGTTTTACTTTCGCGATCATCCAAAGTTTGGCTAAAGAAATAGGTTTTAAGGAGTGTCTGAAAGGAGGAGTGTGAGGTGGTGAGATGTAGGGATGGAATTCCAGAGGTTAGTGTTTAGATAACTGAAGGTGTGGCTATCAGTGCTGAGAGAGCGATTAAAATGAGGGACATTCATTTTGTTAGAATTTGACGGGCGCAGATTCCTTGGCGGATCGTGGAGTGCACGTTTGATATGGCACCATAGGGGGGTATGTGGTGATTCAGTGACATTGCCACTTCCTCTGGGCCTCTTCCACCAGGACCTCCAGAGTTGCCAAGAGCCTGTGGACCCTCTCCCTCACCCTGTTTCCTGAAATCCATCACTATATGCCCGCCAGAGCACTTTACACCTTCTGTAGAAGTGGGTGTAAGGAACTCTATTAACAAAAATTCCATGCATTCAGCACGGGAGTGCTAAACCTGTGTTAGCATCTCTAGGCATGTTCAAATTAGGGTAATCTGCAATGAGGACCAAAATTATATGTTGGTCAGATACCAGATAGATGGTCTTTGGACTCAAATATCAGGTTATAAAGCAATAGAGCAGCCCTCTTAATTACTTTGTCACAAAGTCAATTGAATGAATTATTATTTTTTTAAAATATTCACCATGTAAAGGATTTGTTAGCATTTGGAAATCTCACTCTCAGCAAGGAGTGGAGGCTAGTTTGTTGAATATTCAGGGTTGAACTTGACAGAATTTTGATTAACAAGAAGACCATGATTTTGGGGTAACATGCAGGGCACAAGCAGTTGATCTTATTGAATGCTGCAGCAAACTGGAGAGGCTTGAATGGTCTACTCCTGCTCTTATTTCTTAAATATGCCAAGTTTAATTTGTGATTGCAGATTAGTTAAGTAAATGTCATGAAAATGCACAAAATCTCCATTTATAACACTCGTCCAACTTGAGATAATCTGCAGCTCAGATGTTCACAAGCAACTTCAAAGCCAGCACCTTTGCACCATACAATTTGTGATCCATACTTACAACTGGCTTAGTGCTGGCTTTGGAACAGTATCTCCTTCCAAACTATGTCCCAACCCACAATGCACCCACTGGCCTGCCAATTTTTGATCTTTTATTTCAAAAATTGTGTGTTGTTTAATTTTGAATACCTTCTCTAAATTCACAATCTTTAGATTTAAAGTCAAAAGTGAGGAATAATGTGATTATTGAGTTTATTCATATTCAGTGTGCCACTGCAAAATAAGATCTTCATTCTTTCAGAAGGTTGTTGAACAGTTACTTCACCTTAACTTCTGGGCACTGCTGCCTGCCTATGAGGCATTGAGTTTATCCTAATCCCAGTCTCAACCTCCGCTGTGTTTGTCCAGAAAGTGTGGCATTTTTCATTCCCAGTACAGACATCAAAGCCATTAAAGAAACTGAGAAGGGAGAGTGAGGGGAGCAGAAGCTCTGTGGTGTCAGAACAATGCATTAGCCAAGAAACTGCATTTCTACCAAGAATGGACTTTTATATTCACGAAGTAGAAGAAATTGAACAAAAAAGAAATCTGCAGAAACCATTGGGAAACCTGCAGTTATAGTAATATAGTTCAAGCTAGTAATCCATCCTAAAGCAACAGAAGATGTGACTGTAAATTGGTTGGTGCTCATAAGGCAGTAAGATGCTGCAGAACAAAGCTGGCCTTTGAGTCTTGTTTTTGTGTCATTTTCTGTATGTGATTATAAGTGAATGAAGAACTATCTTCTGCACCCCTATTTTCTGTCGTTTATTACTTTTTAGCTCTGAAGATGTGTGCGCATCCTAAACATAGTTTCTATGTCCTCTCTCTAGGTGCTGTTTGAACTCCTGTAGTTCTCCAGGTTTTCAGTTTTTGTGTTTGAGTGAATAAATATTTTAAAATAAGTCCTTAACCTGAGTTGTAATTAGATTTGCTTGAATGATGATTACTAATGATTTTTCAGGGTCCAGCTCCAGTGCCTGGTAGTGTATTTCTCATTTACCAAATACTGTCTGATTAGGAAATCCCAGCAGCAACAGAGGTCAGTTCTAGGTATAAGCAATGAGCTCCAATGAGAAGAACATGGCAAAATAAAACAACCGTGAAAAAAAATCAGGAAATAGAGCAGCATAGGAGAACATTAGGAATGGAGTAACAGTATAATAGACATCACAAAATATAGTACCGATGAGAAGATCTTCAACAAACAAATCAGTGATAATCCCATGGCTAGATTCCTTGGTGAGGCAGGTTAGCTGTTCACTGGATCACTTTAATATGATTCAAATCTGTGTGTGTTTGGCAAACAAACAAGATCAAGTAAAACAAAACTGTTGGAAATACACAACAAGCCTGTCAGCATCTGTAAAGACAAAACACAGGATAATGTTTTGGGTGCAGCTCCTTCACCAGAAGCTGAGAAGCTGGTTGTGAAGATCGAGCAACATGACATTTTCTAATAAACTAAGTGCTTCATTCATGAGAAAAATCAATATGTTGCACAGTATCTAGTGAAGTTGAAAGCCCTCTGCATCACCTTCACAACTCGCACCTCATCAACAATTAGGTTGCATAATTCCAGGCTTCATGCCAGATTAAGAATTTAAAAGGTAGAAAACAAAGGTTCCCAAAACAGCTTCTCTATCTGCTCCATTACGTTATTAGCATGGCCATAGAGGTTACTTCCAACCAATTTTTACTTGGTGCCAGAGGAGCCTGACATTGAAAACTACGTTTTGAGGTAGAATTTGCCTTTGTCAAGTTTTAAGTACTGTTAGTAAAATGGGGAATGTACTATGTGCTTTGATATCTATGGTAGCATTAATTATTGGGATATGATCATTGTTTTTAATTGTGCTTTTCAACAAATGTGTTTAAATGTTGCACATCAATCCCCAGGTGGTAATGTTAATAGACACTTAGCACCAGAATATAATTCAAAGTTACTCACCTAATGGAGCAGGTGAAAAACAATATAGTTGAAACCCTGTGATTATGGTTGGCAGTGACTGGCAGTAAAGCCTTCATGTATAGCTATTAATAATTGAGATGTAAGGTAATATAGAGTTTCTTGATGTCAGTAGCAAAAGCAGTAATTTTCTTAGTTTTTTTTTATTTTTGGCAGTCTTCAACTTTTATTTTATCTTTACATTTTTGGTGTTGAATATTCCAGAAAGATATGCTAATTTCAACAAGTACCATGCTGCTGTGGGAAAAATAAAGGGACGACTTGACAAAATTGCCACCTACTTTTTGAATGCTCTTTCACTTTGCTATAAGAGATAATGAATGAGCTCATTTTCCCTAAAAGGCCCTTTCTCAGTCGGGCAAGGCTGCAGTACGAAACTGATTGCTTCAGATTTGTCTGCTTTAGAGTTATCAGACATTCAGTTCAAACGACAGCTCGGGAGATGGGGAATGGAGACTGCCTTACCTGGTCTGTCTTAACAATTGTGTTGGATTTTCCACCTTTCTGAAGACAATAGTGTCGATTTACATAGTCTATCCATTTTAGTAAGAGCTTGATTTAGTATTACAATAAGCCTTTCAAAGTCAGCACAGAGGAAACCAAGCTCAGTGTTATGAATGGATTTGTTCCTGAGTTCTATGAGCACTTTGTGACCTCAGCTGCAATTATTAATGTAAGTAAAAGTGAAGCAGTCTGGCTGCCTATCACTAGACAGAATGGAAGAAACTGTGTCTAGCCCTTTAAAAATTAGCTGCAGCTTTATTGTGTACCATGAAAGTTTTCTTTGTTCTTCATTAGACCCTTAATTTCTCCTTTCAAGAGAATGGTACCATTTCAGTAAGATTTTCATTTTAAACTTAAATTTTTTTTTAGATGCAGAAATGTTTGTTCTTTGCTTTGATTTCAGTTTCATTGAGTTTTCAGTTCCTCAGATTCATTATTCCCAGTGTTTTGGTATTAATTCTGTATTATTTTAATTCATTCATGGGATGTGGATGTTGCTGTCTGGCCAGCATTTATTGCCTATCCCCAACTGCCCTGAAGAAATTGGTGGTGAGCTACCTTCCTGAACCAGCTCCAGTCCTTGGAATGTAGTGACACCCACAGTCATATACAGGAAAGATTTCCAGTGTGTGACAGTGAAGGAATGGTGATATTGTTCAAAGTTTTGATGGTGTGTGACTTAGACCATAAGATGTGGAAGCTCCTCCAGCATTCACTGAGATCTGATAGTTCTCAACTTCTCTTCCGTGCCTTTTTCCCATAATCCTTGATTCCCTTACAAATTAAAAATCTCTCTATCTCAGCTTGAATATCCTTAGCAGAACAGCCTCCACAGCCCTCTGCAGTAAAGAATTTCACAGATTCACTACTCTCTGAGGAGGAATCTCTTCTCTCAGCTCTGTCTTAAACGAGTGATCCCTTACTCTGAGATTATGCCCTCCAGTCCTAGACACTCCCACAAGGGGAACAATTTACTGTGCAAAGCCCCCTAAGAATCTTATACGCTTCAGTAAGATCACCTCTCAGTCTTCTAATCTGCAAAGTGTACAGGCTTGTGGGGGAGGGGAACTTGCAGTGGGTGACATGTATCCCATGTATCCGTTGTCTCTTGTCCTTCGAGGTAGTAGAGTCATTGGTTCTGAAGGGTCCTTAGTGACTTGCTGCCACTGGTTGTTAGTGGTACCTCGGCTGTCAATCAAGTGGGCTGATTTGTACTCAATGGTGTTGAGTGTTTTGTGTGTTTTGGGTCTGCACTTATCCAGGCAAATGAAGACTATTCTATCACATTCCAGATCTGTCCTTTAGTTGATGGATTGGGTCTAGGGAGACAGGATATGAGTTAATAGCATAGCGTTCTTAGTCTCTACCATATTGTTGTAGCCACAGTAGTTATACGAATGGTCCAGTTCAATTTCTGGTCATTGGTAATCCCCAGGATGTCGCTAATGGGGATCCATCAATGTCAAAGGATGATAGTTGCATTCTTTCTTGTTGGAGATAGTCACTCCCTGGCAATTGTGGGTCCTGAATGTCACTTGCCACTTATCAGTCCAAGCCTGCATATTATCTAGATTTTGCTGTATATTGTCACTGGCTGCTTCAATATCCGAGGAGTTAGAAATGCTGCTGTGCATTGTTCAATCTCAGCAAACATCCTGTCATTCCACCTTATGATGGAGGAAAGGTCATTGATGAAGCAGCTGAAGATAGCTGGGCCTAGGATGCTACCCCAAGGAACTCCTGCAGAGGTGTCCTGTGGCTGAGATGACTGACCTCCAACAACCCCGACCGTCTTCCTGTGTGCCAGGCATGACTCCAACCTCTGGTGAGTTTTTCCCACTGTTTCCAATTGACTCCAGTTTTATTTAGAGCTCCTTGATATCACACTTAGTCAAAGACCACCTTCTTTAGCTCTTTTGTTCACATTTGGACCAGGCTGAAATGAGGTCAGGAGCTGAACCCAAACTGAGTGTCAGTGAGCTGGTTATTCCTAAGCAATTGGCGTTTAATAGTAATCCGTTGTATCACTTTTCTGATGTTTGTGTGTAGATTAATCAGGCAGTTATTGGCTGGCTCAGATTTGTCCTGTTTGTGCACAGGCCATACCTGAGCAATTTTTCACATTGTTGCAGAGATAGTAGGAACTGCAGATGCTGGAGAATCTGAGACAACAAGGTGTAGAGCTGGATGAACACAGCAGGCCAAGCAGCATCAGAGGAGCAGGAAAGCTGACGTTTTGGGTCTAGACCTTTCTTCAGAAACCTAGACACCTAGGTTGTGAAGCAGTAAAAGCTTAGCAATATTTTATTTTAAACATGGGATATCTATTGTTAGGAAACTTCAGCAATTTTCCCTTCACAGCAGATTCAAGATGCTTGTAGCATACCCTGTAAAGCGGCTGTGATAGGGATAATATCAACCAGTACGGTAACATCATCAATGTTACAGGAAGATTGAGTCGGGTTGCTATGACTGCTAATCCACCATTTTGATTGGTAGGCTGATTTCTTCCTGCTGGTGTTTAATCAGAAAGCTGACAGTATTTTACAACAATGGCACAATGATGATGTTACAGCTGCTGGCAGTAAAGCTGTTGCAGCAATTAGTGCAAGTGCAGAAATCTTACTGATGTTGTCTGTTGGTCTTTTGGCAATTTGAAACAAAAACACAATTGAATTGAATTACAATTTTCATTTTCTTAATGGATACCTAAGCACTAGAATTGGCTTGGCGATGAACTCTGGACTTCCCATCTGCTTAAAATGTCATAAATGTATTTATATCTAAGCAGGTTGACAGGCTGTTTTCAATAGAATTGGAGATTATGGGATGATTTAATAAAGATGTTTAGAATTATGAAAGATGGGACAGAATTGTTAGAAACAGGCTTAAAATACAGGGCAAAGGTTTCAAATTAAATGTCTAAGATTCAACAGTAGAGAAGTCCCCTTTGTGAAGTGGCTGCTAAAATCACAAGAATGGTGCAGATCAAATTACCTTCATATCTTGAATCTGCTGTGAAGGGAAAATTGCTGAAGTTTCCTAACAATAGATATCACATGTTTAAAATAAAATATTGCTAAGCTTTTACTGCTTCACAACCTAGGTGTCTAGGTTTCTGAAGAAGGGTCTCGACCCGAAACGTCGGCTTTCCTGCTCCTCTGATGCTGCTTGGCCTGCTGTGTTCATCCAGCTCTACATCTTGTCATCTCAGATTCTCCAGCATCTGCAGTTCCTACTATCTCTGCAACAATGTGATTCTGCACCTCATGTATACTCACTGATCCAGTCAAAATTGGGAATTCACTATGTGGGGAAATACAGAAAAGCCATCTGCATCCTCAGAAAATCCTTCCTATAATTTTAGTGCAAGGTCTATCTAACCTATCTCCTTATTATCCCAACAACTTTCTGTCACATTTTGTCTCAGTGCAGATATGTCAAGAATCATTGAAGAAGTGCCTGCATAAACAATTCAGAATTTTTCTTCATTTGTCCCAGCTGTATGTTAGATCTTTCATCCACACATTATGAAAGAGTGATTGGACTGTGCATTTATAGTGATTGATGCACGACTCATGTCTCAAACATTAATAAATTAAGTATTATGATTGCCATGTTAAGCAATACGTATTTTTATTTCTGCAGAGATGTACAGTCGAGCTGAGCTTGTAAAATGTTCAATTTTACTTGTCACTTTCTGTACTAATTCCTTGTCTCTTCCAATTAATTTTCATACTTTGTAAAAATTGTTGTTTCGATTTTGCAACTTTAATGGCTCAGGTATTTCATTTTCATACACCAGTCTACATTAAGGTGAATCATGATGCAATGGTCAATAGTTGCAGATCAGTCGGGAATTCATAATAAGGAGGATGCCTGAATGAGACATACATAGAGATTAACAGCGAATTAAGTTCATTTGGGAATTCGGCGCGCAGAGGAAAGAGGTGCTTTAGGGAAGATTTATTGCAATTAATCAAATGTACGAAGTAGTATTGCTATTACTAGTTCTATAATTAATTAGTATTGGTGAGTTTTTATTCAAGGAGGTGTATGTTAACTAATAAATAAAGGAATAGCAGGGCTCTTTAAACCTTCAAACTGGGAACTCCAGTTCATTTCTGGTGTCCTGGATAACGTTTGTGTGGAAAGCATTGTCAGTTATAGCAAGTTGAGTTCCTAGCTTTGGGAGGTACACTCGTGAGGCTGAGAGCTCTGTGGACACTGAGTTTATGGACATGGGCAATCCTGATTCAGAGTATGCAGGGAGAGAGGGAATGAGTGATCACCAGGCCATCAAAAAGGAACAGCAGGTAATGAAGGGGACCCTGAGTGTATACCAACCAGTATTCAGTTCTGAATGTAAATGAGAGTGAAGGCTCATCTAGGGAGTGCAGCCAGCTCTACGGCACTACAGGTACCTTAGTTGTGCAGTGGGTACAAGGACGACTGAAACAGTGATAGTATTAGGTAATTCGCTAGTCAGTGCAACAGATAAATGTTTCTGCTGCCACAGCTGTGAATCCAGGATGGTGTATTTCCTCCCTGGTACCAGGGTCAGAAATGTGACTAAGAGGCTGAGGAGCACCCTGAGGAGAGAGGGTTAGCAGCCAGGAGGTTGTGGTCTACACTGGAACCAATGACCTAGGTAGAAGAAAGGATGTGGTTCTGTAATCAGGATTTAGGGATCTGGGTAGCAAATTAGAAGCAAGACCTCACATGTAGTAATCTCTGAGTTACTCATGATACTAGGTGCAAGTGAGTAAAGGAACAGGAATAGTAAGACAGATGAATGCATGGCCAAAAGTTAGTACTAGATGGAGAGCTTTAGATTCTTGGGACATAGGGATCAGCTCTGGGGGAGTTGAGACCTGTACAGGCTGGATGGGTTGGACCTGAACAGAACTGGAACTGAATTCCTTGTGGCGCGTTTTGCCAGTGTTTTTGGGCGATGTTAAGCTAACTTGGCAGCATTGTGGGAATCAGGAGATGAATATTATCAGAAAAAGATACCAAAATGCACTGGATACAGGGAGAGAAAGATATTATGATAACAGAAAATAGTAAGTGAATAGGGAGATCTGACTAAGGAGAGAAAGTAAGAAGTCTAAATCAGGGTTAATGTGTTTGTATGTGAATGCATAGAGTGTGGTAAATAATTTACAGGATGTGGCCTTTGGCCAGCTTTATTCCCATCCTTAATTCCGAAAAGGACAGTTAAAAATCAATCACAGTCCTGTGGGTTTGGAATCACCTGTAGGTCAAACAAGGTAAAGACAGCAGATTCCTTTCCCTGAAGGACAATAAGACCAATGTATTACAGATACAGATTGTCTCTCGATCCCTCTGTCCAAGCAACTTGTGCCATGATGTCTATATTACCTTTGCAGCTCCCTCCTGACACAATGCATCATCTCACACTTCTCAGTCTTAAATTCCATCTGTAACATGTCGGTCCATTCTGCTTATTTATCTATGCCTTGTTACTGCTAATTTGCATTATCTGCACTGTTAACTGCACCTTCACGTTTTAAAGCATTGGAATATGTTTTTCTCGTTTTTCACTGTATTCTGATATTTATGTCATTTATGGGGAACAAATATTGACCTTGCCATTGATGCCCACATCACATGAAAGAACGAAGAAAAATATCTATGTGTATGTATATATATAAGATATATATATCAAAATCGTAGTGGTGTGAACACTGATCCTTGAGAACCACCACTGTCCAACATTCTCCTCTGAAAACACCCATTTACATGACTCACTGTTTTCTGTACTTCAGCTTTTTTTTTTCATCCAATCTCATTTATTGTGCAGTTCGATGCCAGGCTATGAGTTTCGGTTCTTTACAGACTGTTTGAGGAGAAGGCAAAGAACTGTCTGCAGGCTTAGACTTCAAAGTAACACTATTTAATATACGTTCCTAAAGACACAACTTTCCAATAATGTGGGGTCTTAGATTAGGCTTGGGTTTCACACTGAGGTTGTCACATGCGGTATATTGGTCAGATGAAAGATTTGCTCCTCTGGTCAGATGGTTTATTGTACTGTAAGTGGTCATACCATGCTGTAGTGATTAAATGGAACATTTTCTTAATAACGTTTCTTGAGCAGTTGTTGAGACTTTATATGTTATCTGCAGTGTAAACTCTGTTCTGGACTTAGATCCTCTTTTTGTTGAAGGTGGTCAGTGAAATTTTAAATGAATTCACAGGATGTGAGCATCACTAGCTAGGCCAACATTTATTGCCCATCTCTAATTGTCCAAAGGTAGTTAAGAATCATTTCTGTGGTGTCTAGAGTCACAGTTAGTTCAGACCAGCAGGTTCTTTCTGTAAATGGTATTAGTGGATCATAGGTGGGTTTCTCCCCAATAGCTTCATTGTCAACATCAGATCCTTAATTCCACATTCTCACTGAATTCAAATTCCACCATCTGCTACTGCAGGATTCAACCCCAGGTCCGCAGAGCATTACCAGGGTCACTGGATACATAACCTAGTGGTAATACCACTAGGCCATCACTGTTCCTGACAGGTTTATCATATAATCTCTACAGTGCAGAAAGAGGCCATTCAGCCCATTTAGTCTGCTTGGATTCTCTGAAGAGCATCCCACCCCTTCGCTGTAACCCTGCATGGGTTTTTTTTTTAGCCATGGCTGGCCCACCCAACCTGCACATCGCTAGAAACTATGAGACAATTTTTCTTTTAGCAATCCACCTAAACTGCACATCTTTGAACTGTGGGAGGAAACCAGAGCACCTGGAGGAAACCCCCAGGGAGACACAGGGAGAACGTGTAAACTCCACGCACACACAGCCGAAGGCTGAAATTGAACCTGGATCCTCGGCGCTAAGAGGCAGCAGTGCTAACCAGTGAGCGACCGTGCCACCCTAAAGGCCAATGACAATTCTGTCAAAAAGAAGATCTTTTATGTTTCCATAATTAAGTGGTTCAGAACATAAATGGAAGTCATTAATGAAACAATGTACAGACTCTTCTGGAAGCTGATATTTGCTAATGAAACTTGGTCTCATCAGTATCTTATCTATTATGAAGTGCAACATTGATCAAGAGCTGTTATGAGGTTGTCAAATATAATGTCTTTTTCATTGATCTGTTGCCTGTGTAACACAGATCTGATGCTGTTTCTGTGTGGTAGAGAAGTGTACATTTGATTTGTTTTCCAAAGATGACGCTATTTAAAATCTGAGGAATTAAGTTTTCCACATTTGCCAATTTGCTGATCTATCAGATGAGTGTGATACCGTGATTTTTTTCTGGTGGGAAGATTAGTACAGGCAAATTTTGTTGTATTGCTTAATTGTTAATAGGCACTTAAAGTTATTGATTATCTAAAGTTTGCACAGTAATCGTTAGGATTTTGATTCCCATGAATTTCACTTACTTTGTTTTCTTGTTGTACCCTTTGCTGACTAAAGAGTCTGTTCAATTTTTGTTATTGTAAAGATTTTCGTTGTAGTGCCAAAACTGAAAGCTGTTAAAGTGTTTGCAATTTGAAAATGATGTTTTCAATGTAACGTTCAGGTTTCCTTTACCAATATGCAACCTTCATAGAGATGTATTGAAGAAATTCCTTTTCCAAGATAGCAGAAGGATTTCCCAAAGATCTGTGGCAGAAGCTCTCTCAGATTGGTTTTACGTTATAAGATTTGATGATTTATTGGCTATATCAGAGATGTCTGCTGTGACATCATCAAGGCCAATTTATCCTGCATTCGAGATATCTTTGTGCCATGTTTGACACCATGTCAGCACAGTGTTAGTACTGCTGTCTCACAGCACCAGGGACCAAGTTTCAATTCCAGCTTTGGGTGACTGAGTGGAGTTTGCACACTCTCCTGATGTCTGCGTGGGTTTTTACTGGATGCTCTAGTTCCCTCCACAGTCCAAAGATGTGCCGGTTAGGTGAATTGGCCATGCTAAATTGCTCTATAGTGTCCAGGGATGTGCAGGTTAGGTGGCTTAGTCGTGGTAACGGGGTATGATGGGATGCTGTTCAGAGGGTCAGCGTTAACTTGATGGGCCAAATGGTCTCTTTCTGCATTTAAGAATTCTATGTCATCTGTTTTGCACTCTTTTTCTTTATCCAATAATTCGTATTGTTAATGAAAAAAATCAACAAAACTTCTAACTTGCACAAGAAAACTTTTAACCTTCATTTATACCATTGATGTAATACTGTTTGGATTTACTGTTTGGGTTCATAAACTTCGATTTTCAATTTTGATTCCTGCTACCTATTTTTCTTTACCCAATTGATTTTTTTTAAAGCTTTTATATGAAGATTTATCTTAACTTGGTATTATTAATTTTCTCATTGATTAAGTAATTCAGCAATGTATTTACTCCCTGTTACAAACGTGCACCTCAGCTTAGTTCTTTTGGTGGAAACAAATCTATTATATCCCTTCCCTCAAGGGATCAAAACTGCTTCGAATGTTTGCTGATTGGCCTGTTTTCTTGGATGCTGAATTTGGATTCCTCCTTTTTAGATGCTAGTGGGCTTTCATTGCACTCACTTTTTACTTAAAGCTTCTTTCTCCTTTTACTGTCTGGAAACAACTAATTTAGAACAGTGTTCTAGTTGTTGCTCTATAGGAATTTCTGTTCAGAGATGGCCCTTTCACAGCTGCTATTCAGTTTCGTGTTGTTTTTGGCTTCTAGCTAATCATAAAGTTTGATTTTTTTGGAAGAAAGAAATGTTTTTGAAGAAAGAAATGTTTTTGAATTCTCTTCTCTAGACAATATCAGACTTGGTATTGGGTCCTGATTGTTTCTTGATCTTCACAACTGCCATGATTTCTAGGCAGTGAATCCTGTAGCTGCCATTATCTTTTATTATGTGTTTTGATGGAACACTATGGGTTTGGGTTTGTCACAGATTGGCTGGGGAGAAGGAAAAGTCAAGAATTGTCTTCGCATTTAATTTCAAAGTAACACAATTTATTATGATGTGGCGACGCCAGTGTTGGACAGGAGTGGACAAAGTTGGAAGTGACACGACCCTAGCATGTAATCCAACAGGTTGATTTAAAATCACAAGCTTTTGGAGCGCTGCTCCTTTGTCAGGTGGAGTAGGATTAAGATGAACTTCGCCTGATGAAGGAGCAGCACTCCGAAAGCTTGTGATTTTAAATTAACCGGTCGCATTATTACTGCATTGTAGTTGCTCATCTTCCTCCAATGTTCCTGCTGGTGTAGAGTGTTTGAACTCCACCCACACCATGACAATTATAATCAGTGATATGCAGTTCCATGAAGCCATGGCAAGATTACTTCAGGGCCCTGAAATATCCTTACCGAACACAAAGTGACATTGAGTCCTGATTTTGTTGAACAGCTTTATTAAATACTTTGTTAAAATCAATAAAGCCAACTGCAATTGGATTCTCTCATAACATCTCTGTAATTTCTCTTTTGATGAAAGCTTTTACTCAACTTGGTCACCCAAGTGTCCAACTCACTGTCAAGATTCTTTCAGTTAACAAGGAATTTAAAACCTTTTAGCTAAAATATTGAATTTTGTCTAAATCCTACTCGAAAGATATGTTTCCTTGAACAAGATTGTTCTGAACTCAATGGAAGCTACCTGCAAATAGAAGCAGATCCAAGAACCTACCTCCTCTGCATTTAACTTCTTGTTGACTGGTTTTCTGTTGTTTATCTCCCAAGTAGCTTGGTCACATGATCAGGTTCTGAGAAGGTGCTGATGGACTGTGTTTGAACGGATACATTCCGCTTGTTAATAGTGGTTTTGTGATGTTATTAGCCTTTTTAGAATTTTAACTATGAAGAAACAATGATGTATATCCATCTTGCTGTGGTGTGCGACTTCAGAGGGGAATCTGGCTGCTCGTGTCCTTGGTGGCAGAGGTGTCAGCTTTGCGGGGTGGGGGAGGTGCATTTTAAGTTAGCTTGGCAAGTTGACACGATGTATGGGACACAGAACAGCCACACACCCTGGTGATGCAAGGATGGGATTTGAGTTCTTTGGCAGTGGAACCAAGCAAGTGGACTGCTTTTGAAATGGTGTTGTTGAATCCCTTGAGCATTAATGTGGCTGCAAACTTTCAGGTAAACATTGACTTCATGCAAAAAAAGGTCATGAAAAGAAACAATAGTGAGAGTTATCAATGGCAAAGAGCTATTGATTGATTGGGAAGTGACCCAACAAAGAACATCCTGTTTCTTCCCTGGTCTTGTAGCTATTGTGGAAAATGGCCAATTCAGTTCAACTTCCAATTGTTGGTGGCCTCATGATGTGGAAAGAGCAACATGAATTGGTATTAGGTCCTGTTGAAGATAAGGGTAAGATAGTTGTAGCTTTGCATGTTTGACATGTGAATTGCCTGTCAATTACATGACATGAATGGTAGCTGCTACTTCTCAACAAGAAGGTATATAATGACCAAATCCTGCAATAAGACGGCTTGGAGGATTTGTGTCTGCAGTTTGAAATGGTAAATTCATTGATGAACAGCCCGCTCCTGACCTAAAGTTGCAGGGAAGGTTACAGGTGAAGCAGCTGAAGATATTTGCATTTATATAGATATCTAATACAATAAAATGACGTTTCTCAGAGGAGAGGTCAGGAATAGAAAACTTAGGAGAGTTGACCAAATGTGTGATCAAAAAGAATAGATTTTGAGAAAGTGGGAAAATGGTAAGAAGCTGAAAGAAGAGATGGTGATGTCTTTTCCTCTGAGGACAGAGGACAGTGGAATGGCACAGCAGCAATAAGCCAAGCTGTTCACAGCACATAGTGATCATGGCTGACACTGCCTTGCATGTAGAATGCCATTCTGTCCCTCTAGTCTCTGCTACGTCAGCGCACTCCACACTTCACCTGTTGGTCGCTACATCCCACCTGAACACCCTCTAAGTCAGTGTTCCCCTGTCCCCAGTGCCCCCTGTTGACCCAGAGCTTGTCGTTGTCCATTCGGGGAACATCACGTGCATGAAAGTAATTGGACGAGTCTAAATATAAGCTTTTATTTACAGAAAGAAATAGTGAACAAACAAAAGCAAAGTGACTGAAGCTCGCCCCCATGATTAAAAACAGTTTTCAGCAATATAACTGACAAATATTTTCCAGTCCACGATTGCCCACAGCCCCCAGCTCTCCTCATTTGGAACCGACTGTTAACAACTCCTATCTGGCTCATAGTACAAAGTGTCCCTGCTATAGAGCCTTTCAATGCTAGTTGTTGGTGTGTGCTGCAGTGGAAGTCTGTGCTTCCTCAGTGGCCTGCCAATGAATCAGAGAGGTGCCATGGTGCTTGATGGACTGGCAGATGCCGGATGCCAGTGTCTGTGGATGAGGGACGTGTGCAAAGGTTGCATGTGAATGATGCCTTGAGCTGCAGTTTGATTGAATGCGCTCATTGACAGCAAGCAGCAAGCTGAATCTGCCAGATCCTCACTCTGGATTCCTTGGTGTGTAGTGTATTTGGAGAGGAAGTTGAATATTAATGAGGTGAGTTGTGCCGTGAACAAAATACTTAACAAGCCATAATCCCCCTTAATTGACAACTCAACATGCTGCTTCTGAAAAACATGAAGGTTGGCTGAAGTTACTCCCGATATTGAGATGGCCCTTGCCAGACTTCTGGTCGAATTCTGCCACAAATGTCACAATAACCTTTGTCACTCAGACCCCTTTAAGTTTCTGCCCATGAGTTCTCATTTCATGTGTTGATGGTGGGGTACCAATGGAGATTGGCAGAGGCAAGAATCTGATGGAGTTTAAGGCAGGGCAGAATGCAAGAAAAAGGGATCTTAAATTGTGTAGGATGGAGGTGAGGTAGCCTGTGAGGAGAACTGTGGAGAATTGAGTACTATATCCTAGTAAGGACAATACAGACAAGGGTTTCAGCAGTGGGAAGAGTGAGCCAAGGGTAGAAGTGAGCAATGTTGCTGAGGTAGAAGGGAGTGGTACCTGTGACAATTGGGGTTGGGATTTAAATTCCATTTAGGATCAGACAGGGCAATAAGGCTGTATTTCACCTGATTTACCCTGAATGAAGGGCTAGAAGGATTGAGTTAACGACTCAGTAAATGTTTTCTTGGACTTGAGTGTGACAGCTTCAGTTTTCCTGCTGTACATGTGGAGAAAAGACTGACTCATCCACAGTTTGGGATCAGTATGGGAAAGATTTTGATGCAAATATGATAGTTAACCAGATGTTCTGTTAAATATGTTTTAGTCGTGATAATGCAGCATTTTTAAAAGACCACCCTTAACTTAGTGAAGCCAATATTTGGTATTCTAATCACCTGTCCGACTTGAAGCTTTATAAACCGATTGTTGCATAATATTCCAATTTCAAAATTCACCTCATGTCCTCAGTACACAGTCCGTAGCAGACTGAATTCCTTGTTTTATTGCCTAGTTGATCTGGTGGTTCTTGTTTTTTTTCTGTCATCATCATTCATTTATTCACTTTGTCAATTGTGCTGCTAATATATGTTTCCAGATAGTCTTAAAACGCTGTGAAATAAGCTAGTTTCTGTGTTGCTTCATCTCACCATCTCCATGGTGACACTGTCTGTATCTTTCCCACTTTTTCGGTTTCTTCCTTCGATGGATTTTGGCATTGCCTCGTTCACCTTCATGTTTCTGTATTCAAAATATTCAGTCTGTCAAAATGCTTCTAATCTGATAATCAGATATGATTTTATTTGTCTTTACTAAGAATGGTTTTGGTGCCTGCCCCCACCCCCAGTTGAAACTGTTGACTTATTGTTTCAGCTATTAATCCAATTACATTTGACGTCAGATTTGTCATCCTTTGAACTTTGCTATAATTGTACATCTACATTTCAGCAGCTTATTTGAGTCATTGAGGTCTTCTTTTCACATTTAAGTCTTGTGTCTTACTAATTGACATTTTCAGAGCTTTTATTAATCAGAATAACTCTTGCACATGTAAAACCACAAAGCATTCTCTATATATTTTACTTTCAGATCCAGGTGAGTCAGAGGAAAACTAATATTATCTTGCACCTTCAAATTTAAGCATACATGCAAAATGTATGAGGAGATTGTGTTCGTGTAAGTTTAGGCAGGATTTGAGGTTACTTCTTGACTAGTGACTTACTTTCCACTCCTTATCCATGCTCCTTTGACGGTCTGTGTAACTGGTGTAACAGAGCCATTTATTGGTCTAATTGAAATGAATTGTCCATTTGAAGAGTTTTCAGACTTATGACCATGTGTAATCTGATGATATCGAATCAAAGCTCTTTGTTGCTCCTGTGATGTGTGCATAAACTCCATTCTGCTTCACATCCATTACTTTGTAACATGTTGTGAAGTACTTTTTCACACAAGTAATTAATAAATTGTATGGTTTACTGGGTAACATAGTGAGGAGAAAAACTGTGAAGAACAAGATTTGCTTATAGGTTGGTCTTAAAGTCCTTCCACATTCATATTTTACGGCCTCATTGTTAGCATCAGAAAACTTCCATGACTCCAGGATACTGCTATCTCTTCTACTTCAGCTATTTTGCCCACTCTCCAATCTTTATTTCTTCCTCTTTATTTTTTGTTGCATGCTTGATTCAACATTGAGATCTTCCATTCTAGTTTGCCTTCTCAATCATTGCTCTGTTTATTTGTTCATTCTTTAATGTAATTGATAAAGGAGTCATAGGGCAAGTTGAGTTTACTGCTCCAAGAAGAAAAATCAGTTCCAAAATGACCACATTTAAACAAAGCCACAAGACACTCCCGTCAGCCTGAAAGAGATGCAGATTGAACTTGCACTCCTATTGAGCTTCCAGTGATTCAGATACAGTGGGTCTGGAGGCACATGTAGGCCAAGCCAGGCAAGTACAGCAGATTTCCTTTCCAAAAGGACACTATTGAGGGATCTTTACAACAATTGATGACATGTTGATGACCATTACTGAGCCTAGTTTCGTGACTGATAATTTATTTAAAATTTTAACTGTGAAAAAACAATGATGTATATCCAATTTGCTGTGGTATGCGACTCCAGAGGGGAATCTGGCTGCTCGTGACAAAATAAATAAATTATTTATTATGAAAAAAACCCAAAATAAACAAAATAAATTCATTTATTGAATTGAAACTCCATCAGGTGCTATGTTGAACCCATCTCCCTAGAGCATGAGCCTTGGTCTCTTGATTATTGGTCAAGTGAATGTACCTTGAAGTCACAATTTCCCCCTAAATGCTGACAGGTGTCCTGCTACAGCAAAATTTCAACAATACTAGACCCCCTTTCTCTGAAATGTGTAAAAACATCCATCAAACAGAATGAAGTACAGTAATTAATTGTGAAGACTGAAGCTCCAAACAGCAATGAAGTAAAAGTATAGTTAAACTTTTATGGCATTGGTTAGGGAAGAATGTTAGCACAAAACCCAGAAAAATTGCCTCTTGATTTTCAAAAAATGCCACAGGCTGTTTAATGCCCTGTGTTGGTAGTCAGAGGTGGTTTTGGTTTAATGTCTCATCCAAAGGATACAGCCTTCTCTTGGTGTTACGCAAATACATGCCAAATTATGTGACTGTATCTGAGGTCTGGAATTAAGCCCACAGTTTCCTGACCTGGAAAAGAGAGTCCTGTCTATGTATTCAACTGATGCATAAGCCTAGGATTGAATTGATAGAGATTGTGATCCATTGTTTGCAATATTTTGATGATGATTGTTGTTTGAATATTTAGAACTGCTACCATATGGAGGAACCTCAATCCATTCTGGGGTGAAGAATATACTCTCCATCTACCCATGGGCTTCCACAACCTCTCATTTTATGTAATGGATGAAGACACCATTGGGTAAGTCAGTTAATGTTTCTTTAATGCTGGTATTTAGATTAATTAAAAAGATCTTTTATTAAAATGTTGTAAGGTTGCAAGAAAAGATGCAAGCATTATTGAGTTTCTGGAAAAGCCTAGAAATTGCTGTTGATATGTCAGTTGGGTTTGAATTCGAAGTTAATAAAAATTTTAGCGGGTGTGGACTCCCTCATGTTTACTCAGATTTAGTGTGCACTAAAATAGTGGCAGTATCTGCTGAATGGGCACTATGAAACAAAAGGCTGATTCTCGCTCAGTAGCACCATGTTAGAGCTAAAGCATTATGGGAAGATGGTGGTGGGGAGACCCAGTTTAGAGCCTGAGACCTGAATCTTCCCAGGCCTGCAGAGGTGGAGTTGGAGACAGGCTGAAAGCCATTTCTAAGAGATTCAACTTTATTCTGACCCAATCCATTTCTACCTGCGACTGCTTTGGCCATGGACATGGTTTCCATGGCAGTGACAGGTAGCAGTTTTGTTCCTATTAAGAGGCTGTTAAGGAGCAGAATGAGGAGTCCAGCAAGATATTCCTGGTAATGGACCATGCCCCATCGAGGCTGGAGGCAGCTTGAAAGTGGCTTCCTGGCATCAGGCAGGAAACATTTGACTAAAAGGAACAAATCTATTTCCTGATCAATTCTCAGTTTCATCCATTATTATAATTGCCTGGGAATAGACAAATATTCAAAAAGGCTGTTGCCGTGTAACCTCGAAAAGCTGGAAGCAGCATTCATTGCTGCTGTGCCCAGACTTGCACCAGATTTGTTTTTGCAGACCATCCTGTTGGATCTCCCACTTCCCTCGTTCACTTTAATTATTCTGTTAAATTAGATTCGATTCCTGAAAGTGACTTCTTAATTCATCACCCATGTTGGCAATGACCACTTTGGCATTTCCAGTCTGGAATTGAGGCTGACATTAGGATTGTGACCTAACTGGGGAACCACAGCTCCAAGTGTAGCAAGAGTCACTGTAAGGAAGGAAGAAGAGCTGCACAATCTTTGAGCCATTAACGGTTTCTTAATAAACGCCAGATACACTCAGCTTGAGAGGAATTGAATACATCCACATTATATGAAAATAACTTTTTCTTTACTCTTTTATGGGATGTGTATGCTACTGGAAGGCCAATGTTTGTTACCCATAATTAATTGACCCTGAAGTAAGTGATTTGCTAGGTCAATTCAGAGGGCAACTAAAAATCGATCACATTGCTATGGATCTAGAGACACGTGTTGGCCAGACCACATGAGGTCGGCAAATTCCCTTCCTCAAAGGATACAAGTGATTTATTGTCGTTGGTGCTCCCTCAGAATTGAATAAGATTTCATGAGTCTTCAGGCATGGCGAGCCCAATCTTCCATCCGCAAGCTTTTTCTCAGTGGATGAATGTTGGTGGGTGGGGAAATGGAATTCCCAACTTCGGGTTGTCATCCTTCTCCTCCTTCTGCTACTGCTGTTCTACCTCACAAACTGTAAGACAGAAAAGCAGAGTAGGCCACTCAGCCCATTCAGTCTGCTCCACACTTCAGTAGATCACGGTTGACTTGATAATCCTCAACTCCACTTGCCTGCCTTTTCCCCACAACCTTTGATTCCCTTACTGATTATGAATTTGTCTACCTCAGCCTTGAATTAAGTCACTGCGCCTTGAAGATGCTTGTGCCTTGTTGTACTGGAGGTGCCAAGCCCAGTAGTCAGCAACTTTCTCTTCCCAGTCTGTGGTGTCATTGCCTCGGTGTTTCAGGAAGACATTGAGCACACCCTAATACCTTTTCCTCTGGCTGCCTTTTGAGCATTGGCAATTGGAGAGCTGGGGGAAGAGAAGTTGCTGAGGGAGACAGCTTTCAGGCCTCTAGATGTGATGGTCTGTCCATCAGAGTTGGGTCTTCAGGAGCAGTGGTTTGCCACGCAGGCAGACACAGCTTCATGGAGGACCCTCATGTTGGTCCCCAGGTTTCGACATATGCTCTGCTTGTGGAAGCTCTGAAGGATCTTATGTGGCATTGGTAGATGGTCCAGGTTTCATTGCAGTGGAAGAGGATGGTCAACACAGCAGCCTGATGGAGCAGGAAAGTTTTTGACTTCCAGAGGTTGCTACTGTTAAAGACATATTGTCACAGCTTAAAGAAGGCAGCACTGACATAATTGACCCAGTGCTGGCTGAACTTTTTCAACCTTTGGGAGAGGTGGCTATGAGAAATGGGAAGTGCTCCTCATACTCCAGAGCCACCTATCAATGTAGATCGAGCAGGAGATGCTTAGCTGGTGCAGGGAAGGTTGGTCAAGGGCCCTTGTCTGGCTGGTGTTTAAGGCCAGACCATGCATCATATACAAGGTATTCAAAGGGTTGGGCATCCTTTGCATGTCCTGTGTGAAGTGAGCCATCATGCAGGAGTCATCTGCAAACTGCAGGTCGTGGATGTTCATGGTGGTGAGGTTTGTTTTTCTCCAGAAGCAATCAATGTAGAAGAGCTTCCCATCCAGGTAACACTGGATGCTGACATTAGGTGGTAGATTATCTCAGATGAGGTAGATGACTATGTTCAGGTTGATGGTGAACAAAGTCAGAGTGATGACTCCAGTCTAGAAAGTGGAAAAAGTAATGAAAAAACTCCGTTCAATCAAAGCTCATGCTTTCTTGTGTTAGCCTTTTCAATAACCCTGACACCATTTACTAAGATGAAGGGATTGCAACATGATCGTTTCTGCTGAAGTGTGGGATACTTCCATCCAATCTGTTGGCATAATTAAGTTAATGCGTTAGTTGAATGCGGTGATGTTCATGTTTTGAAGTTTTTATTTAACAATTTAGTGCATGTCAGGTAATAGGTGGAAGGTGAGCACCATTCCACACTTTTGGAATTAATGACCACTAGCATAAAGCTTGATATGACAACAGGTTGTAGACTGAAATTCTGTGTGAAGTGAATTATTGTGAGAAATTCCTGCATTCTGAAAGCTGTGTAGAAAATGCCACAATGTATCTATCCTTGATGTCTAGTATGTGTTTAAAACACAGACAGGAGCCATTTGGCCCATCAAGTCCATGATTACTCTTTAGTACAGCAAGCTAATCAATCTCATGTCAAACTGACCCTGAAACTGAATTTTGAGCGATGTGTTGTTTGTGTTTGTGGAAGAATCGGAAATAAAGTATATATTTGTATTTCCAATTGAATAGAATCTCTATGCTACATAGTATCAGACATAGTTTGATTTGGGCTAATTGTTTCATGCATATAGATTAAACACTGCGTATACAAAGGGTGCACATTAGAATCCAGTGAATATCAGTATTGACAGTAATTAATTTGTTCTAATAAGTATTAATTCCAAATATTGACATCGATGTCAGCCATTTCTTTTGTTAAGTGTGAGTCTTAAGCTGTGCTTATTCAGATGTGTTGTTTCTGCACATACGTAACATTTTCTTGGAATTGCTATCTTTGGCTGGAACCCGACTATTAACTTGTTCTGTCAGGAAATTTGATCTAATAATAGTAGAGATAAGCTCTCCTTTCAGTTAAACTTATTATTATCATCTTCTGTGTGCCAATAGAACAGAGGAATTAGCAATTTCTTCAGGAGACACTACTGCACCCCAAAACAACCAGCTTTCTGAATCTTTGCCAGTAATGTGTTGGCAAGAAAACAAAGCTCAGGAACAAGTTCATTTGCTTTAATAAATAAAGAAGTAGCCCATCTGGATCATCAAGCCTGCTCTGCCATTCAATAAGATTGTGGTTTAATTCCACTTTCTTCCCTGGCTCTCATAACCCTTGACTCCCAAATAGATTAAAAATATCTCATTGATTCAGGATGCTAGCCATGGAAGAGAATTCCAAGACTATTGACCTCCTGAGTGGACAAGTTGCTCCACATCTCTGTGTGAAATGGGAGGCCCTTTCTTCTTAAACTGTAGCCCTGAGTTCTAGATTCTCTGATGAGCAAAACATCTCATAGCCTTTACTCTGTCAAATCCTCTCAGAACCTGATAGGTTTGATTAAGATCACCTCTCATCATTTTAAACTCCCAGTGAGGTTTCATTGAAGCTGCACAACCTCTTTTTGTAGGACACTTCCTTCATCATAGGAATTAGTCTGGTGAACCTTCTCTGAACTGCTTCCAATGCAAGTACATGTATCTCTCCTTAAGCACCCTAGTTTCAGCCTCTTCAAATTCCTGTACATTTGTATCAAGACTTATCTATTTTTATACTCCGTACTGTCGTCAAGGCTTCCTCACAAGTGCTAAATTATGTTACCATGGCAACAATGCCTCATTTATAGTTTGGTTCAAGGTTGGAGCTCATAATCTTCATTTTAAGTTTGTTAACATCATAATAGAAATTTGTGTTCTGTAAATATCTTGATGTAGTACCAGTTGTTAAGCCAAATTAATTGTATGTATTGGTTAAACAACTTGCATTTTCATTAAGTGATTGATGCTATAAAGGGCAGGACAGCTGAGTTGGTTAGATGGGTAGCTTGTGGTTCCGAATAGTGCCAACAGCATGGATTTGATTGCGTTCTGGCTGAAATAGACTTGGGACCTGCCTCCTTTATTCTGCCCGAGAGTGAAGGGCATTGGCAAACTATCACTGAGACAAACTATAAAAGCCATTGCTCCGGACGAAACATCAGCATGCAGTGAGCCATGGGTGGGCTTTGAGGAAGAGCACACAGGAACAAATGGTTGTTGTCATGTAGTTGTAACAGTAGGTAAGGGGGCTGTTTGGCCCATTGAACATATGATAGCTCTCTGTGGATCAATCTAGTCGGTCACATTCCCCGGTAAACATGTAAGTTTATTTCCCTTGAGTGCCTATCCAGTACCCTTTTTGAAATCATTGATTATCATCTCTTCCATCACACAGCAAGTTTCAGATCATTACCACTTGCTGCATAGTAAATTTTCTTCCTCACATTTCCCTGGCAACTCTTGCTCAAAACCTTAACCCCCTTAGACCTTTTACCATGGTCTACTTAGAATAGCTTTGCTTTGTCTACCTTGTTTCAGTCAATTAGAGGCTTGTATGCCTCTATCAGATGTTCTTTGCTTCAAAGTGAATCACCCCAGGTTTTCCAACCTAACCTTGTAGCCTTGTGGATGTTGCAAAAATAGCTGGGAGGGCAAGTGGTGAGGTTGACACCAGGAGACTCCAGAGTGATTTAGGCAGGTTAAGTGAGTGGGCAGTTCTTGGTAGATGGAATATGATGTGAGGAAATATGAGTTTATACTCTTTGGCAGGAAGAATAGAAGAGCTGAACATTATTTAAATGCGGAAAGAATGCAGAGAGTTACAGCACAGGTGAATTTTGGTGTCCATGAATCATTAAAAGATAGCATCCAAGTTCAGCAGGCAATAGGGAAGGCAAATGGAATGATGGCCCTTATTTCAAATGGAATGGAGTATGAAAATAGGGAGATCTTGCTAAAACTATGCAATGTACTAGTCAGACCTGGAATACTGTGAAAATTTTTGTCTCCTTATCCAAGAAAAGGTATACAGGCATTGGAGGCAGTTCAGAAAATGTTCACTAGGTTGATACGCGGTATGGAGGGATTTTCTTATGAGGAGAGTTTGATTATGTAGCGTTTGTACTCATTGGAGTTGAGAAGAATGAGAGGAGACCTTATTGAAGATTTGTAAATATAGGATTCTTAGGGGTCATCGTCAGGGTAAATGCTCAGAGGTTGTTTCCCCTTTGGGAGAGTTTAGGACCAGAAGGCATAATTTCAGAGTAATTTCTGCCACATGTTTCATCATTGCTGAAGTTGCTCAGAACCCTGTAAGATTCTGCACTGGAATTTCCAGAAACTGGACATTTATCTCTTGGACAGAAAACTTCTTGTTCCACTGCTGGGAATATTCCAATTACAGCATTCCTGGCCACTTTCAGGGGGCTGATTAGAAAATCTGCCGTTTCTCTTTGTACCTGTTATTGAGTTCCAAGTGAATGCTCTTTTTCTGCAAGAATTATTCCAATGTAAGACTAATAGATGTTTAAAACTTTGCTCACTCAATCTTTGAAATCTTCAATGTTCCTGCCCATGATGGCTATGAGGACCTGTGGCACACAAGCACTCTTTGTGATTTAAATTCTGCTTAACAGCAACATCAATGATCAGTACAGAGTATCCTCCAAAGACAGCCTGTGTGAAAGAGTTAATTCCACAAAAAATAGGAAATTCTGAAATCCACAACAACCTCAGCCCAGAGGCCTCTGGATTTGTGCCTATATCTGTATTGAGTAATTATACAGCAAACTTTGCCGGAAATATTAACTGTGTTCAAGTTGTGATGCAGTACTGATTAGGCTGAGCAGATATTTTACATAATGTAAGAGGGAGCTCAGCTATGTATTAATTAGAAGCTGATCAGCAAGCATGGATACTTCCTAGAGTTCAGTGTGACGTGCATATGTATTGTACTGCAGAGCCGACTGAGTGAAGAGGTAGAAAACAAATGATGATATGGAGTGATAGAGGTGTCAGGATGTTCAAAAAATTAATGTACCTGAGAATCAATGCAATGCTAACTGGCTTTGTAATCATATTCCCTCGGTAGAGAGAGCTGTGGTAAATTTAGATCCTAGTGGTTGGACAAGTTTCAGAGCTTGGCTGTGATTATTTACTTCGAAAAGCAGAAATATCTTCAGGCCTTGGCACTTTAATGTTTAAGAGCTGTTGGATTTACTAGTTATCTAGTATTATTATTTCCTGGATGGAGAAAGCAGATACCCAAACACTAGTGTTAGTCAATTTGGAACAACACTTTATTGTTGCTGGATTTCAGATGATTAGACAAAACTCATAGTCGGAGAGATCGATTAGGTGGATACAATGGAATACAATACTGAGCAGACAAGCCAAATAAATGCTCATCAGATTTTTTTTAGTTATTTCATGGAATGGTGGCATTGCTGAAAATTAGGGATTTGTTGCTGATTCCTAATTGCTGTTGAGAAGGTAGTGTTGAGCTGCTTTCATGAACTACTCTAGCCCATTTGCTCTAGGCATCCCTGGCTGAGTCATTACAGTGGGAGTTCCAGGAATTTGATTCCATTACAGTGAAGGAACAGTAATACAGGTCCAAGTCATTATAATGTGTGGTTTGGAGGGCAACTTGCAGGAGGTGGTACTCCCATGTGTCTGCTGCCCTTGTCCTTATAGATGGCAGATAATACAGGTTAAGAAGGTGCTGTCTCAGGAGGTTTGGTGAATTGCTGCAGTGCATCTTGTGAGTAGTACAATTTGTTACCACATGGTGGAGGGGTGGTGTCGGGGGGTGTGGTGGTGAATGTTTAAGGTGCTGATGGACTGGGTGCCAGTCAAGTGGTCTGTCCTCTTCTGCTTGATGTTGAGCCTCTTGAGTGTTGCTGGCACCACATTCAGCAAGGCACTTGGAAAGTGTTTTGTCACACTCCTGATTTGTGCCTTGTAGATGATGGGCTAACTTTGAGATAAATTATTCACCACAGAATCTCTGGCCTCTGACTTGCTTGTGTATCCATGGTGTTTATATGGCCGGTCCATTTCAGTTTCTGGTCATTGGTATCCCCCAAGAAGTTGATACTGAGGAATTCAGAAATTGTAATGCCACTTAATGTTTGGGGGTTATGGTTAGTTACTCTCTTGCTGGAGATGGGCACTGGCTGGCATTTGTCTGAACATCTAAATAAAGTTTTTATTATTATGCATGGATTCCAGTGACATTCACTGTCTGGAGAAATGTTTAAGAATTAGAACATGGTTCAATTGACATCACGATGGTAAGAGAAGCATCTGTTTGAAATAGAAACAGCTGGCAAAAGGAGGCCTATTTGGTCGCACTGAACATTTGGCCTGACCAAACATTGAGCATTGAGAATTTGGCCTGAATGGGTTGATGTTGAACTTTGCTGAAACTGACTTTAGAACGATCAGATATCAACAGTTCATAAAGACATTGCTTCACAATCTTCACAATTGTAATTTGGGGTGGTTCACTAATTGCTGGCTCTTGTCAAATAGAAAAACATTGATATAGGAGCTTTACACCGTCCAGAAAAATCATTGACTAAGTATATGCTTAGCATACAGATTTGCAACTTCCCTTTCTGCTGCCCATATTAGCTGATGTTATTTAGTATGTTCTCTCTTCAGCCTTTCTTTATTTCTCTTTTAAATCTGCCATAATCACCTTTCTCCTCAAAAGAACTATTCTTGACCTCAGGGTTATATCAACTACAGCCCTATCTCCAACTACCTTTTCTTCTCCAATGTCCTAAAATATGTTGTCAACAGTCAAATTTCTGCCATCTTTCTCAGATCTCCATGTCTGAATCCTTCCAGTCAGGCCCCCACATTTCTTATTAAAGTCACAAGTGGTATCCTGTATGACAGTGACAAAGATAAAATACCTCTCCTTTTACTTCTCAAACTATCTGCAGCCTTTAATAGGGTTGACCACATTATCTTCCTCCAACATCTCTCTGCTGTCATCCAGTTGGATGGGACTACTCTCGCCTGACTCCATTACTATCAAATTAATCAAAGCCGTGGAATTCCTTGCAGTAGTTTATCTTCTTGCTCCTGTGCCATTACTATTTGTGTCCCCCAAAAGATCAATCCTTGGCATTCTCCTATTTCTCAACTACATGCCGACCCTTGATAACATTGTTAGAAAGCAAGGCATTCATTTTCACTTGTACACCGATGAAGCCTGGCTCTACTTCATCACTACCTCTCTCAACTCTTCTGTTGTAAACTATCAGGCTGAATATCTGACATTCTGAAATAGATAGGTAAAAGTTTTCCTCTATTTAAATATTGGGAAGCCATTCTTTTCAGTCTCTGTTCCAAAATCTAATCCCTGTCTACCATTTGTCTCTCTCTCTCTCTCCCCCAGCAACTCTAAGACTAAACTAGACAGTTAGTAATCTTAATGCCATACTTGATCCTGAGGTGAGCTTTCAATTACATACTTGTACCATTTCTCAGACTCCCTATTTCCATCCCTGTGTCATTGCCTGACTTCGCTCCTGCCTCAGCGCATCTTATGCTGAAATCCAAATTCTTGCTTTGTTACCTTTAGATTTGACTATTCCAATGCGTTCCTGGCTGAGGTCCCACATTCTACTTCCTGTCAGCTTGAGGTTACCCAGACCTCTGTTGCACGCTGTGTTCTAAATCGAGCCAGTTCACCTATTAACCCTGTGCTCACTGACCTACACTAGCTCTTGGTCATGATATTAGAATTCTCGTCCTTGAAATGAAATCTCTCCATGCCTTAACCCTCCGTCTCTCTATAATCTCCTCTTGTTCCACAAGAATGTTCTTGATTTAATTCCTCCACTTTTGTTTGACATATCTTAAGCTATCTGGGCCCTTAGCTCTGGAATTCCTTCCCTAAACCTCTTGACTCTTCCTCTCACTTTTCTCCTTTAAGTTACACCATAAGGCCTATCTCTTTTACTAAGCTTTGTCCATCTTACCTAATTTCTGGCTATATGACTCAGTGTCTTATTTTGTTTTCTACTGCTCATATGTAACACTTTGAGATATTTTATTACATTAAAGTGCTGTACAAGTATTAGCTGTTGCTTCGTAAAATGCCCATTTGTCACCTGTAGCACTTAGCCCTCAGCTTTTCTGCCGTGGTGGATTTACCATTGCCTCAATTTATAGCATTCATGTATTGAAATTAACAGTGAACCATAAATTAACCGTGACAAACCAAAGCTGAGATTATTTTATATCTAGTGTGTCTATTTCTTGAATTACCTTGGGCTACATGAGATCTAGTAGTAGTTCCCTGTTCTCTGATATTTGTTAGAAGTATACAGGATCAGAGAATGACTGCTGGGAAAGGAAGTGGAATTTATGTGGACAATTGTGCTGAAAACTATGCATGGACTGTGGAAGATGAGTTTTCAAAAAATTGCAATTGTGTTTATGTTAATTTTCTTCATAGATTCAAAGTATTATTTAGTGCATCAGGTGTAATGATGTATCATCAAACTATCTCTGCACGATAATGTTTTAAAAAAAAATTTTCAGTTATTTGAACATTGTTATTAGTACTCAGTTAAAACATTTGTTTTAGGTAGAAAATATAATAAGGCCTGTCCTGGTAGGCCGGAATCTATCACTTACAAATGCTGACAAAACTTTTTCGTTATTAGAAATTGAATGATCAGCTCTTCCTGATCCCTGATCTTTACATTCTGATCTCCTTGGCGACTATTTTCATTTTAATTGCAGATGTCACGATTTGTATGGTGTCTAATGCTAATACTGAGTTAGCCATCAGTGATAGCAGGTGTATTGTGTGAGTGCGTGAAAGGGGATGATTGGAGAGATGTTTATGTGTGATACGTATTGGCCTCACTTCACTTTATATCTTTATAAATGTAGAAAGTAGTCTGAGCATGGAGTAATAAAAGGATAATGGTCTGTTCTGATAAAAACAGGCATAATCAGTGTTAGATTTCAAGTTTAAAGTAAAAACTAGAGCCTTCACTATTGTGTAAAATCCAAGTACAGTTAGGGTCAGTAGAGTTTGTATTTTGACTTGTGTGCTGTACTTTCCACCACTGATTCTGCTTTGCTGAAAGCAATCATAACTTCCCCTTTCTAAGCTAAATAATGTATTCCAGGCGGATCAGCTGTGATAAAATCTTCATGTGCTCCTCACTAGTTCTAGTCATGAACAAATTAGAACAGTAACTGCAAAGGCAAATTGGCTGATATATTTTCTAAAGTACAGCAGTGACTACACTTCAAAAGGATATCATCGGCTGAAATATGTTTTGGGATGCTCTGCAGTTGTGAGAAATGCACTATAAATGCAGATTCCTATTTCCAACTCTTGACAGCTTGTTACTGGCATTCTATTTTCATCTCAGTTGAAGCTAACTCACTCCCCCAGATTTATTTTCTTATTTGTTCATGAAAACAACTCTTCCCTCTCTCTCTTTCTACTCCTGTTGATTTGACTTGGCATTCTTCCTCTTTTCCAAACTGCAGGTATTATCCTTCAACTAAGCAACAACCCCCTCCCACCACCACCCCTCTACCCCAGCAGCCTGTTTGAGCAAGTATTCTTCTTCCTCTCCAGTTATGTTAATGCTCTCCTTCATACTCAGTTCCTGGTTTCTGGTCTGCCATCCAAAGGCATTATTCTGCCCAGACCTTCTGATGGCCAGGTAGTTGTATCTGAAGTGTAGATGGGAGCTGTGCATGGGGACCTTGTGGATTTCTCGATGTAGCAGACTCTGAAGGAATTGCCTGGGAATTTAAAGATTCTGCTGGACAATTCCTGCACACCTGGAACTCTCTGAAAATAGCCATTTACCTCAGAGACTTCAGAGGGTTTGCTACAGTTAAATAAATACCTGCTCAGAGAAAGCTAGACTATTAAATATTATTAAATACTCCTGAGTTTAACTCCAGAGCCCCACACAGCCCCAATTATCCCACCTGTAGAGCCCTTTATAGCCCTCAGATTCTGATCTGACAGGTTGTTTTACCCTGGCACCCAACAACCCTCCCCACCATCACCAGAGCTGACAACCCCCTATGTCTGGACTTGACACACCTGGAATACAAACCCCACTCCTTTTCCAGACCCAACTTCCCCATCTCCTGTTCTGGACCTTACTGTCCCTTCCCCCACTGCTGGGCCCAAACTGCTGTGGCACAATGGCTAGCACTGCTGCCTCATAGCGCCAGGGACCCAGGTTCAATTCCAGCCTCTGGACACTTGTCTGTGTAGAGTTTGTACATTCTCTCTGCGTCTGTGTGGGTTTCTGCCAGTGCTCTGGTTTCCTCCCACAGTCCAAAGATGCGCAAGTTAAGTGGATTGGCTATGCTTAAAAATTACCCCATTGTGTCCAGAGATCTGTAGCCTAGGTGAGCTAGTCATGGTAAAATTGCAGGCTTATGGGGATAGGGTCAGGGAGTGGGTTTGGGTGGGATGCTCTTTGTGGGTTGGTGATGGGCTGAATGGCCTCTTTCTGCACTGTAGGGTTTCTATGAAGAGAATTCCACCTACTAATAATCCATTGGAAGAAAAATAAATCCATTTTAAAAAGGAGATCTTTTACTCCTAGCTGGTGTTCCCTAGTTCTACTCTCTCCCAAAGAGGAAACATCCTCCTGGAATCCACCCAATCAAGTCCCTTCAGAATCTTACATGTTTTGGTAAGATCACCTGTTTTAGTCCAAAACTCCCTACGCGCAATAGCTGCGAGCTAACTTTTTGCAATTCATGTACCAGGATAACCAGACCCCTCTGACCATTCAGTTCTGCAAGGTCCCCTTATTTAAATTGAATATTGCTTTCTATTTTATGCAAAGTTCACATTTTCCTACATTATACCCCACATGCCAACTTTTTTTGCCCATTCACGTAACCTGACTATATCCCTTTGCAAGGTTTCTGCCTCCTCTTTTTAATGTACTTTCCTTCTAATCTTGGTGTCTGTCAGATTTAGCCAGCATACACTCAGTTCCTTCATCAGAATTGTTGACATTGATTATAAATAGTTGAGAGCTCAGCACAAATTCCTGTGGCACTATTATTTACAGCTTGCGAACCCAAAAGAGACTCATATTTCCATAATCTGCCCCTTGTTAGCTAACCAGTCCTTTATCCATGCTGACATGTTTTCCCCACACCATGTACTCTTACCTTGTGTAGTAATCTTTGATGCGGCACTTTATAAATGACTTTTGAAAACCCAAATATCCGGCGCCCATAGCTTCCCCTTTAATCGTGTTACTTGTTACTTCCTCAAATAAATTAATTAAACATGATTTTCCCTGCGCAAAGCCATGTTGTCTCTGCTTGATCACATTATAATTTTAATGAATTCTAGTGGTTTCCCTGTTAGGCTACCTAGCCTAGCATTTCCTGCTTTCTGATTGCCTTCTTTCTTCATAAAGGGGAATAGGAATAATGCTCGGGGTGGGGGTGAGCTGATTTTTGCCTGTGAACAGAGATACATGGACTATACCTTAGAAATGCAATGGTTATAAATATTAGTTTGCAGGTTAAAGCTTGAAGTGTTGTGTTGCCTCAAAATGGATACTGGTTAGCACAGCTTGATCACAGCAGATTGGATAGAATTACATAGAATTATAACACAGGAGAAAAGGAGGCTGTTTGACACACAGAGACTATACAGTGTTTTCTCCTTACAGGATACAACTAATCTTCTTTTGAAGGCATCTATTAAATCTGTCTTCATGACCTTATTAGAAAGTGCACTCCGATCCCAAATCACTCATCGAGTAATCTGTGCCTGCTTCTTATTCACCCTTAAACCTTTGCATCATTTCCCTTTACTTATAAAATCCTTCCCAGCTCCATCAAATCTCTTCTTGGTCTTTTCTACTCTCGGGAGAACAACCCACTATTACCCATCTATCCACATAACTGGAATACCTCATTCCTTGAACCACTTTAATGGAGCACCCTCTCCAAAGCCTTCGCATTCTTCCTGAAGTGTAATACTCAAAATTGAGCACAATACAACTGAACTGATGTTTTATCTACATTTAGCGTAATGTCTTAGATCCATACCTCTACTTATAAAGTGCAAGATCCCATGAGCTTTGTTAACCTGTCCTGCCGGCTTCAAAGATTTGTGTACCAGCAATGTCAAGATTGAGTAATTCAAACAAGGTGACATCTTGCACTCTGTCTGAAGATTCTTGAACAGACTAGTCATAGTTCCTGCCAGAAAATCCCTTCTGAACAACATGATACAGAGGTTTCTAGATAGCTCATGCTGGTGGCAAGCATGAAACCACCCAGTGTTAAAGTGAATGGGTGCAAAAAGTGGCCTGAAGAGGTTGTTTGAGAATTTGTTTGTTGTTTTTATGGCTGATGACACGGGATGCTCAGGACGCCACAAGGAGACTTTAGCTTTTCCTACAGAAATCATGGCTCCCCCATGGAACAAGTGAGCATGATAGGTGGTATCTGGTTATGCAAATATAGGCCCTGTTCCACTAAAATTCCATTCACAATGAGTGGAAATTTACTGATAGCATTCACATAAGGCCTGGCAGTATCTCCTTTTCTCTCTGCTGTGTGGGTATTTTCAACTGACAGATAAGTATTCCCACTGAGAACGGAAGTCCCTATAACATCACAGCACAATTATTATGTAATTCAGAAACTTAGTTACAGTTCTGTTTAAATTTGGATAATATGTGACTTTTGGAAAATGGTTGTTGTACTGAAACAAGCAAACTCACTGGCTTGTTGCGTCTGGCACACCCAGTGTAAGAGGCGTGCAATTTATACATTGGATTGGATGGTAATCTGGTGAAATATTGGAATAAATACTTCACTGTTGAATCAGTTTCATCTGGAGTTACAAAGCCCAGATTTAGATCACATCACTCTTCACACTTAAAGTTCCTAGCAATTTTGGGTCACTAATTTGAGCTTACTTCTTGCAGAGGGAAAGTCATTTAGGGCATGATTATTAATGATTTGACTTTCAGGCCCTTCAGCAAATATTTTCTAAGAAAACCTATTCGATTTGAGACAGCCTCTTCAGCATTGAAGAATTCTCTCCACAGGAAACGTGAACAGGACAAAATTAACCCCTTAGTGGAACCAACTGAAACACAACTGTAATTCAACTTCGAACCCTGGACACCTCATTGCTTTGAGAGAACTGATGTTATAAATTCATTTGTGTGGAGCGTAACACTGAGCAATTACTGATTTGCAATAATATTTATTTTGAAATTACACATTAAGACTAATGTTCCAACTTAATTCTTCACGGGCAGAACCAAGTCTGCCTGGAGCTCGTAAACAGAAATGGAATTCAAGATTATAAAAATCAGCTTCTCCTGAAATGCTGAGATAACAAGGTGTGGGGCTGGATGAACACAGCAGGCCAAGCAGCATCATAGGAGCAGGAAAGCTTGACGTTTCGGGCCTAGACCGTTCATCAGAAATGGGGGAGGGGAAGAGGGCTCTGAAATAAATAGGGAGAGAGGGGGAGGCGGATAGAAGATGGATAGAGGAGAGGATAGGTGGAGAGGAGGCAGACTGGTCAAAGAGGCGGGGATGGAGCCAGTAAAGGTGAGTGTAGGTGGGGAGGTAGGGAGGAGATAGGTCAGTCCAGGGAGGACGGACAGGTCAAGGGGGCGGGATGAGGCTAGTAGGTAGGAGATGGGGGTGGGGCTTGAGGTGGGCGGAGGGGATAGGTGAGAGGAGGGACAGGTCAGGGAGGTGGGGACAAGCTGGGCTGGTTTTGGGATGCGGTTGGGGGAGGGGAGATTTTGAAGCTTGTAGAGTCCACATGGATACCATTGGGCTGCAGGGTTCCCAAGCGAAATATGAGGTGCTGTTGCTGCAACCTTCGGGTGGCACCATTGTGGCACTGCAGGAGGCCCAGGATGGACGTGTCGTCTGAGGAATGGGAGGGGGAGTTGAAATGGTTCGCGACTGGGAGGTGCAGTTTTTTAGTGCGAACCGAGAGTAGGTGTTCCACAAAGCGGTCCACAAGCCTCCGCTTGGTTTCCCCGATGTAGCAGAGGCCACAACGGGAACAGCGGATGCAGTATACCACATTGGCATATGTGCAGGTGAACATCAGCTTGATGTGGAAAGTCTTCTTGGGGCCTGGGATGGGGGTGAGGGGCAGGTGTAGCACTTCCTGCGGTTGCAGGGAAAAGTGCCGGGTGTGGTGGGGCTGGAGGGGAGTGTGGAGCGGACAAGGGAGTCACGGAGATAATGGTCCCTCCAGGAAGCAGATAAGGGTGGGGAGGGAAAATTGTCCTTGGTGGTGGGGTCAGATTGTAGATGGCGGAAGTGTCGAAGGATGATGCGTTGGATCCGGAGGTTGGTGGGGTGGTACGTGAGGACGAGGGGGATTCTGTTTTGGTTGTTATTGTGGGGACAGGGTGTGAGGGATGAGTTGCGGGAAATGCGGGAGACACGGTCGAGGGCGTTCGCGACCACTGAAGGGGGGAAGTTGCGGTTCTTGAAAAACGAGGACATCTGAGATGTTCAGGAGTGGAATGCCTCATCCTGGGAGCAGATGCGGCGGAGGCGAAGGAATTGGGCATTTTTACAGGAGGGCGGGTGGGAGGAAGTGCCCCACCTTCCTGCAAAAATGCCATCCCCTATTTCCAATTCCGATCTTCTCCTTTATCCATCTTCTATCCGCCTCCCCCTCTCTCCCTATTTATTTCAGAACCCTCTTCCCCTCCCCCATTTCTGAAGAAGGATCTAGGCCTGAATTGTCAACTTTCCGGCTCTTCTGATGCTGCTTGGCTTGTTGTGTTCATTCAGCTCTACACCTTGTTATCTCAGAATCACCAGCATCTGCAGTTCCTACTATCTACTGAAATGCTTTCTATTTAAAATTTTCAGGTATGATGATGTCATTGGGAAGATCTCTCTTAATAAGGAATACATAGCAACTCACCTACGAGGTAAGAAAGCTTCTGAAAATTTGAGTCTCGAGTAACCCAAGTTCAAATGCTCATGTTATTTCTTAGACTTAGGGAATCATAACCAACAAAATAAGTTGTAGCAAAATGGGTTCAGAATTTCGATATACCCATCAATTTCAAATACAAGAGTAATTTACTCATTGAGTTATACAGCACGGAAACAGACACTTCTGTGCAACCAGTCTAGGCAGAGAAAATAAAATCTATACAGGATATTGTTTAAAAAAAATTAAAATAATGCAATGGAGTCCATAAGGTTTTGGATTATTTTGGAACACATAGAGGCAATTACCGTATATTTTTAATCAAGCCTCAACTAACGCCTGTTTTCTTTTTATCTACTGTTTGCATTTTGTTGTTTGTCCATGATTATATTGCCAATTCTCATTAGCAAATACGGAAAAATGTTTTTTAAACCTTAATTACAATGAGATTATCACTTCAGCTGTGTAGGCAGACTGCGTGGGATGCTTGAGCTAGCACTTCTGGCAATTAATTTGACAGCTAAAAACTAACGAACAACACAGGAGAGAAATTACTGCTCATAGATCTACTCTTTTGTCTTTTTCTTGTTCCTGTTAATTATTGTTACTTTTCTGATAAAAGAAGTGCTGATGACCAAGGCAGCATTTTTTTAAAATGGCTTGCGTCTGCACCTGCAAGTTTGCTCATTTCTCTCCCTCCTGAATTTAGCCTGAGGATTTATCTGAGAGAAGCAGACATAGATGAAGTCAAAACCAAGGTGGTCTATTGGGAAACAAAGAAATTGAGATAAATGTGATTTCTGGATTTCGTGGTTACTCAATTTAGGAAACCAACACCAGGTAGCGACTAAAATAGAGAAAATGTGTAGGACGTGGAAGCAGAGAAAAGGAACTTGACAAACAATGCAGACGTACAATTTAATGAACTACTGTTAAAACATTAATTCTTAAAGAAGGTCAAATGAATATCAAACAATATATTGTCTGAGCGCAGATTATTCATTTTCTAACTACCATGGGCAATTAACATGGAATAATTCATTATTAGAGGAATTGATTTGTCGTGCCATGTTGTAAACAGTAATGTGAACTTCTCTACTCAACACTTGAACCACTATTACTATGTACATACAGTAATTTTGAATAAAAAATGGACATCCCCATTTTGGATCGAATTTGATGATAAAGATTCACTTGTTCCATTTCTATTCAACTGTGCTACATTGGGTGTGTGAAAAATGTGGGCAGTTTTATGGAACAAGCAATGTGGAGTAAAAACAGTGACCCTGTGTAGGAAAGCATGGTGAGAGATGCAGGCTAGTAAGTGAGAAATAAATTCTCACAGTGAGTGAGAAATTACAGAAGGATACTATGGTATATTGAAATTATGTGAGAGCACAGTGTAGAAACATAGGAATTAGGAACGTGAGTTGGCAATTTGAGCCTTTGAGCTCGCTCCACCATTTAACATGATCGTGGCTGATCTTCTCCTGGTCTCAACTCCACTTTCCTACCTGGTCCACATAGTCCTTTATCCCTCCTTTCTTTAGAAACATACCCACTTCTTTCTTGGAGATTGTAAGAACTGCCGATGCTGGAGTCAGAGATAACACAGTGTGGAGCTGTGTTAGGCAGCATTGGAGGAACAGGAAAGCTGACGTTTTGGGTCGGAACCCTTCTTCAGAGGGACCCTTCTTCAGAAAACCCTTTTTCTGAAGAAGGGTCCTGATCTGAAACGTCAGCTTTCCTGCTCCTTTGATGCTGCCTGACCTGCTGTGTTCCTCCAGCTACACACTGTGATATCGCTACTTCTCTCTTGAATCTGTTGATTGATTTTACCTCCATTGACTCTGGGGCAATGAGTTCTGCAGATTCACAACCTTTTGAGAGAAATAGTTTCTCCTCATCTCAGTTTTGAACCTACCTCCTCTCACTCTATATCTATGACCTCTTGTTTGAGATTGTCCCACAAGGGCGAACAAATGTTCAACATCCACCTTATCAATCCCCTTTAGCATTTTATATACCTCAGTGAAAACCCCCCTCATTCGTCAGACCTCCATTGATTATAAGCTCAAGAATCTCAATTGCTCCTCGTAAAACAGCCCTTTCATCCCTGGAATCAACCTGGTGAACCTCCTCTGAACTGCCTCCAGTGACACGACATCCTTTCCTCAAGTAAGAAGACCAAAACTGGACACAATATTCCAAATGTGGCCTCACCAAAACCTTATATAATTGTAACAACACTTTACTTTTATGATCTAGACCTGTTGCAATAGATGCCAGGATTCCATTTGCCTTTCTTAGCAGCCTTATGGTAGAACAAGGTGACAAAATTTAGCAACCTGAAAGATACAGTGACAACAAGGAAGAAGCACCTCCTTACAATCTCCTTACTGCAGATTCTGAAAATCTGAAATTAAAACCAAAATGCTGGGTATATTCAACCGGTATCTATGGAGAAAGAAACAGAGCTAGTGTTGCAGATCAATGACCTTTATTAAAATCCATCAAAGCTAACATGTTGTTGTGAAGCTTTAGGGTTCTTCAAGTGTGGTGTAAAATTGCTATTTCGTCTTGAAAATTTATGAGAAATTAATAACAATATTTTACATTTGGTTTGAATTTTAATCTATTAAAGAAATTAAAAAAGAAATTGGAAGCAAAATTCATCATTGCTTTGGAAGAAAGTTGAAATGATGTGATTTGTTAGTCATCATTAGAGTAGAGCTTGAGGCATTAAACTCCCATAAACTTGCATGACCAACTCTTGACTATTGAGACGTATGCATATAGAATAATGATGCTGAATACGTGACTATAAGCAGAAAACATTGGGTTTTGCCATAGCCCTTCTTGAGACTGTGCATTACCTTCACCATGTGTAATTTGGTGCAAGAGGAGGAGGAGAAGTAAATGGATACCAGGTCAGTGAGATGATACCCCAGAGAGAAATGTGTCCAACTGCTTTTGTCATCCAAAGAAAGAAACCTGGTGAACTACTCAGCATCGACTGAGGTATCAGAAACAAAAACAAAGGTAAATTCTGACCTGTCAACTTGGGAAAGTCCTCTTTAGTAACATCTGGGGGCTTGAGCCAAAATTAAGAGAGCTGTCCCACAGACTAGTCAAGCAACATATACACTTACAGATTGTAACTTACAATGTCACAGAAAACACGATAACCATCGCTGTGTACGCCTTGTCCCACTTGCATGAGAATACGTGGAACAGGCGGCAGCATAAGTGATATGGCAGTTGAGAGGCTCCAGCATTGACTCTGGACCCCGTGAAGTCTCAAGGCAGCAGGTCATCAGGCCATGAAACCTTCTGCTGATTGGCACCTAATGCTCCCAAGTCATCAGCTGATTAATCCGTGCTTCTCCATGTTCAAAACAATTTGGATAGACCTGTGTGGGTGGCAAAGATGCAGAATGTACTTTGTGTGGGGAACTTGAATGCCTATCACCAAGTGTGCTTGACTCCACTGCTACTGCCTGAGCTTTGAAGTCCTAAAGGATATAGCTGCAAGACTGGGTTTGTGCCAGGAGGAATGGGAACCAACAAGAGAGAAAGATATACCTGACCTCATCCTCACCAATCTCCAAACCATGTACTCCAGCTGGAGATGTCTATGACGGTGACGATGGGAGTGACCACTGCGCAGTCCTTGTGGAGATGAAGTCGCATCTTCACTTTAAAGGTACCCTCCAGCATGTTGCGTGGTACTGTCACAATGCTAAATGAAATAGTTTTCAAGCAGATCTAACAATTTAAGATGTAGCTTCTGTGATATGCTATGGGGGCCATCAGCACTAGCAGAATTGTACTCAATCTTAATATGCAACCTCAAGAACAGAATATCCCCGACTCTACCATTAACATCAACCCTGGCTCAATGAAGAGTGCAAGACAACATATTTGTAAAATGAGGTGTCAAGATAAAACATAGTACTACTTCTGTGTCAAAGACCATAAATAGAAAATGATAAACAGCTAAGCAAATCCACAACCATAGGATCAGATCTGAGCTCTGCAGTCCTGCCACATCTAATCATGCATAGTGGAGTACAATTATGTAACTCATTGTAGGAAGAGGTGCCATGAATATCCCCACCTCAGTGATGAAGGAGCCCAGCACATCACTGCAAAATGAAAAAGCTGAAGCATTTGTAACAATCTTCAGCCAAAGGTATTGAGCAGATGATCCATCTTAGCCTCCTCAGATATCTCCAGTAACAAAAATGTCAACCTTCAGCCAATTTGATTGACTGCATGTAGTATCAGGGAATAATGACATTGGATACTGCAATATTCTGCATGCTCCTATGGGGTCTGACTTTATTCCAGCAGTAGTACTAGAGGTGTGTGCCCCAGAGCATGTTGTGACCCTAGTCAAGCTGTTCCAGTACAGCTACAACATTAGTCTGACAATGTGGAAATTATCCAAGTATGTTCTATGCACAAAAAGCAGGACAAGTCCAACCGGGCCAATTACTGCCCCCTCAGTCTCCTCTTGATCATCAGTAAAATGATGAAAGGGGTCATCAACAGTGCTATCAGGCAGCACTTGCTTAACCATGTCCTGCTCATTGACGCTCAGTTGAGTTCTGCCAGGGCCACTCAGCTCCTGACCACATTACAGCCTTTGTTCAAACATGGACAAAAGAGCTGAATTCCAGAAGTTGGGTGAAAGCGACTGCCGTTGACATCAAGGATACTTTTGACCAAGTGTGGCAACAAAGAGTCCCAGCAAAAATGGAGTCACTGAGAATGAGGGGGAAATTCTCCACTGGTTGGAGTCATATTTGACGCATAGGAAAATGAATGTGCTTGTTGGAAGACGGACATCTCTGCAGGAGTTCCTCAGCATAGTGTCCTAGGCCCAAACATTTTCCACTGCTTCATGAATAACCTGCCTTCCGTAAGACCAGAAATGGGCATGCTCACTGATCAGTGCACAATGCTCAGCATTATGTGAGTAATGTGTTACTGGAGCAGTTCATGTCCGTATGCAGCAAGATCTGGACAGCATCCAGGCTTGAGCTTGCTACTGTCAAGTAACACTTGCATTACACAAGTACCATGCAATGACCAAGACCAACAAGAGAGAATATTATAATACTCTTTGACATTCAATGCCATTACCATTGCCAAATTCCTGACTATTGACATCTTGGAGGTTATCAGCTAAACTGGACTAGTGATGTTAATACAAGGCAGAAAGAGGAGGTTAGAGGCTAGGAACCCTGCCATGACTAACTCACCTCCTGACTCCTCAAAATTTGTTTACCATCTGCAAGGCACGAGTTGGGGAGTGTGATGGAATGCTACCCATTTTCCTGAATGAGTCCTGCTCTAGCAACACTCAAGAAGCTTGACACCATCCAACACAAAGCAGCTCGCTTGATTTATACCACATTCACAAGTATTCATTCCCTCCACCACTGATGCACAATAGCAGCAATGTGTACCATCACCAAGGCTCCTTAGACAGCACCTTCTTAGCCTAGGACTTCTACCATCGAGAAGGACATGGGCAACAGTTACATGGGAACACCAACCCCTGCAGGTTCCACTTCAAGCCACTCACCATCTTGCCTTGGGAACATATAGCCATTCCTTCATTGTCACTCAGTCAAAGTCCTGGAGCTCACTTTCATAACAACACTGTGGGTCCACCTACACCACATGAGCTTAAGCATCTCAAGCAAGCAGCTTGACTTCTCAAGAGCAACTAGGGATGAGCCAGTGACACTGTCATCTGATTGAATAAGAAAAATCCACATATACAGGTAGTTGTTCATTTACATTTGATTTGTCGAAGGAATTGTGTCTGCATTGACTACATTTGTGATCTAACTGCCAGTACCTAACCTATTCTCTTTAGCCTTGGACACTTTATGCCTCAGGTTCATCATGGGCTATCACAGGCGACAGCTGCAACATGGGCCAATTTAGAATCCCTATAGTGTGAAAAGAGGCCTTTTGGCCCATTAGCTCTGCATTGACCCTCTGAAGAACATCCCACCCAAATCCTGCCCCCTATGCTATCCCATAACCCCACATTTTTACCATGACTAATCCAATTAGCCTACATACCCCTGGACATGATGGGCAATTTAGCATGGCCAATCCACCTAACCTTCACATCTTTGTGACTGTGGGAGGAAACCAGAGCAAATCCATGCAGGCAGGGGGACAATATGCAAACTCCACACAGTCACTCAAAGCTGGAATTGAACCCAGGTCCCTGGTGCTGTGAGGCCGCAGTGTTAATCACTGAGCCACTGTGCTGCCCATTTTAAATCATGTAAAATATGAATAGATCCAATGGATGTCTGGTGTCTTGCTTGTTGTCACACATTTGGTAATCATCTTCCCCATGGAAAATCTGTCAAATACCAGAAATATTTCTGGTGATATAATGGAATTCCATGTGACCCTACATATTCCATTACACAACACCATGGTTAATAACAAGTGGTGTCATTCCACTAAAGTGAGAGTCAACAGAGGATTATGTAAAATAAAAACAGAAACTATGAGACAAAAACTTCACTGGTTAGACAGCAACAGTGTGTAGAGAAAGAAACAGCATTAACTTTTCAGGTCTGTGACCTTTCATCAGAATTGATAAAACTTAGAGAAAAGTATTAGGTTTGAAGCAAGGGATGGGAGGGGAAAGGACAGAAGAATGGTCTTTGATAATGTGAAAGACAGGAGCGATTGAGTAATAGAAAAGTTAGTCTTCCGGGCCAAAGGGAATGGAGATTGGGCATGAAAAGAAGTTGAGAAACAGAAGATGTGGTGGTGATAGTGAGCGTGCTGCATACTGAAAGAAACAAAAGTTGTAACAAGCGAAGAAAAGGAAACAAAATGAGTACATAGGTTCACCGTCTGATATTATTAATCTCAACACTGAGTCCAGAAAGTTGCAAATTAGTTGAACGATCAGGTGCTGTTCCTGAAGCTTACATTGAACCTCCATACAGCACTGCAGAAAGCCAAGGTCAATGTCAGCCTGAGTGCCCAAGGACTCTATAGCAGCCATTTGAGCATTCTTGGGAAATGCTGCGAGTAGCTGAATGGGAGCTGACACACTGCAGCTCGGGTGCCACTGGTATTTCTTTTATTTATAATTCCTTTATTGATAAATCATCATAGCAGTCGCTAGCAAATTGTGATGCTGAAACAGATAAAACAAATAATCAAACAAGTGCACAGTTATGGACAATCATTCTGCAAAATATAAAATATAGCTCAATTATAATTGCTTTAGCCAATAAATCATTCCAATACATTGCGAAATGCAAGACTTCTTAAGAACAGAATAGAAAAGGAAGTTCTACTGCCCTTTGCAAGTTGTATAAAGTCCATAGATCATATGTTGTCAGGTTGAATTTATTAAATTCTCAATTATTTGCATATTATATATGAAAGTGTATTGGGCAGATTCCTAGTCTATATGATCCATGATATGTGGTAGTTTGTTACTTTTCCTCCTTAATTCTATTGCACATTTACTTTCCTGTGGCAATTACAATAGGAGGTGAGATTCAAGAATTTTCTAGTGAAGTCCAGAGTGAGCAATTTTCCACCAGTCAGCAATGGAACATATATTGAGTTGTTTGTTTGTGTCAGAGCACCGTTGCTACATGTTATCTAGAATCAATTTCAACAGTGGTTTTGGAGCTTGTTCATACGCTGTGTGTTAAGTCCAATAATTAAGCAGGGACTGCCTATTCAACAAGTGACTTATGTAACTATTAGACACAGCTAAAGGACAGTTTTAAATCTGTAAAGATGCTTGAAGAGACATAGCATATGAAGGCACCCATTTGCTGCCTTAACCATCACACACACTTGGTAATCCAATTTGCGAACATGATGAGAGAGATTATGAGAGAAGATTGGAGGATTGTGCATGAAATACAATTCAGTGGTGTTGTACATTTGAGGGTTCAGTCTCATCTTATTCACTTTTCCCAATTCATTCAGTGAAGTGATAGCCCTTCACATGAGAGATGCGCTGAGCCACATTGTTTATGATAATATAATGGTGTCACCCACCCATGTATAACAATGAATAGGCATGGTAATAGCAATACCGTCGCTAACTGTGTTGGCTAAATATATAATAATGCCTAATTTAGTTCCTTGTAAGACTTGGGGAGATGCTTATATTGTAATTGTTGTTGTATGATGCAGCTAAATTAATTCTGAGCCACTTCTCACCACATTGTATGTGCAGCAAAATCCAGGACCACACCATGTGATAAGTTTGCTGCTACTGTCCTATCAAAATGTAACGATTGAAGGGGATAACACAGTGTGGAGCTGAAGAAACACAGCAGGCCGGGCAGCATCAGAGGAGCAGGAAAGCTGACGTTTCGGGTTGGGGCCCTTCTTCATAAACTAGTTGCTAATGTGCCATAAACTGTGTCTTCATCAATACACGAGCCTCTTCTGGTTAGAACAGAAGGCAGTTTTTTCTCTGTCTCACCAAATTAAAAGTGTCCTTTCAATCTGTAGAAATAGTAAGAACTGCCGATGCTAGAGTCAGAGATAACACAGTGTGGAGCTGGAGGAACATGGCAGGCCAGGCAGCGTCAAAGGAGCAGGAAAGTTGACGTTTCAGGTCGGGACCCTTCTTCAGAAAAATTGGATTCCCTGTTTAATTTGGTGAGATAGAGGAAAACTGCCTATTGTTCTAACTGGAAGAGGCTCGTGTATTGATGAAAACACAGTTTACGGCACATTAGCAACTAGTTACAGGTTCACCGTTATGTTTTGTTGAACTGATTATGTTTTGCTGCTCATTGTGTTGTCACGGATTGAATATATGACTCAATTCCAAGAACAAACTCAACCATTTTGCTTGATGAGGTTACTGGCCAGCACTGTAGAAAACCATCTGCCATCATCTTCAGTTCTCCCTGCACATTTATTATTTCATAAGCAAACCCTCTGAGATGAAGCCAAAATCTCTGTATTTTTGGAGGCATCCTTACTGATTCCTTTTCATCCAAAGCAGAGACTAGAAGCTTATGATTGATTTCTATAGCCACTTTCAGACCAAAGATGTATTCTGAAAATCTCCCTCAAGCCCATATACCTGAGAGAGCTTCCTTTTCAATCATGGCATGCCATCATTCTTTGTTTGATAATGCCTATGAACTGCTTCTAAGAGTGTGGCTGGAGCATCAGATACTGTGATGGGTGGGAAGGCTGGATTATAGTGGGTCAGGACATTTGTCAGCATCAATATTACTTTAATTCTTGATGCAAATTGTCTTCAGAAGTTGTCTCAAGGATTCTGTTGCAGTTGCCAGTTAAGGCCTTTGGAGGTTATAATCCGACTTTGGAATTGGAAATTCCTTAAAGGTTATAGTATTCTGAGATCCAGCATTATACTATCATCATTGCCAATGTGTCCCAAGAACAGAATAGATTCTTTGAAGTGTGAGCCTTTCCATTAGTAAACTATCTAGGACTTCATGCACTTGTAGATCAGACGCCTTGACTTTCCTCATGAATCAACATGTCATTCCTTGAAGACCTTGCAAAATATCAAGCATAGTTTGTTAAAAGATCTCTGTGGTTGAGGCAATCTCAACCAATTCTCTATTGAAGCAAAATGGGAGTTAGGAATGCGGTAAGTAATTTCAATTGCTCACACTTTGGCAGCTACCAGAATCCACTGTTTGCACTGAGTTTCTTTAAAGCACTACTTCAGATAATTTAGCCAAACTCTTGTCAACTGTGGATATTGAATGGATTTTTCTCACCATGGTGTTGTTTTGTATAGTCAACAAAAGTTTGGATAGGTACAGTGACCATTGGTTTCCCAACAGCATAAAATGACACCTCTTCTGGTAGCCTCTACAAGTTGTTTATTCATTTGTTTCAATAATCAATATAGAATCTTCTGGAGTGTACTAAAGACATAATCTTAAGTGTGCTGCTATGTTCAGTATTAATCTTCCATAACCTATTAAATAATTTTGGGGGTGTTATTCCTGTTCAAAAGAGCTGTTTGGCTTTTGCTGTTTGACCTCGTTGACCTTTTAAAAAAAGGTTAAGGGACAAAACATGCATTCCTACTCAGGAGTGAGAATTGTTGATTGCAAAGTACTTACAAGTTTTCTACTATTTGTGATCTTTTGTATTGGAGAGTTGCTTGTAACATACTTTGACGCAGTTGTGCTGTTGTTGGCTGGAGACGGTATTTTCAATCTGTGATTCACTATCTGTTAATATGGTGACACCTGCCTGATGTCTAACTTGAAACTTGTGAGATCACTGTTGACATAAATATTTGCTGGCCAAAATGTATCTTCTGGATCACCCACTTCCTCTTGGTATAGTATAGGTATGTAAATTGATTTTGCCTTTTTTACCTTTATAAGTGAGTAAATATTTGATCTCTTGCATTTTTGTGCTGCACTTTTGAAAGTGGCCAATTACGTGACAGATAAAGCATTCATTTTTAATAGCTGGACTCTGTCTATGCCTGTGAGGCTTCTTTGCTCCAAAGCACTGACAAAACCTTTTCGTTTCTGCTGCCTGTCCTTCTTGCTGTATTGGTTTCTCACATGCGCTTCTTATGGTTTTGTACCTTAAGAATTGTGTGGATTTCCTGTACCAAGGTTGATCTTTCTTTCTTAGAGTTCATATATGTTTCCTGCAGACTTCTGCTTCACTTACCATCCACATGAATTTCCTGAGAGCCAGGTTTTCTTTGGACTGTGATAGATCTGACAAATACTCAGGAATAATTCTAGCAACAATCCTATCTATATTGAATTCTGACTTTAAATAATCATAGTTGCATTTTTCCACTTTTCCATCATGATTGTTAATGAAATCATTGATGGTTTCCCCTGGATGCTGAATTCTCCTATTAAATTTTACTCTTTCAAGAAGTTTATTTGAGATCAAACTAATTGTCAGTATTTCTTTAAAAATGACTGTTGCTTCTTTTACCCCTTACGAAGCTACAACATCATCTGCTATACTCCCATTTGTATGTAAATGTTCATTAACCTATCCTGCTTCTGATTTAGCATCTCATTTGGAAGCTCTTCTGAACCTTAAGCATTGTTTTCTACAGCTGTTCAATTCTGTGTTATATTTGGTCCATTTCTGAAATTAAGTCTTCTTACTGATATTTCTGATGCCATACCTTCCTAATGTACTGAATTATTTGCCTAGCTTGAAAAGCTCCTGCTTTGCAGATTTAGCAATATTACTATACCTCAGGATTTTCCTACATTTTGTGACCTCCCTTCTTTGGTGAAAGTGGAGGTTTCTTGTCTTTTGCAGCTAGAATTGAAGATTCTCGCCTCTCTCAGCTTCATTGTTGAATCTGCTCTTTGCATCTTTAATAAATGATTTCTATTTCGTTAATGGTTTTTTCTGGCTGATTCTTGCCATCTGGAGCTCTAATATTGTTCCCTGCTTCTTTCATGATTTGATCCTGAATGATTTCTGTTCCGTGTGGTTTAAATAAATGCTTGCCAGCTTTAACACAATTTTAATGAAGGATATTCTGCCTTTTCTGCAATCTTAATGAAGTCTCCCAGCTTTCTTCTTCTGTTAGACACTGTTGCTCAGGCTTCTAATTTGCCCTTTTGTCATTTAACTTCCCGGCTTTGTGACATCCTTGGGTCTGCGACCTCTGTTTAAATTGCTCTTGTGGCAATTGATTTCTCTTCCTGTTGCTGAGCATTGTGATCGCTGTATCTTTTAAGCTGCCATGCAGTGGTAGGAAACATTAGAGGGAAGCTAATTGGTGGTGTCCATCCATGATGGCAGTGTCACTTGATTTGAGTGATATGTATTTACTCTATTTCTACTTTTCCAGCCTCTCGTGTTTTCTAAAGCTTTCCTTTGCCCTCTGGGGATTTTAAATTTACTCACGGAGCCTCCAAAATCTGTTCATCCTCTGCTGAACCCTGAATGAGCAAGGCAATGGCTTAGCAGTATTATCACTAGATAGTTATTAATCCAGAGACAGAGGTAATGCCCTGAGGATCTGCGTTCAAATCCTGTCATGGCATATGGTGGAATTTGAATTCACCAAGTGACTTCTTTCCTCCACCCTTCTTTCAAGGGTGGCATGGTGGCTCAGTGGTTAGCACTGCTACCTCACAGAGCCTGTGACCCGGGTTTGATTCCACCCTCGGGTGACTGTCTCTGTGGAGTTTGCACATTCTCCCCGTGTCTGCGTGGGTTTCCTCCAGGTGCTCTGGTTTCCTCCCACAGTCCAAAGATGTGCAGGTTAGATGGATTGCCCGTAGTGTTCAGGGATGTGTAGATTAGGTGGGTTATAGGGGGAATGGGTTTGGGTGGGATGCTCTGAAGGTCAGTGTGGACTTGTTGGGCTGAAGGGCCTGTTTCCATACGGTAGGGATTCTATAATGATTCAACCCTAACTCAGGACTGTTCCTACAGACCACCCCGTATGATGCAGTGTGAATCAGCTCCATGCTTTGTCCCTTGTATGTCCCTTCATCAGTAATGAATCTTTAAGGATGGAGGGACTTTGGAGCATTAAAGTTAGTGTTTGTTCAATGTAACTGATCTTTCCTTCTGGTACGCTGAGAGACAGGGATGAAGAATACGTGTTGCAATGCAATCCTTCTGGAAACCCTTAGAAAGAGCTCCCAGCAGGATGAGAAGTATGGGCATTGCACTTCAGTATATCCTTTGGTTTCAGAGTCTTTGTGCGTCCAAAGGAATATAAGAAAGTATCCCAATACAAATCCTAAACTGTGGAGAACGTTCCTACTTCCCATTCTCAACCGCTTGTGGATGTTTCATTCCAGGAGCTCCATGATCACTACCTCGTGTTCAGTAGTTTTGGGTTTCATCCTTCCTTCCTTTTGTTGTACATCACCTGTTGCAAGCAGAGTAGGAGGTGAGAAAATGAAGTTGTAAGGATGATATTCCCCTGTGTCACGATGCAGTGCATGTGTGCATCACCTATTACATGAAGGATTTACACGTGATAAAAGCCTTGTTGGAATTGAGTGAAGGGATACTGCTGTTGAATTTGGTGAGGCACATTCAGTTGCTGACTTAATGTCATTAATACCAGGTGACGATGGGATGGGCTTTCCCTCTCTACAAAGCCAGGCTTCATCACTGTTTGTGGCATTGTGGGGCGGTTTTCTGGTGGTGCAAATTGCATTTATATTGATGAGACATTGAGTTTGTCTTAAGCTTACGGAGCACTCAATTTCAAGAAAAAGTCTCGTTTGGCACATTTGATGCAATAATATTTCTGGATTTTAATCAGGAATGCGGAGATCTGTGTTAATGTTTCGGGTCCGGTGACCCTTCCTCAGAATTGATGGTGGCTGGGAAAACGTCAGTTTATTTTCAGAAAATAGGGAGGTGGGTGGGGTAGGGAGTAAATGATAGGATAGAGCCTAAAGAGAGAGAAAGACAGTTGGACAGACAAAGGAGTTGCTAACGATCAGGCTGGGAGGGTGAATAGTTGTTAAAGGGGACTGTTAGTGACTAACAACAGGGGGTGTGTAATGGCAGGCTATGTGGTAACAAGGCCTGGTGTGAGGGGTTGGGGGCTGGGACATGGGAGAGTTTAGGCCCTAAAATTATTGAACTCAATATTGAGTCTGGATGGCTGTAGGTTCCCCAAGCGGAAAATGAGGTATTGTTCCTCCAGCTTACATTGGGCTTCACTGGAACACTGCAGCAAGCCAGAGACAGAGATGTTGGCCAGGGAGCAAGGTGGTGCATTGAAGTGGCAGGCAACAGGTAGTTCAGAGTCTTTTTTGCGAGCAGAACATAGATGTTCTGCGAAGCGGTCGCCAAGTCTACGCTTTGTTTCCCCAATGTAGAGGAGACCACACTGCGAGCAGCGAATGCAGTAGACTAGATCCTGGGAAGTGCAGGTGAAGTGCTGCTTCACCTGGAAGGTATGTTTGGGCCTTTGGATACTGGGGAGGGAGGAGGTAAATAGGCAGGTGTTGCACCTTCTCCCTTTACAGGGGAAGATGCTGTAGGGCTGTGGGGAGATGTTGGCGGTGAAGGAAGTGTGGACCAGGGTGTCCCAGAGGGAACGGTCCCTGCGGAAGGTGGACAAGGGAGGGGAATATGTGACTGCTGATGGCATCTTGCTGGAGGTGGCGGAAATGGCGTCTGATGATCATTTTCCACAAACAGGTAATGAGCTCCCATAGATTCTCCAAGTTTTACTCATCTCATATGTATCAGCTTGGGCATAGTGGCTCAACTACAGGCCTCTCAGTTGGGTCTTTGTTTATTATATTATGGGGTGGCACGGTGGTTCAGTGGTTAGCACTGCTGCCTCACAGCGCCAGGGTAACCATTTTGATTCCACCCTCGGGTGACTGTATGTGTAGAGTTTGCACATTCTCCCCGTGTCTGCGTGGGTTTCCTCCAGGTGCTCCAGTTTCTTCCCATAGTCTAAAAGATGTGCAGACTAGGTGAATTGGCCATGCTAAATTACCCATAGTGTTCAGTAGTGTGAAGATGAGGTGGGTTATAGGGGGATGGATCTGGGTGGGATGCTCTGTGGATCGGTGTGGACTTGTTGGGTCGAAGGGCCTGTTTCCACACTGTAGGGATTCTATGATTCTATGATACACTGTCTGAATGCTTGGAATTTGCTACTGTCTGCATCCCAGACACATTGGGTCTTATGTTTACTGTATGAGTGAAGAGATTTTGAGTGAGTTATAATTGGTTCCATTTTGGAGACACCCCTTGCTATCGTGGGATCCCATGACATTATAGTGTTAATTGGATTGCTGTATAAAAAGTCGGCATAGATTTGAAGGTTCAAATAGCTACCTTCCAAGTTGTAAAGACTCTATTTGAAAAAGAGCTAGAAACTAGATTTCCAAAGTATTTCATTGCCTGTAAAATGCTTTGGAAATGTCCATTTCTTTCTGTTCTTTGATATAAGCTTAGACAACAAGATGAAAAGAAACTTTGCTTTTGAAGGTAATGCTTTGCTGGATGCTACTTAAAGGATATAGGCTGGTCTATTTGAGAGCTATGATGAGCTGTCAAGAATAGGCCTTATGGCCTGGGGCAGATCAGCTGTGTTCTTTGTTGAATGGTGGAGCAAGCTTTAAGGCCCAAATGACCTACTCCCGCTGTATTTCATATGCTCTATATACTTAAAGGCAACATCTAATGCTGTCAGATTAACCAAAATATCAAGTGCTGCCCAGCGAAAGCTCTGGCATTGATTCCACACCCACCTGCTGAGATGGTGGTCATAAGGGTATGGTGAGAGGCCTAAGCCTGGGTGCTCCCAACAGCCTTGGTAGATATTTTAATCAGCCAGCTCAGACATTTTATGACAGACCTCCGGGACAGGTGAGACTTGAACCTGGATCTTCTTGTTCAGAAGTAGGGATAATACCACACTGCCACAAGACTCTACAACAGTCTGTTTAGTAAGGTAGAGTCAATTGTTATAATCTGTAGATGGTTACAGAGACACGCACTAGACCATTTTAGCACCGCAGGAAGCCACATACTTTGATGTGCATAACAGCACATTCAACAATTAAGAGTCATTAGCTTGCTCTCTCTCCCTATGGATGCTGCCTAACCCCCTGTGATCTCCAGAAATTTTTGTATTCAGTACAGATTCTAGCATCTGCAGTAATTTGCTTCTATCCCAAATACTTTAATGTTTTCCAGCACTGACAGTGTCAGAGTATGTGGCTTAAGAGGGAGGGCACTTTTAGGTAAGCCTGATAAATGTGAGGATCACTTTGGGCAAGGAAGTTTCTCCATAGATCATGTACAGTTTACCCATTGTCAGTGTCAACTTTATATCTTGAAGAAAAAATTGAGTCAGGCACAATGAGCCCAGAAAAAAGGATGGATCAGAGAAAAGACATCAGCATGATGAAAAAAATACAATGGAAGAGAATTGATCTTTATTAAAGTACTTGGTAGCTCTCAAACATCTGCACATTTGCCGCATTCCAGCTTGTTTTTATATTGTAAACGTGTGTTGTAATGGGAATTAATTCTCTTCCAGGAATTGACAACTGGATAAATCTGACTCGGATTAACCCTGATGAAGAGATTCAAGGAGAGATACACCTGGGTTTAGAGATACTCCAAGACCGGCACACAAAGGCACTGAGATGTCAGCTTATTGAAGCGAGGTGAGAGGAAAATGAGCAGCAAAGGATTTGCATTTACAAAAGATAATTTGCACTTCATTTCAATTAAAAAAAATGCCCACTCAAATAATCTTGTTTTGCATAAGATGATGTTCAATGGTTAGGAGCCCATTCCACAACTTAACCACTGTCAAAGAACAAAGAACAAAGAAAACTTACAGCCCAGGAACAGGCCCTTCGGCCCTCCAAGCCTGCGCCGATCCAAATCCACTGTCTAAACCTATCGCCCAATTCCTAAGGATCTGTATCCCTCTGCTCCCCACCTACTCATGCATCTGTCCAGTCGCACCTTAAATGAATCTACCGTGCCTGCCTCTACTACCTCTGCTGGCAACGCGTTCCAGGCACCTACCACCCTCTGTGTAAACTACTTTCCCCGTGTATGCCCCTTAAACTTTTCTCCTCGCACCTTGAACGCGTGACCCCTCGTTATTGAATCCCTCACCCTGGGAAAAAGCTTA
>JAHRHZ010000098.1:22245603-22271169 GCA_024137785.1 Ginglymostoma cirratum
GCTCTAGAATTAGACCTCCCAAAATGCATCACCTCACACTTGCCCGGATTGAACTCCATCTGCCACTTCTCCACCCAACTCTCCAGTCTATCTATATTCTCCTGTCATTTCAGTATTTTGAAAGAATGCCCTTTATTCTTTGCTTAACACACTTTGGATTTTTTAAAGTGTAAAATGCTAATTCAACAAAAACAATCTTATTATGTAATGGTAAACATTATATTACCTAGTATTTAATGGCAGCTTTACAGTTTCTATATCTTTATGTGATTCCTTTCCCTATCTTCTGCACACTGGTGACCATCCCTCCCATGTCAGGGAATTTCATCACTGGAATCTCCAATTTCCAACTCCAGTCTTCCTTGAAGGTCCTCCTTTAAACCCATCTCTGTCATCAGACTCTCTTAATATCCCTTCCTTTGGCTTGTTGTACTTAATTTGGATTTTGCCTTTGTGAAATGTGCAAGATTATTTTTCCCTGTTGAAGGCATGATCTGGATGTAATGACTTGCTGTTAATATAAGATTTGTGTGTAATGAAGCATAGGGCTGGGGGCGGATTGGTATGTGCGTGGGCATAAATTTGGGCCATGCCACATCTGGTATCCACCCACACTTGCCACAATGTTTCCCACAGCAGTGGAAGTGTTCAAGCAGCCTCTTGCCAGAGGGCCAACTGAGAGCATACGCAGCCCGTTAAACAGGGCGTCTTCTTGTCCCTGCCACAATTGTTCCTGTGGTGGGCGAAGGTCAATGCCAAACATAATGCTTAGCAACTGCTGGCAGGGAAAATATAGGTGGGGATTTTTTTGATATTCATTCACGGGATGTGGGTGTTGCTGACCAGACCTGCATTTATTGCCCCCTGCCCCCAATTGTCCAGAGAACAGTTAAGAATCAACCAACTTATTGTGGGTCTGGAGTCACATGTAGTCCAGTCTAGGTAAGGATGTCAATTTCCTTCCCCAAAGAACATTACTGAACCAGATGGATTTTTTCAATAATCAAAAGTCATCTTTAGACTTCTAATTCCAGATTTTCATTGAATTCAAATTGCATGATTTGTCATGGGGGGATTTGGCCCCAGATCTATAGAACACTACCTGTGTCTCTGGATTGGAGGCTCCTCAGGTAATCATAGCTGTTTCCCCTCCCATGGCCTATCTACCCTGGTCCCCCACATCCTAGCTCAGAGTTGGTAGTTTGGCCATGGTGAGATGTCCTCCCTTCAGATATCTTTACATTGGGTTTCAGCAACGATTGCTGTTGAGGATGGGCTTCAGTCCCAGTATTGGCTATCGCTTCTGGCGGTGCTGTTGAGATCAGCATGCTGCCAACCATTTGATGAATTTGATAGGGAACGGAGGCTTAGCTCGAGTGCCTTAGCCGCCTGTTGGCCAAGATGAGGAATGGAAACCCTGGACCAGAGAAAAATCCTGGCTATAGTTTACACCATGCTACATTTCATGGAATCACAGAAGTGTTATGGTGCCCTCTACCCACTGTGCCTGCACGACTTGTTAAATGAGTATTGTTTCCTAGTGCTAATTATTTTTATCCAATGTCCTTCATATTACCTAGACTGAACCTGCTACTACCACACTTCCAAGCAGAGCATTCTATTCCCTAACTAATTGCTGAGCCAAAAAGATTTTCCTCATTTCACCCTTCTTCTGCAGATCACTTTAAATGTTTAATGCAACCTTTAATATTTAACGCAAACTGCAACATATGAAAATGACGGCCAGGAGTGTTCTAAATGTTTCCCTATTTTTATGACTGGATTTATTGAAATGTTTAGTCATTGGTTACAAATAATAGAATGTGCTGTTGTCAATTGTTATTAAGGCAGATTTGGCCAGTGGTATCTCAAATTGGATCACGGCAGTTAGTGGGATCACATGACGTGAATTGATTCAATTTGGTTTATTGTTGTCACATGTACCTAAGTACAGTGAAAAGTTTGGTTTTGTGTACAGTACAGGCAGATCATAACATATAAGGATAAGTTGTTTAGACACAGCAAGTTATACAAGGTTACGACAGCACATGAAGTGCAGTAAAGCTAGATCAACATTAGATTTGAAATTGGAGAGGTCCGTTCAGCAGTCTAGTAACAGCAGGGAAAAAGCTGTTTTCGAACCTGCGTGTTTAAGCTCCTGTATCTCCTGCCTGGCAGAAGAGGTTGGAAAAGATTATAACCAGGGTGGGAGGGGTCCTTGATGATGTTGGCTGCCTTTCCATGGCAATGAGAAGTGTGGGTGGAATCAATGGATGGAAGGTTGGTTTGTGTGATGGTCTGGGCTGTGTTCACAACTTTCTGCAGTTTCTGAGGAGGGGTCACCAGACCCAAAACGTTAACTCTGTTTTTTCCTTCACAGATGTTGCCAGACCTGCTGAGCTTTTCCAACAACTTTGTTTTTGTTTGTGCAGTTTCTTATGGTCCTGGGCAGAGCAGTTGCCATACCAAGCCATAATGCACCCAGATAGAATGCTTTCTTTGAAGGCTTGGAGAGATCATACAGGCATTTCTTCTCAAGGATTTCCAATGTTTATCAACTTTTGCAATCATTCCTGCCATTTATTAATCTAAAAATATTAAGGACAGAAATATAAAGAAAAGATATATTATTAAAGCCTCTGAATGATATCATTTGGAGGGGTAACATTGGACGCATTCCACTGAATAATGAATAAGATTTACAAAAGAAAATGCCTGGACTGCCTTCAACCCACACCCTCAACTATTGCTTTGAGCAAGTTAGTGGTACCTTGTTTTATTTTTTCATGGGATGTGGGCCTCACTGCTCAGGCCAGAATTTGTTGCCCTTGTGCCATTCAACATAATATATCAGGTTTGTCTTTTATGGAGCAGTTCTGTACAACTGGATGGCTTGCCAGGCAATTCCAGAGGGCAGTTCAGAGTCAACAAAGTTGCCAAATGATCGGGTAAAGACAGCAGATTTTCTTCCCTAAAGGACATTGGTAAACCAAATGGGTTCTAACAATTGAATTTCATAGCCGCCTTTATTAAGGTTAGATTTTAATTCCAGATCTTTATTAGTTTACATTTAAATTCTATAACAGGTCATGGTGGGATTTGAACCTTTGACTCTACAGAACACATTTTCTATAGCAATCTGTCCAGAGATCTTATTTCCTACCTCTGGAGCAGGTGGGACTTGAAACCAGGCTTCCTGGCTCAGAAGTAGGGACACTACCACCAGAAAACTCCTGATATTGATTTTTTAAAAAAGTTACCCATGGGCTGTATGGGTCAACATTTATTGCCCATCCTTACCTGCCCAGAGGGCAGTTCAGTGTCAACTATATTGCTGGTGATCTGGAGTCACATGTAGTAGACGAGACCATGTAAGGATAGCAAATTTCCCCTTTTCCTAAAGCGCATTAGTGAACCAGATTGGTTTTTACAACAATCGACATAGTTGTGTTTAATTTCAGATTTCCTTTGAATTCAAATTTTACCATCTGCCATGGTAGAATTCCTGGCCACGTTGCCAGAACATTATCCAAGTTGTCTGGATTATTAAACCAGTGACAGTACTACACCACTGCCATGCCTCCACTGATGCTGAGATATTTTAATCAACCAGTTCAGAGATGTTATTGCACACTTCTGAATCAGGTGAGACTTGCACCCGGGTCTCCTGGCTCAAAGGCAGGGACACTACCACTGTACCATAAAACCCTTCTCCTCATGATGCTGATTTTATAATTTCTAAGGCAGGGACCCTACCACAATATCATAAGAGCCCTCTCTCCTGATGCTGATGCTTTTCCAATCAACCTGCTTGGACACATTGTGACATGGTTGGGGCAGGTCGAACTTGGACCCAGACCCTCAGGCCCACAAGTAGGACATTACCACTGCACCACAAAGCCAGGTCCTGCTGCTGATGCATGGCTGGAAGCAATCCAGATCTAACTCCAGAGCTCATTAAGGCCAATGAGCAGCAAGGGTCACTCTCTGCCCAAACTGGCTTTACTGATGTTACTTCTAGGTTGCACTTGATTTAATAAGATCACTAGAAAGTCAGCAACAACAGTATGGCTCCCATAGAGAATCAAAGCAGCTCATGATAACTGGGGAGTCATCTGCTCTCTGCATGAATAAATCTCCCTTATAGGTGCTATAAAATTGTGATTCTTTTTTATTGCATCTTATGAATTCTGAAAGTTCCATTATTAAGATTATCTGGCTGAGACTCACTGAATATCATAAATATTAATTATTCAAGTCAGTCTTCACAATTCGCTTGTAACTTTGTTGAACTCATCAAGTATGAGGTCAGTTCACATTCTGAATATTGATACGCTGCAATGACATCTTCTATTCAGTCAGTGAAAATAGAAGATTTTGCAGCTGGCAACTGTTTCAATAGAGACATGCATTTCCTCTCGGCATTAATGAATTGAATCCAGCCACCGGTCAATTCAGCACCACTTCAGCACTTAATGAAGGGGCTAATAGTCTTTTCTTTAATTAATTGACTTATGACAGGATACTGACCCTTCATTTCATTGTTTTAAACAATGCCAATAATCTATAGCATTTCTATTACCAATATCTCTCGTGGGTCCGATTATAGAAATGTACTTGTAATGTACTAATGTATAGCTGCGGAGGAAGAAAGTGATGTTGAACACAAATGGCTCAAAGGCATTGATTGCAGATCAGTTGGTAAATCATTGACAGTATAAGCTCAGGAATTGTGCTCTCTTATAACTATTGCCATTTTTGTTTCACATCCCTTGATATCTTGTTTCTGGTTCATTAAAAAAGAAATAAGATTGCAAAGCAAACAAAGACAATTTGATGTGTATGGATGTAAACATACATATTATATTCCAAATTAACTTGGTGAGCTAAAGGCACAAATTATTCTGTGAAAATCATGGATTGCTGAGGGCAGCCTGCAATACAGATCCCACCAACTGTTCCTGCTGAGTCCTAGGGTCCATGGGGAGCATGTTGAGAACATTAGCCCTGCTAAACAGTTTGCCTGCAGACCTGCTTTATGAATGAATGACAGTATACTTCACCTGATCTTTTATGTATATATCTCTGGCTCCCCACTAGCTCTGGATTTCCCCACCAGAGGAAATAATTTCTCCTTATCTACCTTATTGAAACTCTTAATCATTTTAAATGATTAGCTCACCATTTGTACTTTCAAAACTGAAGGGAATGCAAACTACTTTCATGCAACTTATTTTACGGTCATAGAGTCATAGAGCTCTACAGCACGGAAACAGAACCTTTAGTCCAACTTGTCCATGCCAACCAGGTATCCTAAATAAATCTAGTCCCATTTGTCAGCATTTGGCCCACATCCCTCTAAACCTTCTTATTCATATACACATCCAGATGCCTTTTAAATGTGATAAATGTACCAGCCTCCACCACTTGCTCTGGCAGCTCATTCCACACACACACACACACACACACACACCACCCTCTGCGTGAAAACGTTGCCCCTTAGGTCCCTGTTAAGTCATTCTCCGCTCACCTTAAACTGATGCCCTCCAGTTTTGGACTCCCCCACCCTGGGGAAAAAACCTTGTCTGTTTATCTTATTCACGGCCCTCATGATTTTATAAACTTCTATAAGGTCACCCCTCAGCCTCCAACACACCAGGGAAAATAGCCCCCGTCTATTCAGCCCCTCCCTACATCTCAAACCTTCCAACCCTGGCAACACCCTTGTAAATCTTTTCTGAACCCTTTCATGTTTCACAACATCCTTACTGCAGAAGGGAGACCAGAATCACATGCAGTATTCCTAAGGAGACAAAACCAATGTCCAGTACAGCCATAACATTAGCTCCCAACTCCTATACTCAATATATTGACCAGTAAAGGCAGGCAGACCAAATGCCTTCTTCACTATCCTATCTACCTGTGACTCCACTTTCAAGGAACTATGAATCTAACTCCAAGGTCTCTATTCAGCAACACTCACCAGGACCTTACCATTAGGTGTATAATTCCTGCCCTAATATGCCTTTCCAAAATGCAGCATCTCACATTTATCTAAATTAAACTCCATCTGCCAATTCTTGGCCCATTGGCCCATCTGATCAAGATCCCATTGTACTCTGAGGTAACCTCCTTCGTTGTCCACTACACCTCCAATTTTGGTGTCATCTGCAAACTTACTAACTACACCTCCTATGTTCACATCCATATCATTTATATAAATGATGAAAAGCAGTGGATCTAGCACCAAGAGATAGTAAGAACTGCCGATGTGGAGTCAGCGATAACACAGTGTGGAGCTGGAGGAGCACAGCGGGCCAGGCAGCATCAGAGGAGCAGGAAAGTTGACATTTTGGGTCGGGACCCTTCTTTAGAAATAAGCACCCAGCACCAATGTTCGTAGCAAACCGCTGGTCACTGGCCTCCACTTTGAGAAGCAACTCTCCATCACCACCCACTTTCTTCTATCTTCAAGCCAGTTCTGTATCCAAAATGGCTGTTTCTTCCTAACCTTGCTAACCAGTCTACCATGAGGAATCTTGTTCAATGCCTTACTGAAGTCCATGTAGATCATGTTCACTGCTCTGCCCTCATCAATCCTCTTCGTTACTTCTTCAAAAAAACTCAATTAAGTTAGTGAGATACAATTTCCCACACACAAGGCCATATTGACAATCCCTAATCTGTCCTTGCTTTTCCAAATACATGTAAATCCTGTCCTTCAGGATTCCCTCCAACAATTGCCCACCATTGACATCAGCCTCCCTAGTCTATAGTTTCCTGGCTTTTGCTTACCACCTTGCTTAAATCATGGCACCACATTAGCCACCCTCCAGTCTTCCGGCACCTCACCTGTGGCTGTTATTGATACAAATATCTCAGCAAGGGGCCCAGCAATCACTTCACTAGCTTCCCACAGAGTTCTAGGTACATCTAGGGCATTTTTCAAGGTATTACTATATATTTCCCCAGTAAACACTGATGTAAAATATTCATTTAATATTCCCACCCCCAACCCCATCTCCTGCGGTTCCACACATAGGCAGCCTTGCTGATCTTTAAGGGGCCTTATTCTCTCCTTAATGTATTTGTAGAATCCCTTTTGCCCTTAATGTATTTCTGGAATTCCTTTGGATTCTCCTTAACCCTATTTGCCAAAGCTATCTCATGTCCCCCGTTTGCCCTCCTGATTTCCCTCTGAAATCAACCTTTAAAAGTTCTTGCCTGATGTCATCAAAATTGGCCTTCCTTCAATTTAGAACTTTAACTTTTAGATCTGGTCTATCCTTTTCCATCGCAATTTTAAAACTAACAGAATTATGGTGACTGGCGCCAAAGTGCTCCCCCACTGACACCTCAGTCACTTGCTCTGCCTTATTTCCCATGAGTAGGTCAAGTTTTGCATCCTCTCTATCAGGTCCATCCACATATGGAATCAGAAAATTTTCTTGTACGTACTTGACAAATTCCTCTCTATCCAAGCCCTTAACACTATGGCAGACCCAGTCTATGTTTGGAAAATTAAAGTCCCCTACCATAACCACCTTATTATTCTTACAGATAACAGATCTCCTTACAATTTTTTTCACTGAGTATTGGGGGTCTCTAGTACAATCCCAATAAGGTGATAATCCCTTTCTTATTTCTCAGTTCCAATCAAATAACTTCCCTGGATATATTCCCAGGAATATCCTCCCTAAGTACAACCATAATGTTATCCCTAATCAAAAATGCCACTCCCTGTCCTCTCTTGTCCCCTTTCTATACTTCCTATAGCATCTATACCCTGGAACATTAAGCTGCCAGTCCTGTCTATCCCTGAGCCATATCTCTGTAACTGCTATGATATCCCAGTCCCGTATTCCAACGATGCCCTGAGTTCATCTGCCTTAGATGTTAGGCCTCTTGCATTGAAATAAATGCAGTTTGATTTATCAGTTCTACCTCGTTCTCTGCTTTGTTCCTGCTTGTCCTGACTGTTTGATTTGCTCCTTGTCCTGAATATATCATTCTCAGACTGATCTCTTTCTTCACTACCTCCCTGGGTCCCAACGCCTTACTGGTTTAAATCCTCCTGCGTAGCTCTAGCAAATCTCCCCACCGGTATATTAGGCCCCTTCCAATTCAGGTGCAATCCATCCTTCCTGTACAGGTCGCTTCTACCCCAGAACAGATTCCAATGATCCACAATTGTGAATCCTTCTCCCCTACAGCAGCTCCTCAGCCATGCCTTTATCTGCTCTCTTCTCCTATTCCTTGCTTATTTTATTTTCATTGCTTATTCCTTTAGAAGCTGGTATTATTCTAGTGAATCTGCATTACATCTCCTCCAGGTTCAGTGAATCATTTGCAGGGGCCAATCCCCAAAACAGAACGCAGCATTCCAGGTAGAATCGGGCCAAGACTCTGCACAGCCGAAATCTGGTTTCTATTTTTGATTCCAATTCCTTTGGGATAGAGAGGAACATTTCATCAGCCATTCTGATTGATTTTTTTCATAGGGCTTCCTCTTGGTGGCTTTGTATTTCCACTGCTCCTAATTTATCACCAGTAAGAAAATATGTGATTTTAAAAATATTTTTAAAGCAATTTGGTTCCTATTTCCTGACTTTGAATTCCATTTGTCACTGGTTTACGACTCACCCCCAAATGTAATCTGTCTCTATCCTTTTGGAACTTTCTGCTCTTCTTAGAAAGCCCCTTGAGACTGAGGATGAGCTTCCTCCACTGCCGGGTTGTGGGTCCAGAGGTTATAAACAGTCCAATGCTGAGTTTCTACGTTATGCCACAGATCTGGCAGGTCGTGTTTCAGGGGGTGGTGGGGTTGAAAGGCTTGGAATTTCACCTGCTTCTCTGCCTGGCCTCCACATGGACCTGTCGGAGATGGTTGTCCACCTGGATGCTTCTTCCCCAGTTTGTGTGATCTTAGGCAAGTGGTTCCCATGAGTTGAAACTTGCTGCTGTTACCTACATAACTTACAGCAGTTTCCAATTTGTATTACCTGCAAGCCCGCATATCAAACTCGCTATCCTTTATCTAAATAATTAAAACTGAACTGTTATTGTAAATCTCTCAATATAACTTGTCACATTCTTCTGATAGGAGAAGAAACCCTTTATTTTAATTTCCCTATCTCCTTCGTCCCCAGCATTTACTATCTCATGTCATAATTTTCCAATTACTCAGTCAGTCTACCTCTGATGATAGATTTCTGTACTTCCCTACAATTAATGTCGATCTGTTAGGATTGCAGTTACATGCTCTGGAGGGCTTCATAATAACATAACAAATGCATATACAGTTTCCTCACTGATTAAAAGTCTGTTTATCTCAGCTCTGGGCATATACAGTTTCCTCACTGATTAAAGGTCTGTCTATCTCAGCTCTGGCGTGATTGCTTTATCTGAAGTCACATTATTTTCTCCAGTAACTTTTTTATTTTTGCTTTACTCCACTGAATTCCTTGACTTGACTTATTTTAAAATTGAGTTGGCATTGTCTGTTTTTCTCATCATGAAAAGGGTCACAGAGTATTAATTTCACAAATCTCCTTTGTGAGTAACCATTATAGTGATGATTTTCCAGCCTGGGGGTACAAAGGATTTTATAGTCTCTTAGCATTTCCATGTTGTTATAGCAATGCAAACACAATATAAATTCACACTTACTTTGCAATATTGGTATTTAACTATACCATACCATACCCCGTTGGGCACTTTCACTTCCTAGAAACAAACTGCCCACTGGGGAAGAACCCATCTTTTAGTGTTTTACAAAGAAACCTCCACAAAATTATCAAATTGTCCAGTTAACAAACAACAATGCATGCTTACCAGGGCAATGTGACAATTACAAAATTAGAAAAAGGGAAATAAGAGGAAATTGGGGACTAAATCAAAATAATGTTGAAAGGGGACATAAGCATCCATCTTGTTTGTTTTATTTTAAAAAGACCACCAAATTAGTAGAAATATCCAATTAGTAAATTATAGACACTGCCCACCAAGGACAGTATAACAGTACCAACAAAATAAAACAAAAATAAGGGAGACAAAATCAAAATGGTGTTATTGAAGGGAAAATCCAGCTTATAAATACAAAGTCCAGTAAACTTCACCTGCTATCACATGACTGAGGCTGTTCTGGTTGACCCTTAAACGGACTTGTGTTTATAACACTGACATCTTGCACTCTCAATAGTCTTGGATTCAATAACATTTATGTTGCTTGTCTCCTTTCCCTAAATAAGTCTCACTCAGCTATATTGTTGTTCACATCTCTTGGTTCCTAGTTCTCCAATGCCTCTAATTATTGAGAAGGAAAACACATTTTAACTTTGTTTTGAAAGAACCTTTGTTTAGGATATGGTGTAGCTCCTCCCTTTCGGACTTGAATTTTGCATCATTTTCAGGCCTGATTTGCACGTTAGATCATTTTATGGCTGTAGGTCACTTACCTCTGAAAGCCAATATTCTTGTTCTCTGCATTTTCTCAAATCTCTGACCAGGCCAATTTTCAGTAACTTTTTTTAAATATGTAAATAAATGGTTTCATTCAGGCCTTCTGAGATTTTAGTAACTTTGTGGCATTTGCATGGGCTTGTATCATAAGCTTTTGGTCAATTGCCAACTCCTGAATTGAAGTATCAGCACAGCGTTGGTAATCTAAGACAAAATATAGAACTGAATTTAATCAAATGTGTCTTTGGAGATTAAAATGAGATCCACTTGTAAATAGACAACCAGAAATTAATTGTTTTCAATTCAAGGCGTGAAAGTTAAATGAAGGGTGTAAAACATGCTTCAGCACTAGTTATATTAGTTATGCTGTAGGGTCATTACATATGTGTGTTTGTGCTAAGGTTAATAACCAATATTAAAAAGGTGGGTGTTCTAAGAACATGGCACTCTTTGGAGGTGGAGCAGAGATTGTCAAGAATTTCAGATAATGTCATCTTCTATTTCTAATGCCCACTAATAAATAGTGAAAATTTCCTGTGTGGTTGTGTCATGATAATTTTTGATATTGCATTCTGTACATGTCAAAAATTGTACTTCAAGTATCAGACCAGTTAAATGAACAGTGATTACAATTTCCAGATGTGATCGTACAGACTGAATCAATTAAGGTAAAGATCTAATTGTGGGAATTAAAAAAAAACCTTTGTACTTGTGCAAACTTTTGATTTGAATTGATGATTTATTAAATGATCAATGGTTCACCAATTGCCAAAAAAAAATTGGCTTTTATGTTCTCTCTGACCAAAACAAGGGAACCAAATACATCTGTCAGAAACCTTCACATGATTCCTTTTAGAACATCCCGTTTCCATTGAATATTAAGATTTGTAATTCAGATAAAGAGCAGAATCTGTTTGGAACATCAGGTATCCTGGCAACAAGTGGAAATTCTAGTTATAGATGGCTGAGGCTTTTATTGAATTTGCCTTTCACCAAGCTGCAGGATGATTGGAGAATAGCAGAACATCAAGTAAATAGAAGAGCTATGGATGTGGAAAGCAACATTGAAAAAATACTGCTGAGACTAGCTTTTAATGAAGGCAAGATAGAAAGCAAACTCTATTCTATGTGTGTTTGTTTTTCTGGTTTGTCTAACTTTGTACTCAATTCGAAAATTGTAAACACAAAGCTCCACCATATCATTGTTCAGATAATTATGTGCATTAGTTTTCCCTCCATGTTGATGGACTGAGTAGATTTAATGGTTCATTTTTACCCCATGTTAACAGTTCATAATCTAGTCTCTCATAAGTGTTCCTAAAAAAACCACCTACCTATGAAATGCTCTCTGCTTATTTCATTGGAATTAAGATAATATGAAGGTCAATCATTCATCGAAGTGTCTCACTTTGAACACTATAAAGAATGTAAAAGGTTTATCTTAAAATCTATGATAAAAAATATCATCAGTTTGAACATACATCCCAAAAACCAGCAGCAGGAAATTAAAGTATCCGAATTTGCTTGCAATTTCTACCCGTCCTGAGTATCTGTTGAGAGGAAATTTAGAGAACTAAGTCAGCTGTTGAGGTTGAATTCTCTGCAAACATGTTCATCAATTGAATCCTGTTCAAAATACTATTCAGCTACTAATTCATTTCTAAACATCCCAAAGTGGTTCATTGCTGACTTTGGAAGAGTGTAGTGTTGGGAAAATACAACAAACAATTTAGTCTCAACTATGTCCCCCAAAAAAGAAATAAATAATCAGTTAATCTGTTTTAATGGTGTTGATTAAGGGATAATACCAGCAAAGACACTGAGATATTTCCTCTGGCCTTCTTAGAAATGCACCATAAGTTTAATTACATCAAATTGAGAAAGTGGGCAGGGCCTTGGGTTACCATCTTATCTACAAACTGTCAAAGAGAATCATGAGTGTAACCAGTTATCATTGGCATTGCAATAGACTTAAGAAAATTCAGAATTTTGAATATGTAGTGATTGGAATGAGGTCAGCCAGGTAGATGTCATAAAATATGAGTTCCCTGATTGGGGCTGTTAACCTGGTGCAATCAAGGAGCCCTGGCTGACAGATACAAACAGGAGTGTCAGAGATAACACGGTGTGGGGCTGGATGAACACAGCAGGCCAAGCAGCATCATAGGAGCAGGAAAGCTTGACGTTTCGGGCCTAGACCCTTCATCAGAAATCAGAGTGTCAGAGATTCTGTTCATTCTAGGAGTTGGCTCTGAGCTAGCTGGGTCAGTGCCACATGCTATGCATGTAAATAAAGGGTGACTTGGTAATGGGATACCGCCCATCATGGAGTTATTTGAGTAGATTTCTTACATTGCGAGCTAAAGGTGTTGAGGATTAATTTGACCGAGGCAATGGTGTGAAATCGACTGCTGATTTGTTTTTGTCTGACTTATGTGATCACCCAAAGTTAAAATTACACCCAATGTCTGGAATGAGAATTTGTGTAGCTGAGAGATAATGATTGCAGCATCACCGGAAGAGAATTTTTGAAATTTCTTGTGGCAGAGGTCAGATATACTTTCTAGTTTCCTGGTCAAGTGCAGAACATGGTAGAATGCAACAAAGTTTATCAATTGTGTTCACCTCAACTCGGCAGTCCAATGTTAGATCAACAATAAATTCAGCAAGAAATACAATTCTGTCTGGGATTATGGTGGTGTAAGAAGCCTCTCTTGCAATGATATTAGCAAAGGAGAGGAAGGTGCTTTGAGAATGAAGAAGAATCACCAAATCATTTTCTTTATTTAATTGCAAGATATGGGTATCAATTACAAACCACTTCCTTCAATATCTTTTCAGTGAGGGAACCTTCATTTACTAAATTCTTCATTTGCCAATATTTAAATTTAAATAGCTCACTCAAGACCCTTGAGCTTCAAAATAACCCTTTGACTCCAAATATGGACAAAAACATAAAGAAAGTGAACCGTCCAGTGCAGTTATCTTTATTTGCCTGTGTTGATAGTTCTGACCTTTATATAAATTAGTCAGCTTGGCCACGCCAAAGATCAGGTTCCCATTTAGATGTAGCTGACCAAGGTACATTTTAAAATGAACTTACATGACCCCATTAAAAATCAAACTTCAAATGCAGAAATCACCCCATTTGACCATTGAAGAGTTGGCTTTGCTGTTAAAATAAGTGATAGAATGATTATAAACAAAAGCAGAAATTTAAGTCCCCATTTGAAAGTTAGGACACCCTGAATAAAAGTGGGAATAAAGATGCACCTATCATGAATAACACAATGTAATAAAGGATTTCTTAATATAAAATTAATATTCTATCCTTCACTGAACTGCTGTCATGGCTTTCAGTCAAGTGGGAATAATGAAAGAATTAGTCATTACAGCTCAAGAAGCTGTGTAGATGCTGCTTTATGGATCAAAAGGTAAGTACCTTCACAAAATCTCCAGCGGCACTTTCTTCAGTGAGAAATTGTGCAAAGTATCACAAATTTTAGAAGCTTTTTATTTTATTGATTCATGGGATGAGAGTGTCGCTGGCTACGCAGCATTTATTGCCCATTCCTAAATGCCCAGAGGGCAGTTAAGAGTCAACCAATTATTGTGGATCTGGGGTCACATGTGGGCCAGACCGGGTAAGGGGGACAGATTCCTTCCCTAGAGAACATTAATGAACTAGATGGGTTTGTTCATGAGAATCGACGACGGATTCATGGTCATCATTAGACTCTTATTTCCAAAACTTTTATTCTGAATTCAATAATATTTGGAGGAATTAAAATTCAACCACCTGCAGAATTCAAACCCGGATCCCCAGGACCTTATCTGGGTCCTTGAATTGACAGCCCGGCGATAGCACCACGAGGCCATCGCTTGTTTTGTGCCATGAACTGAAGTTGGAATAGATTGTAATGTAACTACTTCCTATTTATTCTAGTCATCAGTCAAGCTGATATATCAGCTTAAAACAGTAGCAATAATTACTATTACAGTTTTTACAGTAATAATTACAGTTCTGAGGAAGGATTGCCGGAACTGAAATTTCTTGTGGCAGAGGTCAGATATACTTTCTAGTTTTCTGGTCAAATGCAGAACATGGTAGAATGCAACAAAGTTTATCAATTGTGTTCACCTCAACTCGGCAGTCCAATGTTAGATCAACAATAAATTCAGCAAGAAATACAATTCTGTCTGGGATTATGGTGGTGTAAGAAGCCTCTCTTGCAATGATATTAGCAAAGGAGAGGAAGGTGCTTTGAGGACGAAGAAGAGTCTGGTTAACTCTGGTTTTTCCCTCACAGATGCTGCCAGATCTGCTGAGCTTTTCTGACAACTTTGTTTTTGTTGGGTGTGCAATAATTACTTCCATTTATTTGGCACTTTTAAGACAACAAAATGCCTCACTGTGCTTTTCAGGAGCATTATAAAGGAAAATCTGACACCAGACCATATAAGGAGATACCAAGGCAGATGACCAAATTCATAAAGTCTAAGACATGTAGTTTTATCAAGTGTTTTAAAGAGCAGGAGAGTGGTAGTGAGGTTCAAGGAAAGAACCACAGAGTTTGGGGTATCTATAGCTTCAAACGTAGCCACAAATGGAGGAGTGATTAAAACTGGGGCTTCTCAAGAGAACAGGAATAAATTGGCACAAAAGTCTCAATTTTTGTTGAACTGGAGGGGATTACAGAGACATAGAGGGGTGAGGTCATAGAGGAATTTGAAAACAAGGGCAAGGATTTTAAAATTGCTTATTTGGGAGCCAAAGTAGGTTTTGTGAGTAAAAACCGAAAGAACTGCAGATACTGTAAGTCAGGAACAAAAACAGAAGTTGCTGGAAAAGCTCAGCAGGTCTGGCAGCATCTGTGGAGAAAAAAATCAGAGTTAATGTTTCAGGTTTGGTGATCCTTCCTCAGAACAGTATGAGCACAATATTTGAATGAGTCTTAGTGTGAGTCAGGCTTGGGTTCAGAGCTTTTGATGACTTCACATTTTCCAAAGGTACCGTGTGGAAGGTCAGCAAGGAACATGTTTACCTGGTCAAGTATAACGGTAGTGAGGGCAAGAATGGGGGCTACAGTGGCAGAAAAGCTGATACTGGGGTGGAGTTAGAGGAGGAAATGGGCGATCTTGGTGAATGATGTGGATGTGTTTGGAATAGATTGTAAAGCTCATCTTCAGTCAGACGTGACACCAAAATTGTGAAGAATCTGATTTAGCCTTAAGTTGTTGCTGGGAAGGGGAAGAGAGTTAATGCTTTGGCTACATAGTATATAATGGAAATCTATCACAATGGAGTCAGTTTTCCCAATGTTTAATTGGAAGACATTACTGATCATCCAGTACTCGATCTCAATTAAGCAGTCTGGTCATTTATTAGAGGGCCTGGAGGAACCAGGAGAGGTGGTGGTGAGGTAGAACTGGGTGACATCAGTGGGGACTAACACTGCACTTTTGGATGATGTCATTAAGTGCATAGCATGTGGATGAAATGCAGGGACAGATTCTTGCAGGACACCAGAGGCAATGGTGTGGGAACAGGAAAGGAAAATATTACAGGCAATTCTCTGGCTATGTTTAGATATTTAGAATGGAATCAGCTGAGTGCAGCCCAACCAGCTGATCAACAATAAGGAGGCATTGGAGGAGGACGGTTTGGTGTCAGCACAATGGTTTTGTGGCCACACACACTGACCATGTACTGAACTTCAACAGCAACCATCCTAACACACACACAATTGAAGCTGCGTGCGAAAATTATTTAAATGGGCAACAACACACTGCAGCAACACAGAGTTACACCGAGAAGAAGAAGAATACTTCTTCCAGGTATTCAAGGACAATGGATATCCAAAAAGATGCCTATTACACGAACAACACCAGGAAGATACTACACGCCCCGACACACTCATCACGCTACCTTACTTCAGGAACACATCTGAACTGACCACAAGACTCCTACAACCACTGGGCATCAGAGTAGCACACAAACCCACATCAACCCTACGACAACTGCTCACCCAAACCAAAGATTCACTACCCACTATGGACAGAACCAGCGTCATAAACAAGATTCCCTGCAGAGACTGTGACAAACACTATATCAGACAAACTGGAAGGAAATTAACAACAAGGGTACACGAACATCAAATGGCAACAAAAAGACACGACCAATACTCACTCATCTCTATCCACATGGATAAGGAGAACCACCAATTCGACTGAGACAACACCAAGATCCTGGGACAAGCAAAGCAGAGACAGGCACGGGAGTTCCTAGAAGCCTGGTACTCCACAAAGAAAGCTATCAGCAAACACATAGAACTCAACCCCATGTACATTCCAATGTGAAGGAAAACTGGAAGTGAGGCGATCCAGCTCAACGGACTCCAGAGTTTAAAAACCAGGCGGGAAAACACAACGGCGCTTCATCGGAGGCTGCACTGATGATGTTACCCAGCAGGGTAATGAAACGTCTGCAGAACAACAACGAACCAGCTCGGCGAGCCAACCAACCGCAACATCCACAACCTGAGCTACAGATCTACTCCAAAACCTTATAGTTCAATATTGTGTAGGACAAAAACCTAACTGGAGGGATTCAAACAGAGCACCGGAGAGCAGACAATTGAAAGACATCATGATGACAAGAGAGAGGAGTGTAGGAGAGCTAACAGGAAAAGGAAACAAAACAGGGAGAAAAGATTGGAAATCAAAGTGGTGTAATTTGCACACGGAGAAACACAGGGAAGACACATGTAACATAGACTTGGTAACATCATAATATTATAAAGTATAAACTCTAGTTGCAAAAGGAAAACATAAGAGGGAGTTGAGACTTTAAGATCTTTGGCAGAAAGACTTGATGTAGTTGGGTTTGGACTTGGCAGGATTCACCAATGAATTCTTGTCCAAGTTGGAGCAAATGGTGGTGGGCAAGTGAAGTCCAGAAACTACTTGAAAGCTAATGTATTGGAGGACACAAGGATGGAAACATTTCCATGAATGTAAAAGTCCGTAAGGTTTTCAGAATTTGAACCAGAGAGATGCTATCAACATTGGAAGTCACCATTAAGATCCAGACGGAGTAGAGGTGTCACTTTGGACCAGGACAGTGAACCTTGGGCTGGGAACAGGCTGTAGATGTAGCTGATAAACAAGGACAACGAGTTGTCAAATCACAGTGGGGATGAGCAACAGTGAACGATGGCCTATAAACTGATCAAATCGCTTAATAAATACAAGGAACTGATCAGCAGATCAGGAACAACCGCTCAGTCCTACAGTACAATCCCACATCATCTCATTCAGTGTCAACAGATATTCAGGAATTTGGAAGCTAAATTTGAGAAAAAATCCGCTCACAAAGAACAGAGATAGCTGGGAGAAGAGGCTTTAAACTAAAAGACAAAGATACTTAATAGGAACTAGTGGAGTGTGTGGTTTACTCTATGGGGAAAGGAAGAACGAAATTGAATTTAAATATTGTTTTCATACCCCCAGGATATCTTATAGTGCTTCACAGGCAAATCAATACTTTTTGAAGCGTGGTCACTGTTATTCTCGTGGGCAAATACAATAGTAAAGGAATGCATTTCAAACAGCAGCAAGATAAATGACCAGTTATTCCATCCTTCCAAGTACTAGTTGAAGGATTCATGTTAGCCAGATAACTGGAGCTCTTCCCACTGAAAACTGAGATTAGCATCTCATCCAAAAGGAAGCGTTTTCCATCATACAATACTTCCTCAGCACTGTGCCAAAATGGCCAGCTACCTTATGTGGTTTCAACTTCTGCAGGCGGGCTGAACTCGTGATACTGAGGCAAAAGTGTTACTGCCTGACCAGGCACAATGTGTGACAATTCCTGCATAATAAATGAACAAGGTTGTGTTGGTGTAGATCATCTCACTGTTGAGAAGAAAATGCCAATTGATCAATCAACTCTCCTTTTGAACAAAGTTTTTGCAGTCATGAATAAGCTTAGCCTCACGAGGAAAATGGATGGTCACAGGGAAAACAACAGGTAAAGAAAATGTTTGAAATTTCAATCTGATCAAACAAGTGGAGATATTGGAAATAACAAAATGGACTGTATTTTTCAACTCTGGCATTGTAAGGGTAATTCCTGATTTTGTTTTCCTGCTTTACCTTGTCCAATGTCTGCGTATTTTAGAGATTCAGGTCCATGATTTTCCACTCATTCTTCTAAATAGCCAGACAATTCTGCATAACATTTGTACCAGCTTCCAATATGCATGGCTTTTGTTAAAATGCCATCTGACTGTTGTTACTGTGTCCTGCCATTTCCTTCACAATATCAAGACAAAGTTTCCAGGCTATGAAGAAAGACCAGGAGAACAGAACCAAGCGGAGGCTTGGGGACCGCTTTGCAGAACACCTGCGCTCGGTTCACAATAAACAACTGCACCTCCCAGTTGCGAACCATTTCAATTCCCCCTCCCATTCCTCAGACGACATGTCCATCCTGGGCCTCCTGCAGTGCCACAACGCTGCCACCCGAAGGCTGCAGGAGCAGCAACTCATATTCAGCTTGGGAACCCTACAGCCCAATGGTATCAATGTGGACTTCACAAGCTTCAAAATCTCCCCTCCCCCTACCACATCCCAAAACCAGCCCAGCTATCCCCGCCTCCCTAACCTATTTTTCCTCTCACCTATCCCCTCCTCCCACCTCAAGCCACACCCCAATTTCCTACCTAATAACCTCATCCCGCCCCCTTGACCTGTCCGTCCTCCCTGGACTGACCTATCTCCTCTGTACCTCCCCACCTACATTCACCTTTACTGGCTCCATCCCCGCCTCTTCGACTTGTCTGCCTCCTCTCCACCTATCCTCTCCTCTATCCATCCTCTATCCGCCTCCCCCTCTCTCCCTATTTATTTCAGAACCCTCTTCCCCTCCCTCATTTCTGATGATGGGTCTCGGCCTGAAACGTCAAGCTTTCCTGCTCCTATGATGCTGCTTGGCCTGCTGTGTTCATCCAGCTCAACACCTTGTTATCTAGGACTAATTGCAAAGCTCCTTTAAAGAACAGGCAAAAGGCATGATGGGCTGAATAACCCCCATCTGTGCTGTATGATTCTATAACCTTGTGTTTTGCATTTCATCTCTCTCCAAAAAAGGTGGAAAATTGTGAAAGGTCTCTTGAAAATCCAAGTTCATTTCTATATTCACCATTTAATCAGTCTTAATCCATTGAATTAGTAACTTGCTACACAATTCACGGGATTATTTTTAACAATTACCTCCCAAAAACCATGCTGACTACCCTTTGTGGTTTCCAGATTAATATCTGCAGAGTTGTACATTTATCTATTCAAAATACTTACACTTTAAGTTCCGATAATTGACATGTCATACATTAAAATGTTAATTTAGGGTACTGTGGGATGGAAAGTGCCTTAGTTTTCATTATTGCATTGATCTGAGGCTCTGATCATTTCATCACAGACATGATTAGCTTTCTCTATGGAAGTACTCTGTAAAAATTTAATTTCTAACTCTCAAAGCCCATTTCATCCCTGAATATAATTCCTTTCTTTTCTGTGTCACAAGTGATAAGTTGAGTTCTGTGGTTCTGTACAAAGGCCAAAAGGTAAAGAAACACATTGATCACGGTACAGGGTGAAAGCTCACATCCCCACATCTAATTCAGTGACTGTCAGTGTGCTGTACACAAAGTGTTAATGTAGATTTAGTAAGTAATGAAGGAAAAGTGGATTCAGTTAACTGAATCCCTTCAGGTTGCAGTGGACTGCTCTGGTCCTGCACATTCCACCGCTAAACTGTACAATAAATATTCATCACATTGGAACGTGATAACAACTTAAATGTATTACTTATTTGACTGAAATCTGTTTTAACACGCCAACATATCGGGTTGAATTTTACCAGAAATTGGCTAAGTGTCAATTTTGATGAGTTGCATGGAGGGTTTCTCTCTGTGAGCCCGAGTGAGATTTCTTGCTCTATTTACTGAAACTTGCTTAATGAGCTGTGCACCATGCCTCAATGGCTCCCTGCCTGATTTATAGTCTTCCCTACGGTCAGACGCAGAAGTACTGCCCACCACTGGGACCTTTTGGGATGTCTAGCACCAATGCTTTTCAATGGCCAGCTGTGCACCCATTCAAACATTACCATTTACTATGCACATGGTGGGAGGGAAACCAAAAAGAACCATCTCTAAGGGTACATATGTGGCATGGCTGAAATGTCATTGTATATACTAGTGCATATTCATCAAGGCATTGCTGCTTAAGAACCAAACCACACAGGTTACCCATTCTTAGTGCCATCCCATCTTAGAACCCTGTCTCAGGGTTTGCTATTCTGTCCCCAAGGCCCAGAGCAGTGTTCCATTTTCTCATTGATCAATGTGGGACTGTCACATGCTGGAAAGTCTTCAAATGGTTGAAAATCATCACTTTTATCTAGCAATGGCAAAAATAGAGAATACACTATCAAACAAAAGCTGCATTTTCTTCTTTGCCCCTAAAACAGTAACAAATTTACTGTCAATGAGTTATTACTGCCCCAACTCTCAGTTATTAGAACTGGGTGTCAATTAAACTGGGTGTTGGCATGTAGTGCATGACACTGCAGCGCTTGATCTTGCAGAAGATAATGCTCTTTTTGCTCAATGTCCTCATCTTCCTCCTCAGAACACAGCTGCTGCTCTCTCAGTTCTTCAAAGTCCTCCAACCTCGATTTGCATCTTCCAGAGGAGAGCATAGTGTGCTGGAATCATGTGGCACAAACTGTCTGAGTTGTATTGCAGACTGATGCAAGCATCAGAATCTCATTTCAGTTGACATATTGGCTACTTCATGATGGTCCTGCCTGAAGAATGGGCCACATTGGGTTAATGCTTAGCCTCTGACAGTGGCTTGCGTGATGGAGTCATTAGCCATGGGTGCACAGGATGGCCTTGTCTCCCAGTAACCATCCTTCTATGGCATCCAGCCTTGATAGTTTGAAATACTCGTCCATACAGGGGAAGATGTAAAAGTCTGACAAGGAGGGCCATGGAATGCCACTACAGGGAGCTTTGACATAGGAACCTCATTCTGATGAATGCAACATGAGCCATGTGGCACAAATGCAGGAGGAGATTGTAAGTTCTGTTTGATTACTGACACCTTGTCTCCCCACAACCCCACATATCACTGGCAGCTATCCTGAGAAAGACCCCTTTATCCCCATTCTCTGCCTTCTGCTCGTCAGCCAATCCTTTATCCATGCTAGGACCTTGTCCCTAATGCCATGGGCTGATACCTTATTTGGAGCCTCCTATGTGGCACCATGTCAAAAGCCTTCTGGAAATCCAAATAGATCATATCCACTGGTTCTTCTTTGTCTAATTTGTTCATTACCTGCTCAAAGAATTCTAACAGATTTGTCAGGCATGACCTTCCTCGACAAAGCTGTGCCCTATTTTACCATGCACTTCCTGCAGGTCTTACCAATGACCTAAGTTAGGCAGACCTGCCTATTGTCTCCCATCCCCTGCCTCCCTCCTTTGTCAAACAACTGGACTATTGTCTCTGGCTGGGTCTGGTGGTATGATTTCTTTTGCCAGTTTGCAGGACGAAGCACGGCCTTCCTTGATACCACTTCATCTACCAGTATCTCTGGGTCCCTGTCAGCAAACCAAGTAGCTAAATTGCCTTTTTTGGCCACTTTCTTGGGAATACGACCACAGTGTGAAAGACAGTTCCTGGCTTGCACCTTCTGAAGTGCTGTGGAGCTTAGCTTTATGTATGGCACCTGCAGAGTAAGCATCACAAAGTCCTGGCAGTGATGATTGCTTTGCCTCTCCTGCCACATAGTGCCACGATATGGGCGCAGTAGAGACGGTTTATAATTAATTTGATGCAGCACAGAAGTTTGCATCATAAATATTGTGGTGGGCTGTGGTAGATTGGGTGCTATGAATCTCACTGGAAAATGCATTGCCTAAAACTGGGGAAAATGCAGCCCACGGTATCTTTAATTAATCTTAAATATCAAAGCTGTTTTAACACACACATACAAAACACTCTAAATGCGAACACGGCGTAATATTACAGACAAATTCATCAAAAAGCTCATGTGAAATTTCTTCAAATCCACTTGAAACAAACAGTTTAGCACTTCTTTTAAACGGCAAAGTGAGTTCACTCAGATGTATCAATATGCTTTTTGCTACAACCGTGCAGTGCACTTTCTAGATATTTTATTTTTGATGTTTAATGAAATGCCACATGGCTAGCAGCACGGAGCAGACAACTTTTTTTTAACGAATATTTGAATTATGACTTCTTCTTTTGAATTGCACATAATTTAGTTGTTTCATTCAAGGAAGAAATTACATAAGCTGTGCCAAATTCCTCCTTGTATAATTCTAATAAGCTGAATGTATTGAGGAGCACAAATAGAGGAGCTCAAGAGATAATAAGGCTAATTCCTTTTTCCAGATGAATGTAATTGTTAATTTTCTTCTAATTAAATACATGGTTATGGAAAAGAAACCTTGTAGATCTACAAGACTTTAAATCCAGAGATAGAATTAAGTGGCTGGGTTTTTGTGAAGGAGACAAGAAATGGGAGTCAGGAATGCTCCTGACTCTTCAAACCCATCTCCATTAAGGAGGCGCTGTCCACAATTTCTTTGTTCTGGGAGGCAGGGGCCTGACTGAGTTGATTGTGCCGGCCTTGGCTGCCAATGGAAGTGGGTGGATGGTGAAGCTGTTAGCCCGGAATGACAGCCATCACTTACTGAGGCAGCAGCCCGGTTGCAATCACAAATGTTTCGCCCTCTGTCACTCATCCATCACCCCTGCCCCTCCCCAGCAGCACCCACATGTTCCCTTAAATCTCCCAATACCCCCCTTTTCCTCCGCATTACTCATGTGTCATCCACAAACACCCTTTCAGTATCTATTGCATACAGATTTCATGATCCCTTAACAAATCTGGTAAATCTTTGAAATGCTTCTGAAACTGACTCAGTAAGCAAGAGACTTTGAAAATCTCCTTTGTTAAACAAAGCATTATCTGTTCTGGAGTTCAACCAAATAATTTAAAAAGGTCACTTAGCAACTATATCAACAAATCAGGCTGAACAGATAGCTGTCATTTCTTTTTCTGGACTGAGATTAGCGAAGCATTCATAATGAATCCAGAAATGGCTACTGAACTCAACCCTGTAGGCAATTCAGGGGAGTCTTAATTGATACCTTTATTACCTTGTAATAACCTAATCTTTCTTTGAAAGGATTTCTCAATGCTCCATTTTTGGTTAAATAAGGTTGGTACATGGACACAGCACTGCTATCGAAATGCAAGCTCTGTATGGTCTTTGTAAATCTGAAGGCATCCTTCACCCTGTAAGTGGAAATGTTGCTCAAAAGTGCCAGTTAACCTGGCAGTTAGCTATCAATCATCACTAACTTATCCATTCTCCATGGGAGTGCTACTACCAATCAGAATCCATTTACCAACCAAACAATGCTCTTCTCTCATACAGTAATGAATGGTAGTTTTCCTCGTAGTGTTTTTGTGAATTGTCTTGATGAGTGCCAGCCCAAAAGCTTTGACAAATGTGCCTTTTTCTGCAGTACTCAATTTAAGTGATCTTTTAAGCAAGTTTTGTTATAAAATGAACAATCAGAGTGCTGAATTTTTAATACTGATGAAGAACAAATCAAGAAGATTCATTCAATTAGCATTGAAAATACAGCATTCTGGTGACTTCACACCAAAGCTTGATAGGAAATAATTTAAACAGACTAACCTTTGTCTTACACATATTCATTGTAATCCATTACATTTGTATAATTTTTGCTGCCTAATCCATGAATTGTGAGAGGCATTGCATGTCAACTGGAGGCCCCAGATTAAAAAAATGATAAACTGCAAGATGAAGCAGAAAACTGGACCTATGAGAAATGCCTGGTTTATAATACAAGTGAGAAAGTTCATAGGGGGTTCTTGATTAGTGAGGAGATCGTGGGTTACAGGGAAAGGCAAGAGAATTGGGTTGAGGTAGATATCAGCCATGATTCAATGGCAGAACATGCTTGAAGGGCTGAAAGGCCTAATTCTGCTCCTAGATTTAATGGTCTTATGGGTTGTGACAAAGAAGATAAGAGAGGTAAAGTGAAGAAGCTTGAGAAGGAGTTGCAGTTAACATAAAGTGGAATCCAAAGTCTTCTGTGGGTACATTAATAGTAAAGTGGTAATAAAAAGAGGGGTGAATCCAAAAGATGGATCTATACATGCAGGCATGGATGCATGGATGAAGTACTAAATAAGTACTTTGCACCTATTATTGTCAGAGATGAAGTGCTGCCAAAATGAAAGAGAGTTAGTTGTGATACTGGATAGGCTGGAGATATTAAATTGGACTATAATTGAAGTTGAAAAGTTACCAGTTGTGAAATAGGTGATCTAGTTCAGGAGTACAGAGAATGTTTACTAACATTGGATTTATCGTCAACTGTGAGGAAGACAGTGATCCACTTCAAGAATACCACCAGGCTGATGGAAAAAGCAAATATGGGGCAGATGACATTTAATGAAGAGAAGTGTGAAGTAGTACACTTTGGGAGGAAGAATGAGGAGAGGGCCTATAAGGAGCACAATTCTAAAGGGATGCAGGGAACTGGGTGTTCATGTGCATAAATCTTTGAAGGTTTCAGGACAGGCTGAGAAACTGATTAAAAAGGCCACCAGGATGTGTGCTTTATTATTGAAGGTATAGCGTTCAAAAGCAAGGAGGTTATGATGAAACTTTATGCAATACTGACTCAGCATCAACTGGAGTATTGTGTCCAGTTCTGAACACTGTTCTCAGAAAGAAGAGAAGGTTTTCGAGAGGATGCAGAAAAGATACAGAAGAATGTTTTCCAGCATGAGGGACTTCCAGTGTGTGAATCAGTTGGGGAAGCTGGTGTTTTTTTCCTTAACAGAAGAAAAGTAGGGAGGAGGTAGTAGGAACTGCAGATGCTGGAGAATCTGAGATAATAAGATGTAGAGCTGGATGAACACAGCAGGCCAAGCAGCATCAGAGGAGCAGGAAAGCTGAC
>JAHRHZ010000098.1:22286169-22339272 GCA_024137785.1 Ginglymostoma cirratum
GAGATGGTCCAGGTGAACTTCAGGTTGGGGTGGAAAGTGTTGGTGAATTGGATGAACTGTTCGAGCTCCTCGTGGGAGCACGAGGCGGCGCCGATGCAGTCATCAATGTAACGGAGGAAGAGGTGGGGTTTAGGGCCAGTGTAGGTACGGAAGAGGGATTGTTCCACATAACCGACAAAGAGGCAGGCATAGCTTGGACCCATGCGGGTACCCATGGCCACACCCTTTGTTTGTAGGAAGTGGGAGGAATTGAAAGAAAAGTTGTTGAGGGTGAGGACGAGTTCGGCTAGGCGGATGAGGGTGTCGGTCTGTCCGTCCTCCCTGGACTGACCTATCTCCTCCCTACCCCCCTACCTACACTCACTTTTACTGGCTCCATCCCCGCCTCTTCGACTTGTCTGCCTCCTCTCCACCTATCCTCTCCTCTATCCATCCTCTATCCGCCTCCCCCTCTCTCCCTATTTATTTCAGAACCCTCTTCCCCTCCCCCATTTCTGATGAAGGGTTTAGGCCCGAAACGTCAAGTTTTCCTGCTCCTATGATGCTGCTTGACCTGCTGTGTTCATCCAGCCCCATGCTTGTTATCTCCAGAACTTGCTTGTTGAGTTATGTCACTCCACCATTGTCTTGCATCTTGTCGTTAGTCTCCGTGTTATTTCTAAGAGCTTGGTGAATTTGCATATTAATTCCCCATTCAACTTGTCACAGAAAGTTAAGTCTTACTCAAGAACCTTAAAGTTAAGTCTGAAAGTGACAAAAAAAAACTGCAGTTGCTGGAATCCGGGTGGACAAACAGGAATCTGGAAGAACACAGCAAGCCAGGCAGCATCTGGAGGAAAGGAGAAGTCAATGTTTCGGGTATTACCCTTCTTCAGGACTGGATGTGGGGGTAGGGGGAGGTTCAGATAAAGAGAGTGGGGGAGAGGGGTGGAGGTGGAATGGTAGTGATAGGTGGACACTGGCAGTGGCTATGACCTGGTTGGTCAGTGGGAGGGATGAATCTGGTTGGTGGCTGGAAGGGAGGGTCAGAAGGTGCAACGGAAGGGAGGAGGTGGGGCTGGAAGGGGAGGCAGGGGATGGGTGGGAAGGTTATTTGAAATTGGAGAACTCAATGTTGAGCCCTTCTGGTGGTAGGGTGCTCCACTTTCTTGACTTCTCCGCTTCCATTTCTGGCGACAGTTTACAGTTTGATATTTACCCACAGACTCCCATAGCTACCTAGACTACACCACCTCCCACCCTGTATCATGCAAAAACTCTATCCCATTTTCCCAATTCCTCCGTCTCCGTCATATCTGCTCTGATGAGGAGACGTTCCACTCCCAAGCGTCCCGGATGTCCACCTTTTTCGAACAGCATTCTTTTAACCCCTCTGTCATCCAGACAGCCCTCCACCACGCCTCCTCCATTTCCCGTTCCACAGCTCTTAATCAACCCCACCCCTTTCAAATATAATAAAGATAGGGTCCCCCTTGATCTCACTTTCCACCCTACAAGCCTCCACATCCAAAGAATCATCCTCAATGATACGTTGATCCTCAATGATCAATGATCCTCAATCCTTCAGCTGTAATGGAAAGGGCTATATGGTCTGTGACCAGGGGTCCTAGCCAAATGTGGAGCCCTTGGTAAAATTTACCATTACGCATAAAAACTGTACATAACTGCTGGATAGGATTGATTTAAGTGTATATTTCTGTCACTTCTGACTTTAGTGTCTGGTAGGCATTTTATTTTTTCGCTAGTTTTTTTGTAGCACTTCTGATATATATGCATGGTCTCCTAGGCAATTTAAGCATACAGTACAAATCAAGCATATTACTTTGGACTTGGAAACACACTCCGTTCAGACAGAGTAAGGAGGGCAGGTATCGTTCTGTAAAGGACATTTGTGAAGGGGCTTCTTAAGCCATCCGTTACCTTCATTGTGACCATTATGTTTTTTATGTTTATGTTCTTTACTTAGTCTTTCATAAGATTAAACCTATTATAATAATACCACTTTTGCATAAACTGTACATCATTTTCTTTAGATAATTCATTTCTAATATTTATTCTAAGTTTTGGTAACTCTTTGTAAATACTAGACTATAAAGAAGACTCGTTTTCCTCACTGGAATGAAGTGTTTGAGTTTGAACTGGAGGATGACTTGCCAACAGAAGGAATGATGTTCACTGTGGAAGTCTGGGACTGGGACATGGTGGGAAAGAATGATTTTCTGGGAAAGGTAAGCAGCTGTTGGTTGACCTAGCAGTTACATTCACACTATTTACATTTTCACAAAGTGATGTTGGCTGAATATTTAATGAGGAATGAATAGTGGCTGCCATTGAAACCTTGTACTTCTAAATCAAACAAACTGAGGGACTCTTGTGATGCAGTTGTAGTGTTCCTACCACTGGACCGACAAACCCAGGTTCAAGTCCCATCTGCTCCACTAGCGTGCAATTACATCTCTCAACAGTTGATTAGGAAAAATAGGTTACATTTTTTAAAGAACAAAGTAGAAGAGTGATCAGGCCACAATTGTGATGAGTTTAGCTGCATCCACAAATTTTATAAATATGTTACAATATCAGTCTCTGAGAGTTGCTTTCACACGGTTTCGGCATTGCAACGTTTCAGCGCCATCCTTGTATAAAGCATTTCTGCCATGACTAATAAGGTAGCACAGGTGTATCTGAGTCACAGCACTCTTGGTTCAAATCCCACTCCATGGCCTGAACACAAAACTCAAAGCTCAACACAGAACTGAGGAAGCACTGCGCTGGCAGAGGTGCTATCTGTGCTTTTAAATAGAAGCCCTATCTTTTGGCTTGGGTGGATGTTAAAGATCCCTTTCATCTTTTGTTTTTAGAAGAGTGAGGGAGTTATCCTTGTTGTCCTGACCAATATTTCCCATCAATCAACTTTGCAAAAAAAATTGATGGTTAATATCACGTTGATGTTGTGGGGATTTGCTGCATGTAAATTAGCTGCTGACTTTCCTACATTAACAGTCGCTTCACTTCAAAATCTACTTTATTGGCTGCAAGTGCTTTGAGATGTCTAGTGGCCACGAAAACAACTTTAAAAAAATACAGGTCTTTCTTTATTTTCCCATTTACATCAATATTAATCTGGATATTTGCTTCTGCTGAAGGGAGGAATACTCCACAATCCAGCAATATGTTACAATTCATGTCACTGCTGCAATATGTTGCTTTTGCCTCTCATAGTTGTGGTAACAGATTGCCAACTTGACCCTGGTTAGAGGGGAAATTTCAGCTCATAGTCCACCACTCCCCAGTCTGGATGTTTACACTACATAACAATAAATAGCTAAGAATGGATTAAACTTTTGTACAAAATAACAGAAAATATCTAATACTTAACACATCATTGACAGGGATGCAACTGCATACCTCTTTCTGGATACTTTCAACCTGACAATTATTGTGGATATAGTCTATCAGAGAAGCTGAAATAATTTGCCAGAAAGCTGACCACTGAGCTTATGAATAAAGCATTGCCAATATTTTCTCAGCTAATTTTCTACAGCCTTATTCTCTGTTCAATTCTTTGTGCATTTAGTCTCAGTGTTTGAGTGGAAGTAATAAAGTAACTAATTCAAACCAGTTGTATTTCTGTATTGCAGAACACAGTTTAATACAGGGAACACATTCACTATGCTTATATCGTTCTGTCCCCCGGAATCCTTCAAAAAACATCAATTTGACCCCATGAGAGATTGCCATTATCTTTTTGAGGTCTGGGTGAGTTAGATGTGCGCATTTGATGATGAGTGATAAAATATACATTCCTGTTTGCAGAGGGACAACAATGTCAGTGATTTTGGAAGAAACCAGATCTTTTAGTGCTGTGTGGTCTATTTCATCCTCCTTATAAGATCATGGGCACTAAGAGTGGAGATAGGCTCTATATCCCATACCTCTCCTGTAACACTCAACAAAATAATGGGTATTCTAACTCAATTCTACCTTTCCGCTCTTTTCCCTCATGCCTAAAAATATACTGAACTCAATCTTGACTATAGTAAGCACCACAACCAGCTAGGGAAGAGAATTCCAAAGATTCATAAGCACCACTAGTGAAGAAGTTTCTCCTTATGTGAGTCCCAAATGGCTGACCTTTTATACTGAGATTATGACCCATAGGTCAACAATCCCCAGCCGGGTGAAAGTACCTTTTCAGCAATTAACAATTAACAATTTTCCATGTTTCAGTGAGGTGCCCTCTTATAGTGCTAAACTCCAAGGAGAAAGGCGCATTCCACTCAATCTATCAATCTCCAGATATGGCCTATATCATTGTGCAGTAAGTTCAATCTAGTATCATGTAGTTAAGTGATCTGTTTTAGCTAGTTCTGTGATGTGGTTTGAGTTCTGTATCATTTCCAGTTGTTTAGGTAAAGAGTGTGAAATGGGAAGTCAAAACTCAACCAGCTACTTAAATCGAACTTCAGTCAATTGTTTCATTGTGTAAAGTAAATTTTAGAAATTGACACCGCTGATGCAGGTAGTAGCTTGGCAATTATATAAGTTGACTCTGAGGAACTTGTCTGATACAGTGGTAGTGGCCCTACTTCTGAGCCAGATAGTCCAGGTTTGAGTCCCACCTGCTCCAGAGGTGTGTTATAACATCTCTGAACAGGTCAATTAGAAACATCTAAATAATTTGATTCACAACTACACTGTGAACTGACCTAGAAAAAGACTCAGTTGTCCCATACCCAAGATGATGACTCACCATTCGGACAACCAAGAAGAAACAACAATAAGAAATTTTAAAAATTACTCTCTTGTAGCATGTGACACAATTGATGACGATCTGGCAGAGGGTCTGGGTGAATATTGCAAGGTGAGGTCAATATTTTTTGAAGGGATTGATGGGGCAATGGAAGTATCTTTCAGCTCCATGAATGCAATTTGAATCCATCTCAGATCGATGGAGTAAATTAACAAGTGAGCAAGGAAAAGCTAGGAAACTGGGACCAGAAAATAACTCGACATTCCTGGTTCCAGAATTTTCAGACGTGATTGTGGTGTTAAGGAAAATAATGGCAGACGTGAGGAGGGTTATTACATGATTGGTTGTAACGATGTGTTTGGTTGGGGATGTGATTTCTGCTGTAAATGTAAATACATCATAAATACTTCATGATTCACAAAGGAAAGTTCGCTCTTTGTTGGGGCAGAGCTGAAATAGCATCTCACTTTTGCATCATCCCACTCATTGATATGCATTTTCCCATTTTTCCCAACTGCCGCAGAGAAATTAGGTGCTGCCAATTCCCAATGCGAAAGGCAGAGCAGTAAACCCAGTGACTCCAGTTCTTGACTTGCTCCTCTGGATCTCTGTCAGTCACCAACATCTCAGGGCATGCTCCACTGGTAGAAACCACACACAAGATCCGCCCCCCCCCCACCCGCCACATCCGTACCACTCACTCCACCCACCAGGACCTCCACATCCCTGTCTCACAATTTTGTCTGCCCCAACACATCTGGGGCAACTGTTGGGAATTGTGTGAGGCAGCAACAGAACACCAACACTTAACCAGGTACACAGCTGGGCTTTAAAGATGGCACTTGTGAGGTGCCAGCAGTGACCAGTATTTCCATGAGTGGGAAAATCCAAGCAGGGCACCATCGCAGCATTGAGCGTAGGTGATGAGGCAAGTTCAGGAATATAGCATGAGAGAATTCGTAAGACGTTGCAGAGAGAAACCCCCCACGAAACTCAGAAAATTTGACATTTAGTCAATTTCTGGTAAAATTTAGCCCAGTGAATTGTAACTGAGGATTCCAATGGGAAGTAGTTTGGCAAAAAGCACTTAGAGTAGTATGCTCCCAGATTCCAGTAAGTGGCTTGGAAGTTTTGAATATCTGGCTGGGAGGAGAATACTCCAAGGTGAGAGTTCAAAGGGAGAATCTTTCACTTAGACAATGAGTGCAGGCTTCCTTCTACATTAGGGATATGTGCAAGGGCTACAAAGGTTTTCCTAATCACAAACTGGACATTACTAGAGAAGGTGTGGCAGATCTTTTTGTGCAAAGTCCAATAACACACTATAAACCAGGAGCTGTTTTATTTGGAGAATTTATTGCAAGAGTTGCAACATAAGAGATACATACTTTTAATGATAATTAAGACAGTATTTATTTGAAGAGTCAGGTTATTCAGAAATAAATTAGAATAATGAATAGGGAAGATAAATCCCTAGACTGTCAGGTAAGACTCAATCTCTTGCTGAAAAGATTAACTTCTTGTTACATTGTCAAAAAAATAGAAAAATTACATGCAGCAATTGCAAAAGATCAATGTGATGGAAAAGATCTTTCTTATAAATAAAGTGGTTTGATAACTGTCTCTGTGGCATGGATGGGATTTACAAGCAGAAAAGCACTCTTGCAGGCAAAAGATCAATTGGATTGCTTAAAAATCAAATTCCAACATGTGTTCTAAATTTGTAACCTTTAAAATCACCTCGTTCTGCAGCCAGTAATGTTCAGCCTTTAATCCCCGAAGAAAGGTATTCTCTGAGATATTGCTTGGCGAGGAACCCTTTTTGTCCTGCATCACCGCTTCCTGCTAAAGCTTCATGCAGCAAAGAATAGATTAAAGCATACTCCAGATGCAGCAGACCATTATTTTAAATTACAGCTCCACAATAGCTGTACGGGAGAGCAGTCTGTACGCCCACATGTACCGCATCCTGTAAAGCTAATCATCTTCACCTCCACTGAAGCTCAGAATTTTCACCCATCTAAGCTGTCACTTTCACAGGCCAGGTGAATGTCATTTATATAAAGATTTCCAGATTGGAAGTTTCTCTGTCAGTGTGAAAATATGAAGATATACAAGTCTGAAAAATGTTACAAGTTCCAGGAAAAGCAAATGTATGACTTACTTGCTGAAAATATGTTTCAAAATGCAGCTCCCATTCATTCTCGTCTATTATATTCTGTTCTCACAGCAAGCACAGGATAGATTTCAGTAAACCTGTGGGCGCTAACGGACTCTACTCCATTCTGTGGTACAGCCAACCTGAACAACACCATTTCTGCACTTACCAACCCAGGGACATTTGAGCATTGGGCCTAATATACTTTTGGCTTGTAGCGTCACTAAGTCAAAAATGATCCTAGAATATTATTGTGCCTGAATTCTGTCTGACAATTACTAGTGTGTTGACAAGATGATGTCCCCTTTACACTGCATGTTGAAGTTGAAGCAGTTCTGGAATAGCTTGGTGTGTGGGACCTGGCCACTTTTGATTGCAGGAGAGAATCTACCCTTTGGGGACAAGAAGCAGAGGCACTTATAAGCTCCTGCCTGTGTTGAAGCTAGGTGCTGAGCTTGGTGTCAACTGAATGTGTCATGCTGGCAGCTGCAACAACTTAAATTGTTAGCAAATCCCCCAAAGAATTGCTTTCCACTTGCCATTTCAGCAGCAGTTCATTTATAATCATGAATTGATCAGCAATCATACAATCATAGAATGGTTACAGCACAGATGCAGGCTATTCAGCCCGTCATGGCTGTGCTGGCTCTCTGCAAGAGGAAATCAGTTAGTTTGACTCGCCTGCCCTTTCCCACGGGCCTACAGTTATTTTCTCTTCTGGCACTTATCCGATTCCCTGACACCAATGGGAACAGTTTCTCCTCCTCTCTACTTTGTCTAAACCTGTCATGATTTGATCAAATTTCCACCCAACCTTCACATCTCCGAGGAACAAAACCACAACTTCTCCAATATAAATGAAGTGACTCATCTATAAAACTGTTCTCATCAATCTGTTCTGCACTCTTTTTAAAACCTTCACATTTTTCCTAAAGTGTGATGCCCAGAATCAATCACAGTACTTTGACTGTGGCTGAAACATTGTTTTATGAAGGTTCCTTGCTTTTGTGTTACATTTATTAAAGACAATGATGCTTTGAACCTTTTAACCACTTCCTTAACCTGCTTTATAACCATCAATGATTTACGCACATATACCTGCAGGTTTCTCAATTCTTTATTATTGTTCTCCTCTTTAATATTGTTTCTCCTCAATCTTATAGCAAAATGGATCACCTCACACTTTTCTACTTGAATTTCCTCTGCTTCATGTGCACCTTTCCACCAGCCCACCTATGTCCTCTTGAAGTTAACCTCTTCACTTTTCACAAGATTTCCAAGTTTTGTGCTCTTTGACAATTTGTGAAATGTGCCGTGTGCACTCAATCATAGCTGATCGATACAGATCAACAAAAACAGTAGGCCCAGGCAACACCACTGTATACTTTCCTCCAATCTGAAAAATTGCCATTCAGTACAACGTTTGCTTTCCTGTCACCAGACAACTTTGATCATTGCTGCCAGTGTCATTAGTATTCTATGGGCTTCAAAATTGCCAGACAGCCCATTATCTGGTGTTTTAACAATCATTATTTGGAAGTCCAGGTCATGTCAACTACATAAAACACATTGAGCCTCTCTGTTCCTCAGCAAAAAAACTCAATTAGGTTTGTTAAATACAATTTATTTTTATCAGATCTATGAGAGTTTTCCTTAAATAATCCACAATTGTCCAAATGACTGTTAGCTTTGTTGTAGCTTACTGTTTCCCTGCCTCGATGTTCAATTAGTTGACCTGCAGTTGCTGGGTTTCTCTTTACAACCTTTCGTGAGCAAAGATATACCATTTGCTATTTTACAGCCTGCTGCACCTCCCCTGTATCTAGACAATTTGAAGGTCATGCTTAGTGCCTCTTCAATTTCTGCCCTTACTAACTGAACATCCTTGGATGAATCCCATTTGATCCTGCGCTGTGACATCTGTGACCTTCACACCAACATGACACCATAGTATTTCAGAGTCAGGCCTGCAGCCATAGAAATGCTCGTACTGTTCTCTTAACTTAGAATCTCCTAGCCTAGTTTCTCACTGCCACCCACCCATCCACTGGTACAGCCAAGACCCAATGGTGCAGTGAACTGGACTCCCAAAGAACCATCCCTCTCATCAGTTTTTAGAACTGAATACTGGGTGGGGAGCAAGATGCATTTAAGAGATTGTAGTCCACCTTGAACGTCTGGTAGTCACCCATTTCCTCTCTGTTTATCACTCGTTAGTGCTGGGGTGGCCATCTTTGAATTTCTCTTCTGTAATGTTGCTTGGCAGCGATGCATGCTATACTCAAACTCCAAAGCCCAGACCCTGATCCCCTCCAGCTGATCACATTTCCTACACATATACTTATCCAGAACATGGGAAGCGCACTGGAGTTTCCCTGTGGTGCAGGATGTACATTTCAAGGGACCGAGGTGTCCTACCATCCCTCTATTTGTTGGATTATTAACTAAATTAACAGAAATAAAAGTAAGACTAAAACAAAACATTTTCTGACTTCTCGTCAGTCAGCTCCTTGCATTGTGATGACTCAATTTTATGTATTTTACCTCTCTCCCTTTCTCTCTCACATCTTTACCTGAAAACAGATGCTAAAAATACCAAGCACACAGAAAGTGGTCTAAAGATAAAGTCTGTCTTCCTTCTGTGCTGATGCTAATACCACTCTGGTGCTACTTTTTTTGGATTTTTCCTGCTTTTGACTCATTCTGACTTCCTTACATCTATTTTTCAAACCTATGGTACTATTTTGAACCCCTGCTCTGCTCTCCCTGCTTAGCATCGTAAAGGAGCTTTATTCTTAAACTGATGTATGGGCTTCTCTTTCAAGATGTGGCTGATGTACAAGATAAAAGCTGAAACAATTGATATTGGCAGAGGAACAAGCATAAATTCAGAAATGTGCAGCAGTAATGAATGTTGGATGATAGCAATTATCTATAATAAAGCTGGACTTCAGATTGAGCAGTAAGACATGTTTTATGATGTTGTGAAATGTGCCATAGTTGTTTCACTCATATTGATTCTTCTCCATGCCATACATTAGTACCTATACTCAAGTAAAGGAACTGGAAACTAATCAGGGCCTGAGTCAAAGGCAGTGCATTTTAATTAGTCCGAGGTGACATATTTGAGATACCAGATTTTGCAATTCTCCACCAATAGCCTTCAGAAGATCATTCGGTGCAAGTTGGTTAAAGGAGGTGTAGTACAGTACCTGTTTATAACATCTCAATGATGCTGTTATAAAGGCGTGTTCTACTGCAGAGATGCTCCAGCCAAATACATCACATTAAAATTGTACCTTTTTAAGGTTTAACACTGCATATTTTCTCATGCTTGATAGCACTTCCACGAATAACTTCGATATTTGATTCCTCTATATCACAACTCTAAATGCCAAATGAAAATGAATCTTATTACAGTCAATTTGCGCTGTTGGTTTTGATTACCTGATTGTATTTGTGTGTGAATACACAAACTATTCTTAGAATAATTCAGACCTCTGCAGTCTAAATTTGTATGTGTGCACACTGTGGATCAAACTGCTTCTTTCCTGGAAGATGCTGGGAAGCAAATACCTAGTGAAATATAATGTAGTCTTCTGCAGTTGGAACATAAGAACATGGTAAATAGGATCTATTCACCCTTGCTGATACTTGCTCTGCTATTCAGTAAGATTATGACTGATTTTCTATGTCAACACCACTCTCCTGCCCTATCCCCATTTTCCTTGATAAATTTAAATCTGGCAATCTATCAATCTCTGTTTTGAACAGACTCAATGACTGAGAGTCCACAGCCCTCTGGGGGAGAGAATGCCAGGGACCTGCTATTGTCTGACTGAAGAAATTTCTTCCCCCAATACAAAATAGCATACTACTTAGTCTGAGATTGTGTCCCCTGGCTTTGGTCCTCCAATGCAAGGGAACGAAGCATGGGGCCCAGCCCTAATTATTGGAGCCTCAATACAATTAATGCATCTTTAATAATCAAATTCAAAAATGTAGTCATTATGTATAAAAAAAATCACAAAGACAAGTGGAATGTTGGCAGTTCTAACTAGAGGACTAGAGTATAATGGGAAGAAGTCTTTGCTTGAAATGTATGAAGCCCTGGTTAGAGCATATCTGGAGTTCTGGACACTGCATCATAGAAAATTGGCAGTGGAATGTGTGCAGTGCAGCTGATTAAATTATGGGGAAATATATAAATTAGGCTTGTATTCCTTGGAAGGAGGTGAAGGGGTAATTTAATTGCCGTTTTAGGATGTAATTGATGGGAAAGATAGTGAGAAATAGGCTCTGCTGGGGGAGGAACTTAGGACAAAGGGATATAATGTTAAAATCAGAGCTAAGCCATTCAGGAAGAAAATTAGGAAACATTGCTTCACCTTAACAATAGAGGAAGTGTGGAGCTTTCTCCCACAAAATGCAATATATACAGTTCAATTTATCATATTAAATTTTGGATGGACAGATTTTTATTCCTCTAGTAATTGTATAAATGATATGATACCATAGGAGGGGGACAAAGTTAGAATACAATCAGCTATAGTCACAGTGGAGGGGGTGAATGGTCTGTACTTATTCCTATAGCTTGCATTCAGGCCACCAATGAATCATAGAATCCTCACAGTGTGGAAACAGGCCCTTCAGCCCAACAGATCCTCAGATCATCCGACCCAGACCCATCCCCCTATAACCCACCTAATCTACACATCCCTGAACACTACGGGCAATTTAGCATGGCCAGTCTACCTATCCTGCACATCTTTGGACTGTGGGAGAAAATCCATGCAGACGCAGGGAGAATGTGCAAACATCACACAGTCGCCTGAGGGTAGAATCAAACTTCGGTCCCTGGCGTTGTGAAGCAGCAGTGCTAACCACTGAGCCACCGTGCCACCCCAATGCTCTTAGCATTTCTAAAGACCCCTACCACATACACTGGACAGAGAGCATATCTTGAGCTTTGTCACCTCATCATGCAATGCTGCAAACATTGAGGACAGTATTACCAGACAAATAACAATATCCTAAAGTTTTTGTGGCTTCTGCTGGTCTCCTGCTGTTGTGGCAATATTAATGCATGTCTTTGAGATATCTGTTGAACTTATGATTGCTGAAAAATGTCCCAACCTCTTCCCTATCTGAATATTTTAGATTTTCTTTCCTTAAATAACACACAGTAATAAAGTGTCTCGACAATTGTTTTTATTTGCTTCTGTAGTGACTAAGTGGGATGATTATTTCTCTGAGCTTTGTATTGAATGAATATGGCACCCTTGTTATATTCAAAGGGGACAGTCTTTTAAGTCTTAAATTGCTTTGCACTTTTCTTCAGACTATTTTGTAGAGAAAGATGTGGTAGACTTGCAGATCTTATTTAAAAATTACAACTGCAATCATGCACAGATATTGCATCAACGTCACACACTTCCTTCATTGTCATAACATTTTAAAACCACTACCGCTGCTGTTTATTTGTGCATATACTTTTCTGTACAATAATGTAGAATGTGGGTGAAGCAGCCTGTGTGTTGTGGTATTCTCTCATCTGTAATTGGCTGCATTATATTATCAGCAGTTCTGCTTTTTCTCAGTAGAAAAAGTTTTCTCAGTTTCCATTGTCAACGCTAAAACATAGCCAGTTGGAATGTTTTTTTCTCGCCATGACTAAAACTGTGAAGCTAACTCTTTTATGGTGATTTTTGCAAGAGTAAACCATGCTTCCCATTTTTTCCATTTTAAGATGCACTTCATCAAGAAACAAGGACAGTTATAAAAAGTACAGCCAGACCAATTTATGTGATTGCAATTTTGGATTTCAATCTGAGACCGCTTAATGATGTAGTTGGTATAATACTGAGAATTTGCTGCTTTAGTGCCTGCTGTGAATTAACATTTTAAAACTGGTACAAAAAGGCAAGTCAAAATTACATTTAATGAAGTATTGGAAGAATCATTTGGAAGAGGACGTATGGTATACTTGCCCTCTTAGCCAAGGCATTGTGTTTAAGAGCAGGGAGGTTATGCTGGAACAGTATAAAAAGTTGGTTAGGCCACAGGTAGAGTATTAGTTCTGGAATCCACATTGTAGAAGGAATGTGATTGAATGGGCGATGGTGCAGAAGATATTTACCAGGATGTTGCCTGGGTTAGAGAGTTTCAGTTATGAAGAGAGATTGGACAGCTTGAAGTTGTTTTTGAAGCAAGTCCATGGAAGCTGGTATTCTGTTTCCAAGTCACCCTTTATTTACACATGAACAGTCCTTGACTTTAGTACTGCCTCTTCAGAGTGTCAAAATCTCTTTTTATCTGTCAGCCAGGGCTTCCTGATTGGACCAGATTAACAGCCCAATCGGGGGATTCATATTCTATGAGGTCCAGCTGGCTTACCCCATTACAACCACTACAGTTTTCCTTATGGCAGAGAAGATTGAGAGGGGACATAATTAAGATGTATAAAATTATGAGGGGCATACTTAAGGTAGACAAGAAGAAACTTTTGGTGGAGGGATCAATGACTGGGGACATAGATTTGAGGTAAAGAATGGGAGGTTTACACAGGAGATGTGAGGAAAATGATTTTCACCCAGTAGATGATGAGAATCTGGAAGAGTGATAGGGGCAGTAACCCTCATAACATTTAAGAAGTATTTAGATGTGCACTTGGGATGCCAAGATAGACAAGGCCTGGCCAAGTGCTGGAAACTGGGATTACAATAGTTATAGAGTCACAGAACTATACAGCACGGAAACAGGCCCTTTCATCCAACCAGTCCATGCCTACCACAATCCCAAACATAACTAGTTGGGTATTGTTTTTGACCAGCACAGACGTGATGGGCTAAAGGGCCTTTTTCTGCGCTGCAGCTCTGTATGACTAATCACCCTGAAATAAATTTTATCTGCAGTTATAGGATCAATCTTCATCTCTCTAGGTTTAATTTTTAACCACTTCCCTTATCCCCATCACTGTCTTTGGCTTTCTAAAGTTAACACCTGTACAAGATGGAGCTTGAACATCAGCAAGTTCTGAACAATCAAGTGTTGATGAAATTTGTGCCCTTGGCACCGATGCATCTCCATCCTTTATTATATGCTTAATCCAAACAAGGCTGTGTTCAGTTTTGACATCTTGGGTGATTCCCACTTAAGCTTCAGGATACATAATCATTACATTTTTAAGACTATTAATGTTACCTGACTCCATTCTTACTCCACCCATCAGAAAAAAAACATTTATCCATCCCATTGTCAGGTCTGGATGATTTCACTAATACGTTCCCAGCCTGCCTATTGATCTTCATCTGACTTGTTCAAAAATCCACTGTGTGAATCCTCCTGAATGCCCAAACCCACTGATCTATATGGCTTTCTCAATCCTAAAATATCTCAAAGTCTTTACGATACACAAGCCTCTTAAAGGCCTTACATCCCGTGCCCTCTAGTCTTTTGATTTTGGCTGTCAACACATCTTTTGATCCCCTCCATCCCATGTCGCCAAAGAGGAAAGATCCTTCATCACCTCTGCTCTATTTGCATTTCTAGATTCCTTTGTCTCATTATTGCCCTCCAACTGTAGCAATTTCTGTAAATCAGCCCCTTTGAAAATCATTAGGTCTTACAAGGTTCTTCTTATACGGGACATTTTTATGTTAAATGCCAATGCAATTGCAAGTTCTTTTATGCAAACTACTGAGGCTGAATGTGCAACTAATAAGTATTTTCTTTTGAATCCTTCATATTTATTTTGTCAAGTGCAGGAAGCATAATCTCTCTCACAGTATGCTATCCTTGTATCCCATGAGCTCCATATGCTTCTCCTATGTGTGGCTACAGTTGGTTGAATCAAGATGATGGATAATTCATTGCCACTGATTGGAAACATTATTTGAAGGATGTGAAAGCCTTCTGCTACCTCAGTGGGAAAGCGAGTAGCTCCAATAATATGTCAGTAAGTGTTGGCATTCCTGCAGAAATTGGGCCTAATGTAGTTTGTGGAACCCAAAGATGGTCATGTAAAGGTCAGAGGGCAATCTGAAAAACAGTCTGAAACTAGAAAGCTTACACATTGAAAATAGTCTCCATTGACACCGGAACCTAAGAGATTAGAATAGAGTCCCCTTTCTTTATTTGTATTACTTTAGCTCTCCGATTGCAGCAGTAATTTGTACATTTTTATTCTCTCGTGGGTTTTGGACTAGCATCTATTGACTGTTACTAATAGCATTTGAGAAAGCGGTGGTGAGCCACATGCCTGAACTGCTGCAGTCCATTTGCTGTATATACACCCACAGTGCTGTCAGGAAGGGAGTTCCAGAATTTTCACCCATCAACCAGGAAAGGGCAGCGATATATTTCCAAACCAGGTTGGTGGGTGACTTAAGGGGAGTTTGCAGTGGTGCTCCATTGGGCCTGTTGCACTTGTAAATTCTAGAGGTCATGGGTTTGGAAGTTGCATTTTGCAGGATGTTTGAGTTGGTGCAGTGCATCTAATATACACAGTGCGCACTGCAGCCACAGTGTACTGATGGTGGAGGCAATGCGTGTTTAAGATAGTGATTGGGGCTCTGTGTACTAGATGGTCTTGAGCTTTTTAGGTACTGCTGGAGCTGCAGTCATCCAGGCAATTAGAAAATATCTCATCACATTGCTGAATTGTGCCTTGCAGACAGTGCAAGCTTTAGGGAATCAGGAAATGAGATGCTCGTGCAGAATTCCCAGTCTCTGAACTGCTCTTGTTGCTATGGCATTTATGTGACTGGTCCAGCTAAATGTCTGATCAGTGGTGACTACTGAGAGGGTTGATTTTAGGAGATAGTGATGCTAATGCTGGTAATGCCAAGGAATGATGGCTAGAATTTGTCCTTTTCCAGATGGCCGTTGCCTGGGCCGTGTCTGCTGAGAAAGTTACTTGGTAGTTGTCAATCCAAGCCTAGATTGTTAAGGTCTTGCTATTTGCAGGTTGCACTAATTCACTGTAAAATTGGAAGGAATTTTAATGTGGCTTGCAGCGTATGCGGACCTTTTCAGAGTGAAAGATGTACCAGTCTTGTACACGCTGCTGTGCGAAAGGTTGTGAGTTTCTAATCCCTGCTTTATCCTTTTTGTACAATGAAATTTCCACTGAATGCAATGCAAAAGGGTATGGTTCACACTGGACTCATCTGTCGCATTGGTCTGCAACTCCTCTGAACAGTAATAATAGATTTGATGAGTCCTGTAAGTATTTCTAATAAAGTATAGCTGAAATTTTCCAACAGAATCCAGACAGTTTGGCCCATTTTAAAGGGCGAGTTGCAGTTTTTATTCATTTGCAGGATTCCTATTTTCAAATTTCCTGAGATTTACTCAGTACTGAAATCTGGAAGTAACTTTCCATAAGTACCTGTGCAGTATCAGAAGAATTAGAAAATAAAACTCCTGTGAACCAAATCCTCATGTTTTTCTTGATTAGTTTTAAAGTTGCTCCGAGGAACTGGTCACTGCTAATGAAGCTTATTTACTGCCTACGTTGCTCATAATTCATATTGTCCTTGTGAGGGACATGGTTCCTGTGGGAAATTCGAGGAGTGGAAGTACGTGTCCAAGTTTCTCGTCTAAGTGTGGATAGTGCTTGTAGAAGACCTCCAAGGTGATAGTTTTGCCGCTATTGTTAAAGACAGGAGATGCTATTAAATTGAGCTCAGCGTGTTAGTACAATACATCCTCTAGGTAGAACACACTGCAGCTACAGAATCAACTGATGGATTCTGAGGCCAGTGATGAATATACCATGAAGCTGGCTACTCTGTTGTCAATGGTTTTGAGCTTTCAAATGTCATTGCAGCTACAAGTGGAAACACTAGATCAACTAGTCTTTACATTCATAGTTTTGTTTTCATTGCTTGTTTTTGCTTGGCACCATACAATGTACCTGTTTCTTTATTAAACAGGTTGACTTCAATCTAGATGCCCTTTTGAAGACTCAAGTGGCCAAGGGCTGGTTTAGATTGATGCCTTTTGAAAAAAATGAAGACGATGCAGGGTAAGTAGTTCCTGTTGATTCAAGGCTCTGGATTTCTGCTGTCACATGTAAATTATTACATTTTAGCCATAAGGCACGTATACCATTGTAACCTAGTCATGGAGCTAATAAGCACAACATGTACCTGGCTGGTAACAGGTGAATTTCAAAATGCAGTCCGCAATATTATTGTGTGAACACATCTAGAGTTATTGTCAAAAAGTGACTGATCCATGTTGGATCAAATAGGATTCAACTGTATCTATGAACTAAACGAATTTGATCCAATAAGTCTACCTCTTTTTGGTTAATCCCAATCTCAAATTCCATGCCTTGCATCAAATCCACCTGTTTCTTTCTTAATTGGTAGGGTCCCTCATTTATTGATTTTTAAAAGTCCATTCATAAGGTGTGGGCATTGTCGATTAGGACAGTATTATTGCTAATCCCTAGTTCCCATAAAGAAGATAGTATCGAGCTGCTTTCTTGAACCACTGCATTCAGTGGGGTGTTGTTTGGCACACTACTGTTATGAAGTTAGCTCCAGGGTTTTGACCCTGTGACCATGAATGAACAGCAAAACATTTCCAATTGAGGATGGTACGTGACTTGGAAAGAATCTTGTTGATGTTGGTGGTCCCATGCGTGCCAAGGCTATTCCTTTAAAAGTACCAGATAGCTCTGCTTTGATTTCTTCTGTAATTTTGGTGATAATTGAGAGTAGATTGATAGGACTTTGGTTAGACCACACTTAGAATATTGCATTCAGTTCTGGTTGCCACATTACAGGAAGGATGTGGAGGCTTTAGAGAGAGTACAGAAGAGGTTTACCAGGATGCTGCCTGGATTAGAGGGTATGTGCTATAAGGAGAGGCTAGAAAAACCCGGGTTGTTTTCTCTAGAGTGGTGGAGGCTGAGGGGAGACTTGATAGAAGTCTATAAAATGATGAGATGCATAGATAGGGTTGACGGTCAGAATCTTTTTCCCAGAGTTGAAATATCAAAAACTAGAGGGCATGCATTTAAGCTGTGGTGGAGGAAGTTCAAAGGAGATGTGAGGGACAAGTTTTTTACACAGAGACTGGAATGTGCTGCCAGAGGTGGTGGTGGAGGCAGATACGAAATGTGCACTTAAGGGACTTTTAGATAAGCACATGCAACGAATGGAGGGATATGGATCAAGGACAAGCAGAAGGGATTAGTATCATTTGGCGTCACGTTCCGCACAACATTGTGGACCGAGGGGCCCATTCCTGCACTATACTGCTCTATGTTTTAGGGTGGTAATTGGCAAGGTTGGACTTATCCTACTTTTGGAAACATGGCATATTTGGGAAATTTTCAACATTGTCTGATAGATGTCAGTGTTGTAGATGTGCTATGAACAACTTGGCTTAGGGTATGGCTAGTTCTGAAATACAATTCTTAAATGGTATTGCCAGAATGTTGTCAGGGCCCATTGCTTTTTTTATTCTTTATTCATTTACGGGATAAGGGCGTCGCTGGCTAGGCAGCATTTATTGACCATCCCTAATTTCCTGGAGTGCAGCTGAGAGCCAATGACATTGCTGTGGGTCTGGAGTCACATGTAGGCCAGACCATGTAATGATGGCAGATTTCCTTCCCGAAAGGACATCAGTGAACCAGATGGGTTTTTCCAACAATCAACAATGGATTCACAATCATCATTAGATTCTTAATTCCAGATATCTATTGAATTCAAATTCCATCATGGACGGGATTCAAACCCTGGCCCCAGAATGTTATCTGGTTCTCTGGATTAACAGTCCGGCAATAATACCACTGGACCATCACCTCCCCTGCAGTTTCCAGGGTCTTTAGTCATTTCCTGATATCGTATGGAGTGAACCGAATGGGCTGAAGACTGGCATCTGTGAAGCAGGATTTTCTTATAACAGACCCAAGATTATTAGGCCATAAGATATAGGAGCAGAAGTAGGTCATTCAGCCCATCGAGTCTGTACCACCATGATATATTTCCCAACCCCATTCTCCTGCCATCTCCCTGTAACCCTTGATCCCCTTACTAATTGAGAACCTATCTATCTCTGTCTTAAATGCACTCAATGTCTTGGCAACCATAGCCTTCTTAACAATGAGTTCCACAGATTCACCATCCTCTGGATGAACAAATTCCTCCTCGTCTCAGATGGATCAAATACCTGGCATACCTCATTGAAGATGGATGCAAATGCTTCAGCTTTGTCTTTTTTGCACAGATGAGCTAGGCTCCTTCATTATTGAGGACGGGATATTTGTGGAACTCCCTCCCCCAGTGAATTGTTTAATTGTCCACTATTATGCACATTTAGACATGGCAGGACTGAAGAGCTTAGTTTGTTGAACCGATTTATTCTGTTTGATTTCCAGATGCCTATTACCATGGGCATAAGATCATCCAGCCTACTTAACACGATACTAGATTTAACTCTAATTCTTCACAATTTTCCCAAATGTTTGAATCCTTCAAATTGTGAACAATTTCAACCACTTTTTAATCGGCAGAGAAATTGAGCAATGCAGTCCCCTTACCATCAGGTGTGACTGGTGAGCAATGCATTCTGTTGGGAACATATTCTTGTAAAACCATATCTCAAGTGTCCAATTTGACTTTCACAGTGCCTTTTGCACTCAATACCCCAGAAAAGGTCTAAATAGTATTACTCAGAATAACACCATCAGCTCATCATCACCTTTGCTTTCCATTTAAACTCTGTCCCTCTGCTAATCAAACCTATTGTCTGCTCGTCTTTCATTCGATTGGACAGGTTTTTTTTCACAATTGTCCATAGGGCTGCTATTCTCCTAACAAAGATAGGATAATTCTGCAAAGCTGAATCCATTCCCTTTTCATTTAACCAAATGTCTGAAATGATACCAAGGTTGTTCTCTTTGGAGCAAAAGAGGTTTTGCAGCAATCTATTAGAGTTGTACAAGAGCATGACAGATTTAGTTCAGAGAGACAAAGGAAGGCTGTTCCCATTAGCTGATGGCACAAGGACTGGGAGACCTGGGTTTTGAGCAAGAACTGTTGAGCAAGGGATGTGAGGAAGAAATTTTTTTACTCAGTTGGTGGTAACAATCTAGAACTCGGGTGGTGGCAGGATGGATGAACATTGAGTTCAAAAAGAAATTAGACGGGCCCTTGAGAGAACTAAACTTGCAAAACTGAAGATAGACTGAGGCAATGGGATTGATTGCTCTATAAAGAACCACGATGGGGGTCTAGGAGCTGAATGGCCTCCTTTCATACTGTCATGACTCTTTGACCAATTGACCAAGTGGTTTAAAAACATATCACGTGCCTTTCGTCTGAGGTTTTATTGTCTAGGTTGATTTGGGTCCCTGCTGGAGTAATTTTTGGTTGGGATACCCTGTAAAGGTTCAGGGAAATAGTATGAATGAAATTTATGATCACAAAGACATTCAGAACCCAACTGATTTAAACAAGAAATGTGATTCTGTATCCTAGCCAAGCTGATGGGAAGTGCCTCCAATGAGGAACGCATGTTGAAATATGGATGCAGGCAATGCATTACTTTCCAATCATTACTTTAAATAATCATGGCCAGTTTTCTAATATTTTCAGTCACCGGGTGAGGTTGTCTATAAAATCCCAAAATTTACTCTGTGGAACCACATTTTTGTTTTTGACTGAGATACATTAAAAGTGCCATTTTAATAGAAACTTAGGAAGATGAATAGGCCATTCAATCTCTTGAGTCTGTTCTGTTACAGGAATGGAGGTGATGAGCCACTCCTCCATTAATCTATCTTTGATCCACATCCCTTGATGAATACCGTAATACTCTACATAATTTCAATTGACCTGGATTTCACAACTTAATGGAAGTGAATTCCAGATTACTTCCTGATTATGCTTTTCTGTTTGGGATTTCCCCATCGAGTTTTATTAATTGCTTTAAATACCTTGGTTGGATTGTCTGTCTGCCTTTTAAATTCAAGGTGATACTAACTATGTTTGTGCAGCAAGGCCTGATAATTTAATCCTTAATTAAGCTCCCATGTCGTTCTGGAAAATCTGATCATTACCTTTTAATACAATTGAACATTGGGCTCTAGGTAAGGCCTGATCAAATCTCTGTACATCTGAACCATAACCTCACTACTCCTGTTTTCTAAGCCTTATGAAGTAAAGGTCAACATTCTATTTGAATTCTAAATCACTTTTAGACTGAAATGTGCACCAATTAAGATCTGGTAGGTTTGTTCATTCTGACATTTAATTAATCTTAATTAAAAACAGAGAATACATTAGAAACTCAGCAGTTTGGCAGCATCTGTGGAGAGAGAAGCAAAGTTAGTGTTTTGAGTGCTACTCTTCTTCAGAAAGTCATATCAGACTCAAACCATTCGCTCTGTTTCTCTCTGCACAGATGGTGCCAGAACTGTTCATAGATTCATGCAACACCGAGAAAGCACTTCAGCCCATTGAGTCTGCATTGACATAACTACCACTAAAAGTGAGCTAATCTCAATTTCTTGCACTTGTCCCCATATCCTTGAGTATTATGATATTTGAAGTACTCATCCAAATATTTTTAAAGGTTGTAAGGTTCCCAGCCTCTGCTACCTTGCCAGGCAGTGTACTCCAGATTCCCACCACCCGCTGAGTGAAAATGTTTTTCCCCAAATACCCGCTGAATTTCCTGCCCCTTATCCTTAAACTATATCCTTTCATGATTCATCCCTCAACCAAAGGGAACAGCTGCTCTCCATTCACCCTGTCCATACCCCGATAATCCTTTACGCCTCAGTCATGATCCCCTGAGACTTTTCTGCTTTTCTGCACTGTTCTTAAAAATTGGAACCACATTAGCAATCCTCCAGTCCCCGGCACTCCCCTGTGGCCAGAGTGAAATTAAAGCTGTTGGGATTCTCCAGCATATTTTGTTTTTATCGCAGATTTTCAGCATCTGCGGTAGTTTGCTTTGATATGTATTTGAAAATATTTGTTAAATTATGGTTTCCACCTATGGTGAAAATGAGCACAGGCACCTCGTCCAGAACATTAAGTTTATGTTGGATTCCTGCACCCTCCCACCTACCAAAAATTCGAAATAGATAATGACCCTAAAATATGGTCTCATCATGGTAAATAATGCAGCGAAACTAAATACTCTTAAAACAGACTTCCACAAATACATTAGCAGTAGCGAATATTGTATCAACAAGGAGACCAAAGCCAGATTTCTCCCTGCACATCTCTGTAGCTACAGTCTCTTAGACCAGCTCTTGAAATTCTGTAATACTTTGCCAGAGATTTATTGCACAGCACAGACTTGGTCTGAATATTAGGATCTTCTGGGTCCGTCTGGCTGCATTTATCAACTTGAATCATTGCAGAAATTTATCTGTATTTCACAAGTAATTCCAATAATTAATTTTAGAACAAACAAAATTTTGAGTTCCTTCTTATTAGACAGAAGACATTCAGATCTTTTCCTTTAGATCTTGGTCCATCAATAAATTAATCTCCATAGTTTAATAGAAGTGTATAAGAGAATACAAATTTTATCAGAACCACCACAAGCATGAATTCAACACTGACGAACAACACGATTGTAGCTCTCATGTTTATGATGGATAGAACTGGTACAACTGGTAGACGGCTGAATAGCAATCTAGTCCTTTACTGCCATTGACTTTCAGGGTAAAGGCTTTTCCATTGCTATTCTTAAAAAAAAACTCTAAATTCAAGAATAAACGCCATGGTTCTGGTTTTCACAAAGAATGGAGGTATATCTTGGGGCAGTATATCAGAAGGAATTTGAGCACTTGGAATGAAACATAAGCCAAACTTGGAAGTGTTGCCAAACAAAATTAATTGGGGTGAAATTATTGCTTTTATTCTCCCAGTAGTTATGACTTTGATGATAAAGTTTGAATGAAGAAGCTCTTCTTAGTTTCACTGAAGGCTACATTCCTCAGAACATTGAATGGATAAAAAAAATTGGGAAGACACAATAAGGTTTAGGTCCTGATCACTGATCCAAAGTGTTTACATTCATAGTAGCATGTATTCATGAAGTCGATATGTTGAATGATATGTGAGTACACAAAGTATTGTCAGCTTGTCAGAATAATTAGAAAGGAGATACAAAGCTATATTGCATAAGGTTACATAAGTTTAAATATGTTTGCCTCATACAATATATAGCGCAGAAACAGACATTCAAATCTCTTTTTTGTCCCTGTTAGTCTTCTCTGCATCCTCTCTAATGCTTCTGTCCATTTTAAAATATGACACTTAGTGCCGTGCAGACTGTGTTCTAACCAAGGGTTGATACAAGATTAGTATAATTTATCTATTTTGCAGTTCTATTTATCTCTCCAGAAATAAATCTGAGAACTTTGATGCATTTTTAATAGTGTTGCCAACACAGTAGCATAAATTTTAGTGATTGTACCAATCTAAATTTGCACCTTCCAAATGATAAATGGCCTATCTATTCTTTCCACAAAGTGTATGACCTCACATTTATCTATGTTAAACTTTATTTGCCAATTATCTGCTCATTCTGACAATTACGTCATGCTGTAGTTTGTTGCAGACTGCTTCAGTATTGACTATCCTTCAAATGCAACTTAGAAATCATATCTGTAAAAGTTCAAATTGTCAATGAAATGGAGAACAAAACTGGTCCCAGCCCCAGTCCTTATAAAACACCACTTCCATCTTCTGACATTCCGAATAACTACCCTTTACTTCCACTTCCACTTTCTGCCTTGAAGCCAGCTCGCAATCCATTCTGCAAATTGTCTCCTAACTCTACATTCTGTGGCCTTATTCAACTGTTTGTTTTTTTAAATCACCATATTGAACCTATTGAAAGTCCTACTTTTGCTACTTTCTTTGTTGTGTCTTAGTACATTCAATAAGATTGGTCAAGTAAGATTTTTCCTTTAGTCTTTTTTAAATCTTTCTTACAGTGACTACACTTCAAATGTACTTCAGTGACTGCAAAGTATTTTGAGACAAGGTGCTGGTGAGACCATGTCTTGAGTACTGTGAACAGTTTTGGCCCCCTTAATTAAGGAAAGATGGCATTTTACTTGAGACATTTTAGAGAAGCTTCATTTGGATGATCCTGGTATGGAGGGATTGTGTTATGAGCAAAAGCTAAACAGGTTGGGACTCTACACACTGGAGTTTAGTTGAATGAGGGGTGATCTTATTGAAACATATAACATTTTTAAGGAGCATGACAGGGTAAGTATTGAGAGGATGTTTTGCATCATCATAGAGCCTAGGACAGAGGGCATGGTCACAGGATAAAGGGGTGCCAATTTAAGAGGAGGAATTTCTTCTCTCAGGGTTGAGGGTCTTTGGAACTCCTTGCAACAGAGAGCTATAGGAGCACAGTATGTCTGTGCATATATAAGGCTGAGATAGATAGATTTTTGATTCGTGAGGGAATCAAGGGTTATGGGGAGAATACACAAAGAATGTTGGATGGGGCGTGATCGTGTTGAATGGCGGAGCTGATGAGCTTGTGGTCTTATGGAGATGTCTGGTGCCTGTGTAAAGCACTTTTGAAATCCATGCTGACTATTCATTTTTTTTTATTTCTGGAAGTTCTTATCTTCTCTCATTTAGTAGGCATTTCATTACTTTTCTTACCAGTTAAGATAAGTTAATAGGTTAACAACTTGCTGGATGTGCCCTATCTCTCTTCCTAAATACAAATATAATGTTAGTATCCTCCAGTCATCTGGCTGTAAGCTTTTCTTGAATAAATTATTAAACATATGTAGGAGGGTCTCTGCTATTGCTTTCCTTGATCCTTTTAAAATGTGTAGATGCAATCCATTCAAACTGGGGTATTATCTTCTTTTAATTTCATTATTTTCTTTAATGCTTCCACATCTTTAAATCTAAATGTACTTATCTCATTATTTATCTTATCATTTAATGTTATGTTGACCTGTTATCTCTCTGGTGACAACTGAAGCAAAATAATTAATTAATATTTCTGTTTACTTTTAATTGCAGTGTTTTAATCACGACTTATCCATCAATAGTCCTGCTGTCATCTCCATTTTCACCTTTTACTGCTGTGTCTGCAAAATATTTTATCAGTTTGTTCTGTGTTCCCTGAGAACTTAATTACATAGCTCCTCTTTCCATTCCTTTACATTTTATCAATCTGTTGGTATTCTCTTATTTTCTTCCACTGTTGTCTGTCTACGTAATGTATGCTTCTGACTCTCCATTGTCATCTATATCTTTATTCACCAATGGAGTTTCATTAGTTTTAACTTCTTCTTTCCTTTTATCGCAGTATATTTTTCCTGCACTGTTATTGGAAACAGCTTTGACTCTTGCCCATTGTTGTTCTACTTTGCAGATACTGTTGCCGATTTTGTTTTCACAAGTTCTATTCTCAGCTGATTAAAATCAGTTTCTGTCCAATGTGCTTGCATTTTCAATGTCATCCTAATGTGTGTTGTATTGTGGTCACCATTGTCTAGATGCTCAATATCAGTACTTAAAAAAACATAATGCAGAACATTGTGTATAAATCCTGAACAATTTCACAGGAAAGTCCTACTGAAATCAGTGATTTTTGTTTTCCAACTCCAGATGGAGACTGCCAGTATCAATGTGATATTATCTATATTTTCACAGTGGTAAATTGGGAGCATTGCGATTAAAAGTCAGGTTAGCAGAGGACCGGATATTACCATCGATGTACTATCAGCCACTGATCGACCTCTTGGTGGAACCTGTGATCTCTCCTGCCAAAGTGAGTATCTGATGCTCTATCCTGTTAACACATTTAAATGGATGTGAAAAAACTAAGCAGTTTCCAACCAGTGCTGGTGTGCCAGACTTTATCAAGTTTCAATTCAAATGGTTCATCTGAAGTCAGTTAAATAAACGTATTGAAAGTTTGTGTGACCATGATGCTGCTGGGTTAACATCTTTGAAAACCAGTTCTTATTCCTCCAAACACAGCTCCTCAATGCTGGTGGCAAATAACAACACTTCCCTGCATCAGAGATAGTCAGAACTGCCGATGCTGGAGTCAGAGATAACACAGTGTGGTGCTGGAGGAACACAGCAGGCCAGGCAGTATCAGAGGAGCAGGAAAGCTGACGTTTCGGTTCTGGACGCTTCTTCAGAAATGGGGGAGGGGGAAGGGAGCTCTGAAATAAATGGAGAAGTGGGTGTGGCTTGGGAAAGTAGGTGGGATGGTGATAGGAGTGCAGGTAGGTAGTGGTGGGGACTGGTCAGTGAGGTGAGAGGAGCGGATAGGTGGGAGAGAAGATGGACAGGTTGTGTCAGGTCAAGGACGCAGGGATGTCAGGGAGGGTTGGTCATGGGATGAGGCTGGGGGGTGGGGAGATTTTGAAACTGGTAAAATCCGCACTTAGGCCATTGGGCTGTAGGCTCCCAAGGCGGAATATGAGACGCTTGTCCTCCAGTTTCCGGGTGGCGTCATTGTGACACTGGAGGAGGCCCAGGATGGACATGTCGTCCAGGGAGTGAGAGGGGGAGTTGAAATGGTTCGCGACTGGGAGTTGTTGTCGCTTATCGCGAACCGAGCGCAGGTGCTTTACAAAGCAGTCTCTGAGCCTCCGCTTGGTCTCACCGATGTAGAGGAGGCCACATCAGGAACTGGATGCTATAGACCACATTAGTGGATGTGCAGATGAACATCTGTCTGATGTGGAAGGTTTTTTTGGTTCTTTGAATGGGGGTGAGAGGGGAGGTGTAGGGGCAGGTGTAGCACTTCCTGCTGTGGCAGGGAAAGGTGCCAGGGGTGGTGGCGTTAGTGGGGAATGTGGAGTGGACGAGGGAGTTGCAGAGAGAGCGGTCCCTACGGAAGGCAGATAGGGGTGGGGAGAGAAATATATCCTTGGTTGTGGGGTCAGATTGCAGGTGGCAGAAGTGGTGGAGAATGATATGTTGAATCCGGAGGTTAGTGGGGTGATACGTGAGGACAAGGGGGATTCTGTCTTTGTTTTTGTTGCGGGGAGGGGATGTGAGGGCAGAGGTGCGGGAAATGCAAGAGATGCGGTCGCGAGCATTTTCGACCACTGAAGGAGGGAAGTTGCAGTCCTTGGGAGCAGACATGGCAGAAGTGGAGGAATTGGGAGTAGGGGATCGCATTCTTTCAGCAAGATGGGTTAGAGGATGTGTAGTCTAGGTAGCTGTGGGAGTCAGTGGGTTTGAAATAGATATCAGTTTTGAGGTGGTCACCAGAGATGGAGACAGAGAGGTCCAGGAAGGAGAGAGAGGTATCAGAGATGGTCCAGGTGAACTTTTGGTTGGGGGGAATGGTGTTAGTAAAGTGGATGAACTGTTCAATCTCCTCGTGGGAGCAGGAGGCAGTGCCGATACAGTCATCGATGTAGAGGAGGAAGAGGTGGGGGATGGGGCCAGTGTAGCTTCGGAAGACGGATTGTTCCACGTATCCTACAAAGAGGCAGGCATAACTTGGGCACAAGCGTGTTCCCGTGACCACCCCCTTAGTCTGTAGGGAGAGGGAGGAGTTGAAGGAGAAGTTGTTAAGGGTGAGGACGAGTTTGGTTAAGTGGATGAGGGTGTCGGTGGAGGGGGACTAATTGGGCCTGTGGGAGAGGAAGAAGCGGAGGGCTTTTAGGCCGTCTGCTTGGGGAATGCAAGTGGATAGGGTTTGGATGACCCTGCATCAGTTGTGTTGAATTTATTTTGCATGACATATATCATGGACAGAGAGTACAGCATGACTGTTAATTGTATGTTGCGTCTGATAATCTTGTTGAATTTTTTTGAGGATGTCAAGGGAGTGCCTATGAATGTTCCATTTTATGGACTTCTGGAAGGCATTTGGCATGGTTCCATGAAGCACATCATGAGTAAAAAATGAGAATGCCCTGAAATAGAGATATTCTCATTTTTGACTTTGGATTGTGATTAGGTGGCAGACCGGAAACGGAGTGGGGATAAAGAATATATACTCAGGTTGGTGGGATGTGAGAAATGGTGTCCTGCAGTCTCAACTTTGCACCATTTTAAATAATTAATCGGATGTAAATATGAATAATTGCATACGGGATAAATTAATGATGGTGCAAATAGTAACAGAATGACCTCCATCGATGTGTTTATGATTCTTTGATTCTAAGGAAATGGGCAAACCCTAAGAAGTTCAAGGTGGTGCAGTATGAGTTATTCCATTAGAAAGAATGAAAATGCTGTCAGATCAGCAGTTCAGAAACAAAATGGAGTAGAATTTCTGCAGCTACAACCAGACATTTGGGGGCTACTCCATGAGACTGTGATTCTAGTGGATTTAGTAGACCAAAGAAGAGAGTCCAATGTCATGACTCAAAGCCCATGGCAGAACAATCTCCCTTGACCTGCCTCATATCCCAGATATTTCATAATCCGCTACATGTAACAGGTTTATACTCCCAAAGCCTGGAGTTGCTCAACTTGTTGTTTGGATCAGAAGGCCCAAGATTGACCTAAAGTGATAAAAACTGCAACTGATACTAGTCTTGATTCTGCTCAGAGCAGAGTCTGAGAGGTCAACAGCGTGAACAGGTGGACCTGGGTTTGGATCAGGTGAGTTGTTTGAAGTCTTCATTTACTGATTCAAAAACACCCCCATCTCATTCATTTACATCTTTAATTGAGGCCTGAAGGTGCTCAGGTCACCAATTTCTCTATGGAGGTAGTTTAAAAATGGTAATCAGGCTGTGACCTCATTGCCATTCAATTTTTCAACTTTCACTATGGTTGGCCGAGTTCTCATTGGAAACCTGGTAGTTTCATTGAGATGAGAAATTGACAGATTCAGGATGAGAGAGTCTATCCTCCTGGGACCAAGGATCTCCCAGAGAAGCCTCTGTGATGCATTGACTGACCACCCACCTTCATTCCAATGCCCCTCACCTCACCACAGGATTCTGACTTCCCAGGTGCCTCCAGCAACGGCTTCCAAACTGAGCTTCCAACAAGCGATTGGCTGCCCATCTGGACTGACCCACCCCACCCCCTTTGCAGATTTAACCAATCCTGCAATTTTCCTCAATGGCCTCCCTTGCCTCACTAGAAGCCAAGCACGCACTGTTCGGCCCTACTGCACCAGGGAGTCAATTATGTAAAGTGTAGAGTAGAGCACATCAGAAACTATGAACATGGTAGACAGGGAATGTACACATAACTAATTATCTTCCCTTCCATTTTACTTGTTCTTTGTTGCACTTCTGTCAAAATGATTTCCACAGATATTTCTCACGTGGAATATTCTGCGGGGTGTAGCAGATGGCTGGAGGAATACTCATAGGGTTTTGGATGACTGCATATATGACTGGATTCTGAGCATGTGCTGGGCACTTGGGCAAAGATCCAAACTTTTATGATTTCTAACGTACATAAGTGATGAATACATTTGGAACATGCTGTTTCTTTTGTGAGTTTTATTGGCATGTTCCCTTGCACTCAGTTATTCTATGAGGAAAGCAGCTTTTGATGTTGACCACATTGACAGACCAAATCCAGTCGGCGCGGAACTTATTCCATTTGGAGAAAGGAGTCTAATTGGAGTATGGCAACTGACCAAAATTGAAATTGTTTTAAGGGATAAGAAGAATGTCTTACTGAATAAACAGTTTGCTTATAGGTGCAATATTATTCTTATATTCTTTGGGTAGCTGACATAATGAACTTAGGAACAAACTAAGATGGCAGTCCACTCAAATAATTCATGTCCTTTTATAACGGGGGAATGAAAGTTAATTGAATTGGATTGGATTGGATTCTGAAAGCTCATTAATACTCAGACCTGCACTGGCAGTGTTTTCATTCCTCTTTATCTATTTTTTGCCTTTTTATTTGCATTGGAGTTTTCAGTCTCCTCCTAATTGAGGTGAACACATAACTTAGGCTGATACTTGGATGTAGTCATTATATTGGGAACCATGACCAACCACTGGTAGCTTGTGGTCGGGCATAGTTTGTTGCCATTAACCGTCTTGTCTGTGCTGAGCCTAAGAGCTGTTTTAATTATCAGCTGTAGACGATTGATTACTAGAGAGTCTTAACAAGAAGAGGAACGTGTCTTACATAACAAGCTCACTGCAGGATAGATATACATACAATTAACATTAACTAGTTAGGCACAGTTAGAACTACCAGGTACCAAGAATAGAGTAGAATAGACTTTATTGTCATATATACTCAATGAGTATAGTGAAAAGTCGCCAATTACAGCGCCAACTTAGATACAAAATAGCCTAGACACAGCTTCTTTTACCATGAGGTTTGTTACAGAAATAAAATGTCCAGCATTACAGAAAAACATTCAGTACAGCAGACCACGCTGGCACCTAGCTTCCAGTCCGCACTCAGCCTTGGGTCCACACTGCGCCAGGAGGCCACTGCACCAGGCGTGGAGGGTGCCACCCCACTGGGAGGTCCCTATGGGAGGAGGCTGCTGCTCCAGGCCAGGAGGGTGCCGCCCAATACTGGGAGGTCTCTACGGGAGGAGGTCGCTGCATCAGGCTGGGAGGTCACCATGCCATGCTGGGAGGCTGGGAAGATGCCATGCCATGCCGGGACGCTGCTGCATCATCGCTGGAGGCCAGGGATCATTGCTCACTGGAGGTTGGGAATTGTTGCTCCTTACAGAGGTCGCCGGAGGCCACGAGGGAAAAATAAAGAAGGAGAAGAAGAAGAAAGAAAAACACTAAGAGGAAGCGAAAGAGAAGAGAAAGAATAAAAGAGGAATTGGTGGAGCGATGAGCTCCGACTGATGCATCCTACTCTGCTCCCACCTTGCAATCTTGTTTGTTGTCCTTGCTGAGGTACAGCAAGTCTCTAAAGTAGCACTTGAAGTGTCGACCCAGTGGCGAGGGTGAGTGGAGAAAGATAATCTTATTTCTGTTCTCCAGCCCCATATTTAAATTCACTTTAAAAGCGTCCAGCACCTTTTTAATGACACTGATACTCCTAACCGACACAAGTACCAGTCAGTCTAGGGAGTCATATCTGTCCATCAGGACCTCATTCAAGACAAAATGCTTCTCTAGCCAAAAGACTGTATGACACCATCAGATTGGCTGGAGCTAATGCAACTCTAACATTAATTCATCCAAAAGCATTCCCTCATATAACGGTAGTACTCCAAGAACGCTGTATGGTACACCATACTTGGCACAGAGCAAGAAACTGAGCCCTGGTTTATGTAGGTAGACAGAAAACATCCCACAGTACTATTCAATGAAGAGAAGACAGTTATTCTAAGGTCTTGATCAACAGCCTTCCCTGAACCAGAGTCCCCAAAATGGTCAGTTATCTTATGAATGATCAAAACAATAGAAGCTGGAAATGCTTAGCAGATCTTGCAGCATCTGTAGAAAGAAAATGGAGTTTAAGAATGGATATCTCTTCTTAAAACTTATTCACAACATGTGGTCATCACTAGCTGGGCCAGCATTTGTTGCCCATCTCTCCTTGCCCTTGACAAGATGGTAGTGACCTGTCTTGTTGACCTGCTGCAGCCCATGATATGCAGGGACACCCACAATGCTGTTAGAAAGGGAATCCTAGGATTCTGACCCATCAACACCAAAGCAATGGTGATACAGTTCCTTTGTTTAGAAGTTGCAGGTGGTGACGTTGCCATGCACCTACTGCTGTGTGCCTTCCAGATGGTGAAGATTGTGAGCTTGGAAGGTGCTCTTGAAGGGCCCTAAATTTCTATATTTGAACATCTACAAGTTGCACCACAGAATTTCACCAAGGCTCCTTACAAGCAGCACCCAAACCCCTAACAGCCACCATCAAGGAGAACGAGAGCTGCATGTACACAGGAATGTCAACACCTACATGTTCCTCTCTAAACCACCCTTCATCCTGATTTTGAAATATATTGCCATTTTTTCATCATCACAGGGTCAGAACCCTGGAACTCCTTCCCTAGCACTATTGTGGATCTATTGGGACCACTGGACAGTGGTGGTTCAAGAAGGTACCTCACCACTCCCTTCTCAAGGGCAACTGGAAATGAGTGATAAATGCTGGCCAGCCAGTGATGCCCACATCCCATGAATGAATAAAGAAAAACTTCTTATTTGTCATTCGTCTCATTCATTCTAATGCCAATTACCCAAAATTGCTTTCAGGATTGAAAGCTAATTATGGGTTTGAGTGAGTAAGCTAGGCTAACACTACACTCCAGTGCTGATTAATGCTGGCTTTCCAGCGGTGTTGTCCTTTGGATGACTCATTAAACTGAGCCTATTGGCAGGATCTTCCAAGAAGTGGGAGTGGGGAGTTTTGGGCTGTGCCACATGTTCAGAGGGGAGCCAGGATCTCCCCTATGATATCACCAGGAGAAAAACATGCAAGTAGCAGGCAGGGGATGTGGTGAATTCAGGAAAAGGGGCATGTATGTCCACATGGTTTAATCAGAGGGTCACTGTTATTTGTTGATTGTTTTAGCTTTTGAACATTGGCTCAGCAATCTATCAATAACTAACTTCTTGGAACTCTGTCCAGCTTTTCAAAATTCTGTCTTCCCCTGCTGAAGCGATGATCAAACTCCATCCCACAGCCACATCTTTCACTGATGTCTTCTCTGACATTATCATTATGGGAAGTGCAGTAGACAGACTCCCATACATTAAAATTTACAGCTCTGTTACCTCAGCCAGCAGCACTGCAATCTTGAAAGCATTGCACTGAGAGAAGTGACCAGTATGAGGCAGCAGGGGAAAGATGGGAGAGAGTTGTCTTTTGCCGGGATTAAAGCAGGTCTCTGGCTCCACATCCCCCCTTTTTCTCTAGGGAAGCACAGGAAGACATTTTCCTTGGAGCTGGTAGACCCCCTACACAACGGTCGGAGTACTCAGCCCGACAACATGCCAACTGCCAAGAAAATACATTGGGGCCCTGAACAATTTGCTTTTCTGCCTCTGGGTAGCTCACCCACTGGCAGGGCATATTCCAGGGAACATCCCAAATGTCTTTTTGGCACGTTACAGCCTCTGCCACATCCCACAACCTGCCACATGCTGACTAATAAAAGTCCATTGTCTGTTTCTCTCGGTTTGAGATTCTCAATGGTCAACACCTACGCTCCTGTTGAGGCAGACTTCAAAACTCCCATATTCTCCTGACGGAAAAGCATAAAGTTTCTAACTTTAACTACATTTCGCAAGCAACGCCTCCAATAACAGGTTCTCTCCCATTCCTTAATTTGCTATGCGTATGACCTTGATCTTGTTACTTACGTGCAGCAGTGACTTAACCTCATTCATCAGGGAATATTCTGCCTTCAATGTCTTAATAATGGAATTAAGCACTGTAAATATAATTTTTTTTTTAATCCTACCTCACACATATTCCAAATATTTTTCATCCTGGTAATTACTGCTTGTCCAATTCACCATTTCCTACCCACACAATTATGACCACACCTGCCCCAGTCTATAATTTATACATTAAATAACTTGCTTCAGCATGTCACGTTTATCACTCCATATGAATGTACGTATGAGCAACGCCACTGGAAATTATTTACATGGGTGTGTGTGGTTAAGTAAAATATATTTATATACATGTGTACATAAGGAGCTCTGACGCAACAATGGGCACAAATTCCATTGTGCACTGATTGGGTTATAACCATGAACCGATTTGTAAAGACATAGCACATTGGGGAAATATTCCCATTGCTGATTAGTGCTCCTTCCAAGTTGTCGGGTAATTCTAGGTGGTGAAATATAGCTGATTTCTGCAGCCTGATTTTAAAGTAGAAAGAAGGGAAGTTTAGACATCCTGGTGCAAAAGTGGTTAACTGCCCACATTTCAATCTGAATTGACATTAACTCAGGCCACTTTGAGGTTTGTTGGGTCTCAGTGAACTTCCTGACAAAGGCCTGACAGGACCAGGGTGATATTTTACACTTCACCACTTAGGCAGGGGGTGGGAGAGGTCAATCAACTCTTTTTGATGCTATCGAATTTTCATTCCATTGACTTCGAATGAAATCTGGTGTTTTAATAATTGTACAACATAATTAATCTCTGAAACTGCTCATGGAAGAAATAAATCTTTACAGAATAGTTCCCATCCGATTTGCATCGTTAGGAAAACACAGCTTTAAAATGAACACCACATTTGACAGAAATATTTGTGTTGATTGTTGGAGAATTTTTGCAATTTTTGCCATCTGTTGTGTTAGTTCACATTGATTTGATTGGTAAAGGTTTGTTTAACTGGGTCCCGTTGTCCACTTCTAAAAATCTTTCATCAAATTTGGAATTAATATCAGATATTCTTTTAAAAAACTAAAAAAATACTAATTTTTCTAATTGGAAATATTTGTACTGAATTTAATGAAACCGTTGCATCATTAAATCCATACACAGTGATAGGATGACTCTGGGACCTCTGGATATGGTTGTCGCTGAGTGCTTAAGCCATTAGTTAGTAATTCCTTGTGCTCCCTCCGTGCACATCCCAGTCTTGCTGGCTACATTTCTCCCCGTTTCTCACTTAGCCCAACATTGCTGCTTTATGTGTATCCTATGTGAAGGGATCGGGCGGATGTCTGGTGGGTGTATTCCTGGGCCTAGGCAAAGTGGCCATCCACAATCCAGGACTGGATAACCAAGAAAGGTGTGTGTTCATAATGTGGCCAAACAACCAGCTTTCAGCATTTGCCAATGGCAGGTGGTCAATGTGGGAGAGATACCAAGACAGCCATATGATGGATAGAAATTCGAGTGTCTACTGTCACTATGCGTAGCTGTAGGATACAACATACATGTAGAAGTGCAGGTTCCCACAACAACTCAAGGAGCGGCACGGTGGCTCAGTGGTTAGCACTGCTGCCTCGCAGTGCCAGGGACCTGGGTTTGATTCCAGCCTTGGGCAACTGTCTGTGTGGAGTTTGCACATTCTCCCCGTGTCTGTGTGGGTTTCCTCTGGTTGCTCTGGTTTCCCCCCACAGTCCAAAGACGTGCAGGGTAGGTGGATTGGCTGTGCTAAATTGCCCATAGTACCCAGGGATGTTCAGGGTAGGTGGGTTAGATATGGAGAAATTCAGGGGTAGGGGAATGGGTCTGGGTGGGATACTCTTCAGAGGGGCATTGTAGACTTGTTGGGCCGAATGGCCTGTTTCCACACTGTAGGGATTCTATGAACTCGGGCTTCTCTGCTGGTTAGTTCAGTGGGCTGGATAACCAGTGCTATCAGATTGGTGCCAACAGCTTTGAGTTTGATTTTCCCCCTTCTGGCTGGCATGGATTCAGGACCTGCTTCTTGCATGGAAATTGTAGTGCAGTGGGTGAGATCTACCTTTGTTCAGAGACTGAAAAAAATGATGCATCAGTGAAGAGGTGAATTTCTTGGAAATTTTCAGACCAGGAAGTACCGTTTGTAACTGTAGCTTTAATAAATGAAATAACTGTTGGTGCAATAATCTGCTACCCTGGAGGAAATCATAGTAACAGAGCTGAAAGAGCATAAAATGACCCGAGACCTTAGGAAAGGCTGTTTGTGGCTGCCTTGATTAGAAGATAGCTCCAAAGTTATTTGCAGTTATAGACTAAACAGACAGAACAAGATTTACTAGTTTGATTAAGATTGGGGTTACCAACTGTACAATTTGAAACAAATTTCACATTATCACAGAACTGTTATCGGCAATCCACTCAATGCCATATTCCTGCTTTCTACCCATAACCCTGTACATTATTAATCTTCAATTAGCAGTTTAATTCTCTTTTGAATGCCTTACTGGGCCCTGCCTCTACCACACTCTTCAGTAGACCCTAACTATTCATTTCATAAAAGATTTGTCCTCATATCACTTTTGCTTCTTCCACTGATTAATTTAAATATGCGTTCTCTCATTCTTAATCTTTTCATGACTGGGAACACCTATGTATTTACTTTGTCCAGACGTCTCATGATGTTGAAAAGTTCTATCAGATCATCTCTCAGCCTTCTGTTGTTTCAGGAAAACTGTCTGTACTTCTCCCATCTATTTTCTTAACTGAAGTTCTACATCTCTGGAACCGTTCTCACAAATCTCTTTTGCGCTCACTAAAGTATCATCACGTTCTCCCCAAAGTGCAGAACTCAAAATTGGATGCAATTTTCCAGCTTAGTTCCTTGTGCTCTTTTTTGAAAAGGCCATAATGTTTGCAATCCTTCAGACTCTGGTACTATCCCTGAGTCTCAGGAAGACTGAAAAATTATGGCCAGTACCTCCACAATTTCCATTCTCACTTCCCTTAGTGTCTTTGAATGCATCTCATCTGGCTGTGATGTCTTGTCAACTTTAAGTACAGCAGTCTATCCAATAACTCCTCCTTATCAATTTTGAGTCCTTCTAGCAATGGAACTTTCTTTTTTTTCAATGGTCTGTAGCATCTTGCTCTTTGGTGAAAACAGATGCAATGCATTAATTTAATACTGCAGCTAGGTCCATTGTCTCCATGTGTAAATCCCCCTTTTGGTCACTAATTGGCCTCACTCTACTTTTTACTGTGATTTTACTATTTAAATACCTAAAGAAGACTTTAGATTTCCCTTTTATATTAGTTGCCAGTATCTTTTCACACTCCCTCTTCACTTCAATTATTTGCTTTTGTTCTAGCTTTCTGAACCTTCTGTATTCAGCCTGGTTCTCGATTGTATTTTCAATCTGACATTTACCATAAACACGCTTTTTTATCTTTATCATAATTCCTAACTCTTTCGTCATTCTGAATTTGTTTGCTATAGTTTTCCCTTTTGAAGGAATAGGTCTTGACTGTGCTTGAATCGTCTCTCCTTTGAAGGTATCCCAGTTAAGACAAATTAATCATGATATGGGAATGAAATGGTCAATCACCCTGCAGCATCCAAAGGAATGATCGCTTTAATATTAAAGCAAAATATGATGGATGATGCAGAAAGTCTGAGATAAAAACAGAAGCTGCTAGAAATACTCATCAGGTCGGATAGCATCTGTGGAGAGAGAAACAGAGTTAACGTTCTATTTGAATAACCTCTCAACAGTATATAGCAGCATTGACTGACTCCTAGGATTGACTATTGGCTGGTGTGCAACATGGCGAAGTTCTTTGTCCATTTCTTTATAGAGTCATAGAGCTGTACAGCATGTAAACAGACCCTTCAGTCGAATTCATCCATGCTAACCAAATATCCAGAATTAATCTAGTCCCATTTGATACTATTTGGCCCATATACCTTTAAAGTTTCCTATCCATATACACGTTCAGATGCCTTTTACATATCATAATTGTACCAGCCTCCACCACTTCCTCTGGCAGCTCATTCTATACAGGCACCACCCTCTGTGTGAAAAGGTGCCCCATAGATCCCTTTTAAATCTTACCCCTCTCATCTTAAACCTATGCCCTCTAGTTTTGGACTCCCACCCCCCCGGGGTAATGACTCAATCCATGCCCCTCATGATTTTATAAGGTCACCCCTCAGCCTCCGACATTCCAAGGAAAATAGCCCCAGCCTATTCAGTCTCGCTCTATAGCTCAACCTCTCCAACCCCGGTAACATCCTTGTAAATCGTTTCTGAATCCTTTCAAGTTTCACAACACCCTTCCTACAGCAGGGAGACCAGAATCGAAGGCAGTGTTCCAAAACCAATGTCCTGTACAGCTGCAACATGACCTCTCAACTCCTTTACTCAATACACTGACCAATAAAGGCAAGCAGACCAGACGCCTTCTTCACTATGAGAGATAGTAGGAACTGCCAGTGCTGGAGTCTGAGATCACAAGCTGTGGAGCTGGATGAACACAGCAGGCCAGGCAGCGGCAGAGGAGCAGGAAAGCTGACATTTCGGGTCTGGACCCTTCTTCAGAAAATGAAGAAGTGACCCTTTCTGAAGAAGGGTCCCGATCCCTAACGCCAGCTTTCTTGCTCCTCTGATGCTGCCTGGCCTGCTGTGTTCATCCAGCTCCACAGCTTGTTATCTTGCCTTCTTCACTACCCTGTCTACCTGCAATTCCACTTTCAAGGAACTATGACCCTGCACTCCAAGATCAAGTTTTTTCAGCAATACACCCCAGGACCTTACCATTAAGTGTATACGTCCTTCCTTGATTTGCCTTTCCAAAACGTAGCACCACACATTTATCTAAATTGAACTCCATCTGCCACTCCTCGGCCCATCAGCTTTAGCATTGCAGTGCTTCCTAAAATGGATTTCTTGAACAGTTTTGCTCAGGTGCTAGAATTGTTACCGCCTAGAATAAATCTGCCCTTAATGGAAGAAGATTATCCCCATCTTACATTCCATCTCTCAGGGCAGGTTAGGAATCAGCTCATACTGCTGGATCCAGGCAATGTGCCTGGATGTGTGAGGTCACCATCTGGAGATGATCCTACTGATTGTTAGCCTTTGTCCTGAGGTAGAAAACCAATCTTGCCATAATTTCTGACAGGAGGCAGGTTGGAATTAAAATTACTGTCAAGTGGGTAGACACATTGAGTTCCACAATTCAAATTTAATTCTGGCTTGCCATGTCCCTTTGTCCTAATTCAGAAAACCTTTGCCTATAAAGATGTAGGTGGCGATATAGCAACTATTAAGCAGATGGCTGTTGTTAATTGACTGGGTAGATAAGAAGGGGAATTGGTGGAGCTGATGTGTGAATGGACCTGTAAGACTGAGTAGTTAATAAACTCTATCCACGAATAAAGGTGTCTTGGATTCTGTCTCACCAGCTGGTTTGGGTTTGGTTTAACAGTCTGTACCCTCCACTTGGCTGATAGATTCAGTGTACCTGCCCTATCAAGCTCTATGTTTGACACCCTTCAACCCCTCGCATTTTCATCTCAGTTCTCCTATAAGTCTTCTTATCTCATAAGAGTCAGTGGCCTCGTTGTATATTCACTGGCCTGTTAATCTCCACATCATGTTCTGGGGATCTGGGTTCGTATTCTGCCCTGGCAGATGGTGGAATTTAAATTCAATAAAGAATCTGGAATGAAGAGTCTAAAAGAGTCATGAAATCATTACCAATTGTCAGAAAAACTCATCTGGTTCATTGAAATGCTTCAGGGAAGGGTATCTATTGTCCTTACCCAGTCTGGCCTACATGTGACTCCAGACCCACAGCAATTTGTTTGACTCTTACCTGCCGTCTGGGCAATTAGAGATGGGCAATAACTGCTGGCCGAGCCAGAAATGCCCACATTCCCATGAGTGAATAAAAAAAGGCTTCTGCCTTTGACCTTCCATATACCCCTCACCTCTTCCACCTCCAGCAGCCTCTTTTTTCCTAATCCCCGGAATTCCAGGTATCTAAGCTCCGCTGATCTCCTTCACCCCTGTCATCTCTGATTCACTCCTTCCCTCTGTTTTGATCCCTGATTTGTGGCCTAAAGATCTACCTGCCCAAGAAAACAACTAACCTGTCAAATTGGCTGCAGAGAAAGCAGATCAATTGAATTGTGCTGTTAAATCTGACTGGTCTTGAGGGAGATCTCTTCAGTCTGGTACCCCTCCCTCCTCAACTCTGAGTAAAACTCCAGATCCTAGTGATCCTAAGCTACTGCACAGGGCAGTATTATTTCTGTAAACCAGGCCCGTGAACCCTTTCCACTCCTGAATGGCTACAGTTTGAGATAGATTTCAAAAATCAAGCTAAATGTTTCCAGTTTATACCAGTTGTGGGTGAATGGAAATTACTTCTAAATTGCTAGAAATGTCATGGAAATTTAATAAGGAATAGTCTTCTTTGGATTCCCACTGGCTTGGCAATGAGGCTATAAATCAGTGTTGTTTCTTACTCATTAAATTAATGGAAACAATAGAGTTTAGTGACTCATTAAATGATTGTGATTGTTTGTTATGGATTGCATTGACTGTTGGTGTCTGCTTCTGAGGAAACAGGCGGTTTGTTTTTTTTAAGAAAGTGGAGAAACTTGGCAAAAGTTAAATCAATAAAGTGTGGGCTAAAACACAAAGCAAGAGATAGTGATCAAACAAGGAAATACTTGTAGAATAGTGGCATGATGCTAGTGTTTGATGTGATTTTCCAATTAACGTTAACCAATAATAATTGTCGGATATGCACTGTTAACTGTCCAAGATTTATTTTTACAGTAGGCATTCTGGCTTACTGTCATTGCTGCCTGCTTTATTTAGAGATTTTACCGAAGTTGTTGCACAACAGATATTAATTTTATGCTGCAATGAATACAAGGCAGAATTTCCACAGCACACTGCAGGCATTTCAGTTAATAGCATCGTCGGACCGACTTGGTTGTCATTTTTGTATTTCTTACAGTTTTCTTGCTATTACTTGAAGCCTTTGATGAGCTCGTTGCACAGCTAATGACTTTTCCAATATTCCGCCCTTAGAAGCCTCCTGGCATTGAGATTGATGTCCCAGTAAGGAAACTTTGGCTCTGTTGGTGATCAGTCAGGTTGTAATCTGGGCTGTGACAGAGCTCTGGGCAGGCAGTTAAACCTGCTCCAGAGGCACTTGGTTAAGAAACCTTAGTTTCCTGAAGCAGTGCACATAAAAGCCATTAGAACAATGAAATGTGAATAGCTGGCGGTATGGGCAGATCACTTCTTAAGCACATTATCTTATTCAGTTTGCCTACCTGCTTTTCAGCAATAGCGTGAATGGGTGTGCTTCTCCAACAAGTTGAAATTGAACTTTAAGTCATTTCTAAGAATAGCTGTTTGAAATGATTGTAAATTGTTGAAAAGCAGCAATTCAGCATTAGGAAAAAAAAATGAAGCAGAATGTATAATGTAATTGATGTGATTGTAATATTTTCCTGAAAGCTTGTGATCCTGGAGATTTTATCACCTCTATTGCACTGTGAAGGCTGCCTGATCTCTTCTCTCCTGACAGCTGTCATACATCAGCAAGATCATTACAAACAGGTAACAAAGACCTGCAGATGGCTTTATAAATCGAGAAGCCATAGAGTTTAGATCGATTGTCAGTTGAATCATTTATTGCCGTTTGGCATTCCTTTAGGATTTTAAACTCCCTGCAAGTGGCATCTACACCCTTTAAATGTTGTTCTTTTTCAGTGACAGGTATTTATTGTCATTTTATTTCACCCATGCACCTTTGAATACCATGTAGATGAAGGGTGGATTGTACTGAGATCCTCAGAAGCAGCTTTGTGGTAGGACTGTTGAATTGAAAGGAGATGAGCTGGAGGGAAAGCCCGACAGAATGATGTTAGCACACATGCAGCAGAAAGAAAATTGTCCTGGTTATCATTAACTTTCAGTACAATCCTGCTGAAGCCATTAGCCGTTTTGAAGAAAATGTGTATCGCACAGTCATTGTGGGGTAGGGTATCAGATCAGAGGAGAAGCATCAGGTTATCTGCTCAATACATTGCAGTTGATGCAATGCCTCACATTGCAATCAAGGAACATGACAGTGTCAGCCATTATCCATTGAGCAGCCATCGAGCAGACATGTTTGTTATGTATGTATGTATAGGGTATGTGTTGGTGTTTACGAGAGCAGGTCAGGTGCCAGAAGCGGGAGCTAGCGGGACAGTTTCGCACCGACTGTGGAGCTCCAAAATAAAGTATTCCTTGTTCTAATTTACCACCCATCTACCTCGTGTTCTATTTCTGGTTCTTGTGGACCACAAACACAACAACTGGCAACAATGATTGGGTCCAGGCCACAAGCCATGTGTGAAAGCTGCGTTTTTGTTGGGAAGAAAGACGTCACCCACACTCCAAAAATAGTGCAGAATTGTGGAGGCAAAGTGGCAGAGAGCGGTCACGTGGGAGCTTGGGCTGCGGGTGACACCAGGGAAGAACAGTACATTTACAAAGTCGGTGAGGGAACAGTTAGTGCAGACAGCGTTCGCCAAGTGGACTCAAGCGGTGAACGGCGACTAGACTTGAGTGGTGGGAAAAGTTCCCACTGGTGAGAAAAACAAAATGGTAGGCCAATTTTGAGCGATGGGACCATTTGATGAAGAGACGGAATTTTGGACACTGTACATCGAATGTTTTGATCCGTTTTTAAAGGTGAATAGGGTAATCAAAGACATAATGATAACAGTTTTCTTGAGGACCATCGGGAGTAAGACCTTTGCGATTCTAAGGAGTCTGTTGCAAACAGAGAAACCCATGGAGAAGATATACCAAGAACAATGCAGAGTGTTGGGCAGTTATTTTACACCAAAGCCACTGATGATCATGAAATGTTTTAGTTTTTGTAAATGGGTACAGCGTGAAGGAGAGTCCCTCACCCAAGTTATGACTGCCATAAAGAGGCTAGAGAAATATTGTGAATTTGGAGCGTTCCACCAAGATGCCTTGTGGGACTGTTTGGTTCGTGGCCTCCGACATGAAGCCACAAACAGAAGCTAGTAACAAGGAGAAACCTGGATTTCAAAGCAACTTCAAAATTGTTCAATGGAATTTTCCACCAGAGAAGCAACCTAGTTGAGTGGTAACGCCCAGGTGCATAAAGTAGTGGAAACTCTGCAGGTCGTGGTACCATCATAGAATGCCACCAATCTAGCTCGAGCGGCCACAAGAAATCAATGTGTTGGACTTGAGAAGCCCAGTGCCACAGGTGTAAGCGAGTGGGCCATATTGCCCAAAAATGCCAAGTATTACTCAAACAACAGAAGGCGTATCTGAAGGAGACAATTCAGAGGACAGGGCATGAGGTACATGGTGCCAGCCAGGGAGTAGACCAGGAGTCAGCCTGGTTTGCAGGAGAAGTAGAAGGTCCAGAGTCAGCAGAGTTTCAGTTAAATATACTGTCGGTCTGGGATGAAACTGATTGTTTCTGGATTGTTCGCAAATTAGAGGGGAAGATGTAAAGATGGAAGTGGATAAGGTGCAGCAGCATCTCTGATTCCCAAAACAAAGATATCGGAAAACGTTAAAAGCTCGCCATTGAAACCTGCCGAAATTATACTCCGGACATACACAGAACAGGTGGTGCCACTGAAGGGCTATGTACTGGTAAAAAAGTACAGCTAAGGGAGCAGTATGCTTAACTGCCTCTGTAAGGCAGCTGCCCCATTTTTTTTTCTATTCATTTTTAAGGACGTGGGCATCGCTGGCTGGCCAGCATTTCTTGCCCATCCCTTGTTGCCGTTGAGAAGCTGGTGGTGAGCTGCCTTCTTGAACCACTGCAGTCCTTCTGCTGTGGGTTGATCTAAAATGCTACTAGGGAGGGAATTCAGATGCTCCTGGTTACAGAAATTAAAGTTAAATTGGGATGTGGTTAATAGGCCAGTGGACTCAAAAACTAGTTTGCAAGAAATTTTGGGAAAGGTGTAAGGCTGTCTTCAAGGGAACCCTGGAGGAAACGAAAGGAGCAGAAATTAAACTTTGTTTGAAACGGGAGGCTCAGCCAAGGAGCCTGAAGGCGTGCCCAATACCATACGCCGTCTGGCCTAAAGTGGACGCGAAATGTGGGAGCCTTGGAACCGTAGCCATCAGTGGATGAGCATCTCCAATTGTCCCAGTCTTAAAAACAGATGGCATGGTGAGGATTTGTGGTGATTTTAAGGTCACAGTCAACCCAGCCCTGTGCAGATCAATACCCACTTCCACACATTGAGGACCTGTTCAGTAGACTGGCTGGGGTAACAAAATTCTCAAAAATGGATCTGTCACTGCTCTACTTACAGATGGAGTTTTCAAAGGAGTCCCAGCCGCTGCTAACAATAGTGGCACACAGGGCACTGTTCTGCTGCAAGTGACTTCCTTTTCGCACCATGTCAGTGCTGGCTCTATTCCAGAGGGATGGACCACATTTTAAGTGGATTTCCAGTATTATCTGGATCCTCCAAAGAGAAGCATTTGAAAAACCAAGAAGAAATCCTAAAAAGGCTGCAGGAATACAGCCTACAAGTAAAAATGGAGAAATGTGAGTTTTCTAAAGACTCCACTGAGTACCTGGGCAATGTGATCGATGGCAAGGGACTACGCAAGGTACCCAAGAAGATGGAAACCATTGTGAAGGCCCCTGGACCAGAGAATGTGTCTCAACTGAGTTCTTTCTTGAGACTTGTGAACTACTATGGCAAGTTTGTGCCTGATGTAAGCAACCATGCTAAAGCCTCTGCATTGGTTACTGGGAAAAGGCCAACCCTGAAAATGGACCAGGACTGTAAGGAGCCTTACTGGGAGGTGAAACAAGCCCCAAAAAGGTTGGAAGTGTTGACTCATTTCAACCCAGAGTTGCCCCTGCTGTGGCACGTGACGCCTCACCTAATGGGCTGTATTGTCACACACCTTGCCAAATGGATAGGAAAGGTCCATTGTGTTCACATCGAGATCACTAACAAAGATGGAGGAGAAGTGTGCCCAAGTAGATTTAGAAGGGCTGGGCATCATTTTCAGTGTTAAGAAGTTTACCCATTTCCTTTAAGGCAGACACTTTGCACTGATGTGAGACCACATGCTGCTATCCTCCATTTTCGCCCACGTATGGGAATACCGTCAATGACGGTAGCACATCTGCAGAGAAGGGCACTGGCTATGAAAGTCAGAGATCAAACACCAGCAGGTGGGGAAGCATGGCAACTTTGTCAAGGTTACCATTATCGGAAAATAAGGATGTCCCTTAAATCAATGTATGCTTTCCAGGATGACAAGGTATTGGTGTCAGTAAGTCAGGTACAGAATGCTACTTGGAATGACCCAGTCTTGAGCCTAGTCATGGATTTAGTCCTGAGCGGAAAGACTTGTCATAAAAACCATCTAAAATTCCACCTTTACGTGTCCGGGAAGTGGGTGTTGTCCGTATCAGATGGGTGTTTATTGTGGTGACCAAGATTTGTTACCCCTCCCCAATTAAGAGGAAAGGTGCTGGAATAAGTGCACCAAGGGTACCCTGACATTGTGCAAATGAAGGAGATAGCTAGGAGCTACTTTTGGGGGTAGAATGTGGACTCCCAGATTGAGGAGAAAGCAGGATCCTGTGAATCCTGTTCATTATTAAAGAATGTGCCACTGTTTTCACTCCTTCACCCATGGGAATGGCCTCAAACTATATGGCAAATGACTGACACCGATTTTGCAGGACTAGTAGAGGGACATCTTCCCAACATCCACTCTGTCCAGGCCATTCAAAATTCTGTAAGTTTCAATTAGATCCCCCCTCATCCTCCTAAACTCCATCAAGTATAGACCCAGAGTCCTCAAACATTCCTTATATGTTAAGCTTTTCTTTCCTGGGACCATTCTTGTGAACCTCCTTTGAACCTGCTCCAGGGCCAGTACATCCTTCCTGAGGTTATGAGGCCCAAAACCACGCACAATACTCCAAATGTGGCCCGACCAGAACCTTATAGAGCCTCAGAAGTACATTCCTGCTTTTATATTCAAATCCTCTCAAAATAAATGCCAAAATTGCATTTGCCTTCCTAACTCCTGACCCAACCTGAAGTTTACCTTGAGAGAATCCTGAACTAGAACTCCCAAGTCTCTTTGCACTTCAGACTTCTGAATTTTCTCCTGATTTAGAAAATATGATGAATAGCCAGGAGGAGAGATTTGTTCAAACCTTGAAACAGGCATTAAAGGCTTCACAAAGGGAGGGATCACTAGGAGGCTGATTAATAGGTTCCTCAGCATATACAGGAACACGCTACACACAACGACCCAGTGCTCACCAGTGTCCTTAATGTTCAACCATCAGCTGTGAACCATGTTTAACTTACTGTGGTTGGAAGAGAGCAGAGAGGTGGTAGAGCGAAATCAGGAAGAACAGATGGTCAGAAGGACAGGAACCTTATGGTGAAAGGTGTTCCAAAGAGGAGAGGCCGTGTTGTCAGATATAGACTAGGGATGAACTAGTCTGGAGGAGGCACATGGACCAGCTGGTCATTGCAACTCACCAATGAGGAATATCCCTCAGAATACCAAGCCGATATAGATGGGATCAGGGGTGTTGACCAAAGTCATGTGCCTCCCAGCCAGAGTTGGGCCATACCCAGGGTGGATACAACAGCAGCGTCGCAGGGTAGCAACAGCCAGAGAGAGACCTACCTGCAGAACAATAGGAGCTGCCAGCAGTCTGGGCGGCTACACTAGAAAAGGTTCCTGAGACAAGGAGATGGTCTTCTAGTAATCGCCATCCACCTGAGAGACTGATCATGTCAACGTAAACTGCATGAGGGTTGTTTCCTTTTCCATGTTTTTTATTGTAAATATTCCTGATGATATTTATATGTTAGCTACAGTGCTTGTGTAATAATTGTTAGATGTACCTATATCGATAAGAGGAGTATGGAAATAAAGGGCGTGGGGATAATGTATGTAGTTGGGTATGTGTTGCCCCTTCAGGAGACCGTGTCAGGTGAACTGGAAGATGGAAATAGAAGGGCAGGCTAGGACCGACTGTAGAGCTGAGAGGATGCTCAATAAAGAACAAAGTATTCCCTGTTCAAGTTTACCCTCTGTCTATGATGTGTTCTATTGCTGATTCCAGTGAACCATGACCACAACAATCCTGAGGATGGGATTCCAGCCTATACTGTAAGTGTCTTCCATAGTATCATCATCTGCTGTGTCCTGTGCAGTGGGAGGGCCCTTGCAACCAGAGGATTTGAAGAACTCTTCATCGGATGATGCATTTGTGGAAGAGGGTCAGAGCAGAAAACTGGACAATGACTCCCATGTATGGGAGGCATGAGCAATGGCGAGACTACATGGGAGCAATCCCATTACATTCTTCTTGCAACTGTATTGCTCCTGAAGTGCCCATGTAATAAAGTTTTCTGCCTACTTTGACATAACATTCCTTCTTCATATCAATCACCATCGCTTAGTCCCCTGCCACATCCGAGGACACTCAGCCTGTTCCTGTTACAGACAGGCAGAGTGAGGGGGGATAGGCTTTAGCCTTAGATAAGACAGTATTCACTGCATCAACAGCCCACAATCTATCCGTTATTTTTTGAAAATGGCAACAACAATCCTCGACAGCAATGAGGTTTTTGTGCATTTAAATTAAAAGGGAAATACTGTGCATGTTGGAAATCAGCAATAAAAAGAGAAAATGCTAGAGAAACTCAACAGGTCTGGCAGCATCTCTGGAGAAACAGTGTTAGTGTTTCAAGACAAATGTGTTCTAAGGAAAAGTTATAATTCATTGCAGCATGTTGACTCTGTTGTCGTCTCCAGATGATGCTAGGCCTTTTGAGGATTTCTAGCACTTTGTGCTTTTATCCCTAATGTGTTTTCTCACTTGCCTGAAGCGCTGCTGTGAAGTGTTCCTCCTGCATTTACAGCTGGAGTGGAGGCTGGTAAGTGAGAAGACTGGCCTATGGTTTGGGATGACCTTGTAGCTGTTCTCTAGCTGCCTGAGACTTGGAGGACCCTGCCATGATCTTCACAGGGTTGGTATCATCACAGCTACTGGAGATATTGTGGTCACTGACAGAGGGACTGAGGAGTCCACATTCTGAGCTTTCTGGCTGGTGGATTGCCCTCCCTCCCTGTGAAGCACACTCACCCCTTTTTTTAATACATTTGCTAGACAAGGGCATTGCTGGCCAGGCCAGCATTTGTTGCCCATCCCAGAGGGCAATTAAGAGTCAACCATATTGTTTTGGGTCTGGAGTCACATGTAGGCCAGATCGGGCAAGGACAGTGGTTTCCTTCCAATGAACCTAATGGGATTTTCTGACAATTGACGGTGGATTCTATTCCTGTTTATAGAATTCAAGTTCCACCGTCTGCTGTGGTGGGTCCCCAGAACATTATCTGGGTCTCTGGATTGACAGTCCACCAAAAGTACCAGTAGGCCATTGCCTCCCTATCTGGAGCTGGAGGAGATTACAAGCCCTCTGTCCCCTCTAACCTTGCCATTACTGATAGCCAAGGCTATGGGATGCAGGTCTACACACATTTCCAGCATCTATTGACTGGCCTGCTGCCTGTGGCTGTCCATTATCAATCCCTTGATGGGGCTAGCCACATGTATATGGACCTAAGAGAGAGCAGCACTCACAGCACAGATAGGCTCTCCTATCATTCACATGTGGTTATACACAGCCTCTGTAAGGTCTCCTTCCTCTTGCTGCGAATGCAGCATAGTCTGTTTGGCCAACACCAGAGGCCTATGGCCAGCTTACTATGGTCTCCCACAGTCCTCTGACTGTCAGGGGTCTCGACTATTATAACCTCCCTCTGATCATGAAGATATAACCTATCACAGACTCATATAATCATACAGTACAGAAGAAGTCCTTTGGCCCATCAATTCTGCATCAACCAAGAAAGACTCTAATTCTACTCTTAATCCCACTTTCCAGCACTAGGCCCATAGCCTTGAATTTTGCAACATTTCAAGTGCTCAACCAAAAACCATTTAAAGGTTTTGAAGTTTTCCTGCTGAACTACTCTCCCAGGCTAAGCATTCCAGATTCCCACCACCGTCTGAAGTTGTTTCTCCTTAAATTTCTTCTAAACCTCCTGCCTTTCACTTTAAAATGATGCCCATTTGTATTGACCCTTCAACTAAAGGAAATAACTGCTTTCTATTTGCCTTGTTCATGCTGCTCATAACTTCATACGTCTCAATCAAGTCCCTCTCAGCCTTCTCTGCTGTAACGAAAACAACCCAAGCTTATCCAGCCTCTCTTCATAACTAAGCAACTCCATCCCATGCAACTCTCTGGTGAATCTCCTCTGCACCCTTGTCCAGTGCAATCTCGTCCTTCCTGTATGTCAGTGACCAGAATGGAACACAGTATTCCAGCTGTGGCTGAACCAAATTTCTGTACAACTCCAATATGAGCTCCTTGCTTTTATAATCTCTGCCATATGTATGCCTTCTTAACCATCCTATTAACTTGTTCTGCTGCCTTCAGGGATCTGTGGACAAGCACCTCTAGATCCATATGTTCCTCTGAGCTGCCTGGGGTTCCTGCCATTCATTGAGTACTCCCTAGTCTTGTTACTTATTTTAAAGTGCACGACCTCGCACTTCTCAGGGTTAAGTTCCACCTGCCACTGATCTGCCCATCCTTTATCCTCCTGTGACCTAAGAAATCCCACAATGTAGGAGTGCACTGATGGAGGATGTAGGGGAGTAATGTGGCTGTAAACCCTCTCCTCAGAGGTGGAATGCAGACCCTCAGATTCTGTAGATGCACTTTCTCCTGGTATGTAGGAACCTGCATGAGAGAGCATGACCGAAATAGCTACCCAGCAATACTTCACAAGGTTACATATGCCCTTACCAGAACCCTCCACCCCTCTGATTCATTTAAAACCCTCTCTGGCCCGTCTGTACCCCTGAATGCTGAACCGGTTTGGGGCATGTCTTATGAATATTTCTGGGCTATGTCAATCAACTAAACAGCAATGCAATAGATCCAACAACATCTAAGTCTTCGGACAGCAAGAGTGGGCATTGTACTGGGCACTTTCAGGTGATCTAATGACTTATTCAAGTTGTGACTGATCTTAGCAGTACAAGCACCTACCTACATTGTAATGGCTCCACCCCTGATATTGAAGACAGTGCCAGTAGTCTAATGACACTACTATCTTATTTATGTGTAATTTCTGTTTATGTATCATGTGGAATCAAAAACTAAAGTTCCAAAACATTTGCAATGTCAAGTAATAGTCATGAGCAAGGAGTACAAAACCTAGGCTGCTTACATCATGTGAATCATATTAATGTTGTCACCCTGCAAACAGCTCTCTGGTTATGGACTCCCCTGCATTTCATTTGCAGGCAAAGAAAGATCTTACATTCATAAAGAACCATTCATGACCTCGGTACACTCCAAAGTGCTTTGCAGTCAATGGAGTACTTATGCAGTGTGATGATTGTCCTTATGGAGGGAACTGAACTGCCAATTTGCATGGAGCAAGTTCCGAAATAAAAAAAGTTTCATAATGACCAGATAATATATCAGTTGAGGTATAAATATTGACCATGAAACTGACAAGACTTCCACTTGAGATTGTGCAGTTGGATCTTTAAGCCCACAAGGGCAGGCAAGTAAGGGCCATGATTTAACATTTCATCTAAAAGAAGCCACCCCTGATAGTGCAGAACCCTCTCAGTACCGGAACTATGCTGCCAGCCCTGGTTTATTTGGGCTGAAGCCTTTAGAGTGAGACTTAAATGACAAACCTCCAGCCTCAGAAGGGAGTGAGCGGGGTGTGGTTAGTTAATGTACATTGTTAATATTATCACCAAGTTAATATTTATAATTACAATATTTGCTATTAGGTCAAATATCAAACCAAATGCTGTTGTGTGCAGAGCAACAGAAGCTAAACGCACTGCTTTCAACCTCGATATAATTGATGTTTAATCTAAGTTTTAGAGCACATTGTGAAAATGACAGTAACGATTTATTTAAGTATTAGAATGTGCAACTTTGACAATGTCTTCTTTATTAGAGTGTTGCAGCTGCAAGACCCACGGTAAGAACCACCCTGTCTGAAGCTTCACCGGCTTATGATACAGACCTTGCGTCTACAGACTGTCTAAACCAGGTAAGTGTTGAATTATCCATTCATCAGATAAACAACAGTAAGAAATTACATGGGAATTGATTAAAAATAGTGGTGAGCAGGGACTAGCACATGTCTTCTTCTGGAGTATCCTCTTGCTGTTGCCAAAATTAGAGATTTCTGGAAAATTATTGATTAAAAAAAACATTGTGCTCCTACAGAGTCTTAATGCTTGGGACGCATTGTAGGGTGGGTTACTCATCTATGCAGAGTAAGAATTCCCAGGTTTGGTGCCTGGCCTGTGCTAAATTAGCTGTTCTGATCTGGGAGTGCAGAGAGTAACACAGACGATTGCAACCCACTGGTCTAGGAAAAACTCAAATACAGGGCCAAATTATTTTTAACCGCATTAAATCTGGAGGTGACCAGTTGATGCATGAGGCATCAGTTGCAGGGTGTCTGCAGTGGAGGTAGATGCAGGTGACCGCACTGAGGTTCAAGTATATAGTTTTGGCGGTGGAGAAGTTTCTTTGGAAACTCAAGGCGAAATAAAATGTGCAAGTTGTATAGTGTAGCCTGAGACAATGACCAGGAAGTGGATTAGAATTGGTAACAAGGATACAGCGTTATGAGTGTCAGCTGAAAATACTGGCCTTGATCAACATAGCATTTGATTATGTACACTAGTATCAAGGCCTGAAATCTGTTGTTGTATTGTTTGTTTCAGAGGACGTTGGGGGTATTAAATTACTAGGGAGAAGTTGCTGGAGGCTAAGGTCTTTTCAAAGTAATTGTTTCTTCATACTAAACTAACTGTAGACTTATCATGAGGTCCAGAGTCTTACTTCTCGCTTCAGAATCCCTCTTCATCATTGTGTGATCTGTTATGTCAATGCTGAAAAGTTTTCCTGATTACAGAGTCAAGTGTTAACTCTTTACTCCCAAACTCCCTCAAGTCAATGGTATTATTGAATGTATCCATCCTTCTGTGGTTACAACATCAAGCCATTAGGTAGAGAGGATAATTGTTATAAGCATTCATGTAGCAGCTCATTCCCTGTGCATGGAATATGTTGGAGAGGGGCAGCATGTAAGTCAGAAAGAGTAACAGGCCAAGGGGATAGTTCAACAAAAGCATAATACCACTAATGCTGAGATCGGAAATAAGAACAAAAAATGCTGGAGAAACTCAGCAGATCTGGAAACATCTATATACAGAGACATTAGTGTTTTGAGTTTAATAAAAGACTCTTTTTTGGAACTTCAGGGAAGAGATGAAGAAGTTCTGGACAGAGATCATGTTTGATTTGAAACATTAACTTTGTTTTCTCTCCACAGATGCTGCCAGACCTGCTGAGTTTGTCCAGCACTTTCTGTTTTTAGGTCAATAATAGTTCCTGGGCAGACAGTGGAACTGATTGAGGGCTACATCTGTAAATTGAGGTGCTTGCTGGAACATTCTGTTCAACACCTGCCTCACCTGGGCATTGTTCCAGCAAATGTTCATCCCCCTCCCTGCCCCCTTGATTAGCTTTGTGCCCGTGTTAGGAATAGCAATCAGCCAATCACCTGTCTTTACATATATTATATATTACTTGGCTTCCATCTAGCAAGTTCTATAAAGCTGATACCGGCAACTATTTTGGACATTTGGGGTTCCTGTTCCGAGATCTCACGTCATAGTCAATTGTATAATTGCACATGTCCTTCCATGCTTTTTATCAGTCAAACAAATGTATAGGAGTGAGTACACTGTTAATGAATCTGTGTATTCTGATGTGTTAATGCAATAACTTTAGTTGGATAAGTGCAAAAAAACCTGAACAATCAGATTGGTTTTGAATTTTGAATGGTTATTCCTCACATCATTTCCCATTTTACAAAATCATTTGATGAATTTTTATCACCATGAGGTAAACAAGACAGTTTTTCCTGACATTTAATTAGCCTGAAGCCTGTATGTTAAGGTCTGCTTTGTGTAGCCAGGGTTATTGCCCATGTTACATGAGATGGCTGTGATTGCTTAAAAAATTATTGTGAAAATAAAGCACTATTTTGCTTCAGGCTTTTGGGACGTTGCTTCAAATGACTTAGGCGTGTGTACCAGGCCAGGCAGCTTTTGTGGAGGGAGAAACAGTTGATGTTTCATATTGATTACCTTTCATGAGACCTGGGAAAAACTGGAAATGTAATAGATTTTAAGCAGGTGAAGTGGGAAAGAGAACAAAAAGGGAAAGCCAGTGAGAAGGTGCAAAACAGGAAAAATTCAATGACGTAAGAGGCAGTCGTGCAGCACCCCAGGCAAGAAAAGTGACAAGAAAAGAAACACAAGATGTGCATGGCTGACTGATGAACAGCTGCTTTGTGAAGGCATTAAATAAAAGAGAAAACCAAGAGTGAAACCAAATCCTGTGAAAAACAAAAGGAAACACAATGGAGGACAGAGATCATGGTCCGAAACTGTTGAACTCAATGTTGAGTTCAGAAAGCTGTCGAGAGCCTAATTAAAAGGTGAGATAGTAAGAACTGCTGATGCTGGAGTCAGACATAACACAGTGTGGAGCTGGAGGAACGCAGCAGGCCTGGCAGCATCAGAGGAGCAGGAAAGCTGACATTTCAGGTCGGGACCCTTCTTCTGAAACATCAGCTTTCCTGCTCCTCTAATGCTGCCTGGCCTGCTGTGTTCCTCCAGCTCCACACTGTGTTATGTCT